>VZRQ01007364.1:1631101-1937797 GCA_013397975.1 Machaerirhynchus nigripectus | reverse complement strand
GGAAGGGATGATCCGAGCGGCGCTCGGTTGGGCTCGCAGCTGAACGCGCCTCCATCCCTCCCTCCCTCCTCTTCTCCCTCCCTCTTCTTCTCTCTCTCTCTCTCGGCTCTCCTCCTCCCTAACTCACTGGATATTACCAGCCGCCGGGCTCGCCGCCGCCTCTCCCCCAGCCATGAATCCCGCCGAAGGGGCGGCGGAGGAAGGCGCTGTCCCTGACTCTGAGGTGGATGCTTTCTTCCGAACAGGTAGGGGAGCCGCGGGGAAGGGGCCAGGGCAGCGCCGGGCCCTGCCTCCGCCGCGGGATGCGGGGCTGGCGGCTGCGGCGCGGGCACCGCTAGCAGCGGAGCCGCGGGGAGGGGAGAAGAGAGGATGGAGGGGGTCCCCGCCTGCCTCCTTGCTTTGTCCGCCGCAGCCTTCGGTGCGCCCGTGCCCCCGTCGCCCCTCCCGCCCCCGGGAGGATGCTACCGTGGGCTCCCACCGCCTCGGGAGAAGACCGGCCAGGCCCCCGCCCCAAGCACGCACAAAAGCCCCGCGGGGATGCTCGGGGAGAGCTGCCGCGTTGTCACCCCCGCGGGAAGCAGCGCCGGCTGGGCCACGCCGGGCCCCCGCCCCGGGCGGCGGCGGCCACCCGGGTACCGGCTGGTATTTGGAAGCGGAGCTGGCTGCCTGCCCCGTCTGCCCCGCTCCAGCCGGGCGAAGCGCCGGGCGCTACCCCTGCCGCCCTCGGGTGGGCAGTGAGTGAGTGCAGAGGCGCCCTGGGCAGCGCTCGCCCGCAGCCCCGCTGTCGGCCGGGGATGCTGACCTCGCGGAGACGGGCTCGCTAAGTAGCTCAGGGCTGGGTGAGAGCCCTGTGTTTCACTCTCCCGATTCAGAGGATGCTGAAGTGCAGCCAAAGTGTAGCTGGACTACAGCAGAGCGTAGGGGGCCTTTGCTAATGAAGCAGTGGTTAATTAAATTTTGTAGGCAATAGGTACATGCTGGGGTCCCTACTGCATCATCACCCGTTTGTGAGGTGGTGTTGGTGTGGGAGCCCTCAGCTCTGAAACATGGCTTTGCACAGGATGAGCATCTCAGCTGAAGCAACTTGTGGTCTGCATGACACACCCCCCTTCTCCCTCACTCCTTCCCCCATCAAAATCTTAAGAAAGTTTTATAATCTTCTTGGTAGATTTTTAATGAAAAATTGTAAAGGATTAAGTACTTGTTTCATAAGGGGATTGACCCTTTTGGGCTAGGACTGACACTTACTGCCACAGCTGTTTGTCAAGACTGTTTTTCAGCTCTTTTCCTTCTTCAACCTGCTCATTAGCTACACACAATGCTTTGAGCTCCAGTTACAAAAAAGTGATTATGTAATCACCAAAACTTTAAAGAAGTAAAATTCTGAAGGCCTGCAGCAGCTCCCTGCTATGGTAGACTGCACCCCATTTATGTGAAAACCCTTTGATCTAGAGGATAAGTATAATAAGGTCTGGCTGTGTGTATCTTATGATCCACAAGTCATTAAGCCATAGGATATTTGCCTGTTGATAGCCTACCTGGTTACAAGATAATTTCCTAAGTCTCAACAATGACAGATGTGTTAGAAGAAAGAAAAAATAACCCACCAATTTTCCTTTTGAAAGGAATGTGTTAATTAAGGTTCCCCCCTACCTTTTCACTCTCTCCCCCTCCTTCACCCAAAGCTGAATCATTTCTCTGTGACACTGCCTTCTCAATGTAAGCACGTTAGCAGAATTGAATTTGGAGAGAGTTAAATCTGTCTATCTTATATAAAAAAGTATTCCTAAATGAGGGGAAACCTCCCAAGCTGCCGCCTTCACCTGAAATTTCACCTGTAGATCCATAAATACACTTGTAACCTGCATTATACATTTAGCCTGGAGATTTCAGAGAGTCTCGTAATGCTTCTGCTTCTTGAGGAAACAAAATCACAGCAACCTTGGCTTGGGAGAGGTGCCTAGGTCCTATCCTTGCACTGAAGCATGTATGCATAGGCCATCCTTGCTGGTTGTCTGCTTCACCTTAAGCTTCATCAAATAAGATGACAAAATTCTTGTTTCTGCACCATTATGTAGCATCTTGTGTCCAAAAAGATGATGTGGAAAAAAACCCCAGACTATTAGTAATTAATTTTGGCTGTCTGTTGTTAGAGTGGCCTGGCAGCATCCCTGAGAAATGGGGAAAGCACAAACACAGGTATGACTTGTGTGAAATGACACTGTTGGTTCTCTGTGTTGTTTGGGGCCCCTTCACTTGTGGGGTTTGTGCACTGCTGTTGTGCCTGTGTGAAGTTGGGTTTAATGGATGGTGAAGAGAACAGCTGATGTGGGGCTTGGGAGAATAATTGTAGCCAGGACACAGCTGACTCCCACACCTCTCTGGCTGACAATAGCAATCCTGCCTGGGTAAGGACTGTGAGATGGGGTCTGATTTGTAATAGCTACAAAGACCTGCATTGACTTAGCATTCTTTTTCCCTTGCTACTAGATTTTTTTTTCTTTTATACCTTGTCCTGGCTTGTGTTCTGGATTTGTAAAGCATAACCATTGTCTTACATGCTCACATCAAATAAAAAATGAATCTATATGGTTTAAAGATTAGCTGCTCTAATAACTCAAGTGTATTCTAAGCAGCCTAAACTCTTCCCAAATTCACTGTTACCACATGGAAAAGCATGAACTCATCATTCTCCCTCAAAACAACAGAGTTGAAACAACTAAACCTCTCTCAGAGGCTTTTAGCAACCAGCTGGGCTTTGCACTGAGCCAGGAGGATCGATAGGCTGCTCCCTGGTACCGGCAGAGGAGGCTGATGCTGGGAGTGGCGCCGTTCTCAGAGCAGCTCCCTGAGCAGCACCCAAACAATCGAGGTACCCGTCCCTTATCAGTGGGGACACCTGAGATAGCAGGTTTCTGAGCTGTACCTGGAAAGGCAAACTGAAGAAATTAACATGAAATAATAAAGGCAGGTTTGTTCTGGTGCTTATACTGATGAGAACTAGGAATGACTTTTAAGAAAAGGGTGGATTTAACAAGTGTGTAATTGATGCTGGCAGTCAGTTAAAACCTCTCTGGAGTCAGGTAGGAAAAGGATTGTTCTAGTTTTCACCATCAGATGTATGCAGTAAGAAATTCAGGAATTCTCTTTTAGAGAATCAATCCCATGTAATTGGGATAAAAATTAACAGGCAGAGGGACATGAAGGGCACAAATTACTGTTTCAGTCTCCAGCTCTGATTTCTAGGATAACACCATCTGCTGAATTGTAGCAGCAATTTCTGCATGATGTCTATCGCTTCTGTTTGAGTAAAAAACTGAATCTATGTCTAGGGATGCCTTACGAAGTTTCTTAAGTCTGTTTTTTTGACAGGTAAAATATGACCAGGTTCTTTGGAACTCTTAGTAGTCTGTATTAAATGTGTAATGAAACTTTTTTATTGCATGGAATGGAATCCAAATAATTACAGTTTCAAACATAAAGTAAGTCACTTTGCAAACTGTACAAAATAAGAGACATCATTTGAATACAGACACAGAGAGAAAGCTTTAGCTTCCTGCCTAAGCTGCAGTAATTTCTGCAGTGTATTTTGGATACAGGGGTGAAACACATAAGGAAGTTCTTTACCAAAAATTTAAATATTTATAGAGGTCAGTGACAGAACAATTTAGCAAACTACCAATTACTGGTAAAAATAGTCATCTATATTTCTTATGCACTAGCAGGTACTGTTTTATTTTCTAATTTATTTTTCTGGCACTTAAGTATAACATTGATTATGTCTGATATAAAGATGCCGCCTTTGTCATCGATACTTCCTGTGAGAGAGTTGAAAATTGACGTTGTTCTGTCTCCTTTGGATGCGATGAATTATTCTGTTTGCTCTCTGCTTTTCAGCCAGTTATACTTCTAGTGTTGTTCCTTTGTGTACAAGTGACTGGCAGTTCTGGTATTAAATAACTTTAAAATGATTGGCATTGGCCAGGCTGTTTGATCAAAAGATGTGCTTGAAATGATGTCAGCAGAGAAGTGCTCCTCGAGGTTGATGGACTCAAGTGTCTCCTCGAAGAGCAGGTAAATTGATTCAATTGAGTTGTCATTAGGAGTGAGGTGTGCGTGTGATGCCTGGCTTCCTTACCTTGAGACTTTATAATTCTTAAGGCTTGGTCTGCTAATGTGTGCTGATAAAGGAGGCTCTGTTGCAGAAAAGACTGTCAGGTCTGTCCTACCATTTGGAAAGCTTTTGTGTTCTTTGAGGTGATGCTTTTAATCAAAATCTGTACCACTCTCTGGAGGCTTCGACCTCTGACCCTGTCAGGAATATGAGTTTTGTTTTCTTTCTTTTTTGTCTAATGTAGGTGGTTTTTATTTTTTCATGTGATTGACTTGGGAGCACAGTTGTTTCCCTACAGGTGGGAACCCAGGTCCCCCCAAGCCTCCACAGTCCATGGGGAAGGCTGTGTGGCTCTGCCCTGTGGTTGTCCCATCTCCTCCACCTCGGGACTCTCTGAGGCAGAGCTGCTAGTTCAGGAATTTTCAGGTAGACATGGGAAAGGACATACAGATGAATCAAGGGATCTAGGTGGAAATGACTGTCCTCTTGCCCCTCTTGCCATGCAGTTGTTGCTGAGAAATGGGGCAGAAACTGCTGGATTGTGGGATCTTGTGACAAAAAAGAATGATCTCTTTTTGTCTGATGATGGAAGGAAGCAATTTAAATGAGTGATTTATGTTCAGAAGAGCATTTCTTTCCCATACTGCTTCCTTCCTTCTCACTCAGAAGTATGTACAGCGCAACAGGGATGGTATCTGATAGTTATTTACAATGTGTTTATTCTGGATGAGATTGCATTGTGTTATAGGCCAGTAGGAAGATACTTATTCTACTTGACATTAATTCAATTAATGGTGAACATAATTACCTCCAGAGGAAGGGGCCTTTCACTCCCAGCTTCTGTTGAGAGCTCATATGTATTGAAGTTCCCAATCCTTAATTTCCAGGTCAAGGTGCAATAGGGAACATAAGCTAAAAACACAGTCATTAGTAAAGGGCACTGTAATAAGGCTTGGTATGGCACCTACAGAAGTTATGGGGGGAACCTGTTGCCTACATTGTGTTTTTGGGTTGAAACTCTGAAAGAAGTGTAATCCTGAAGTCATCACAAAAGAGGAACCCTCCTACTTCTTGTGTAGACCATTTTACCTGTGGACTTAGATGGCCATGTGAGTCTTGGAATGATGAGTGGCATGGATACAAGTGAGTATCCAACCTGGCCAGGCAAATACAACTATCACTCTTTCTTACCACCTGCCTCCCATACTGTATTTTATCAAGTCCCATAATAATAACCTGCTGGGGAAACATAAGGTTTTGAAAATGGGAGCGGCTTTGATGGTTTGATGTTTTTTTTTTTTGCTGTAATTTCCAGGCACACCTCCATGTTAAGAGCCTTTTAGGGAGTCCTCTGGCTGCACAGGTGCTCGAGGCCTCTTGAAGGTTGGGAATGAAGTATTCTGTTGTTTCAGCTGCTATGACCTTATGGTCTCTGGAAAGGCTGATTATGGATGTATAGCAGCTTTATTGCCCCATGGTGACATGTACCATACAGTACCCAGTGGTATTTTAAGTACTTCATAGTTACATCAAAGAAAATACTTATGGAGTATTAGGCCTTATAAACCCATAGTGCTGTGCCTTTTACGGCTGGAACTTAAAGTCATGAAATGACTTAGAGGTATTTGTGCTTTTGTTTGATTTGGACTGGTGTCCTGCTTTTAATATTTCTTTGGATAAACAACTCCGGTTTTACAGCCTTGCATGGCTCACGCACCCTGTGTTTAACTGAAGGGACTCTGCCACTTGGGGAATTTTGCCTAGAGAATCTGGCAAGAATAACAAGGAATATTCCAATACACGTTTTGCAAAAGAGAGCTGGATATGAAAACAGAAGTCAAATATGATTGTTTGAATGGAGAGCCTTAAAGTGTAAAGGACTGTAAAAAAAGAAGTCATAATATTTTGAATTATTTCTTTCCCACTCGCTTCTAGAATGGATTGTGTTACTGCTGTACAGATCCAGAGAACTTCAGAGGAATTGCTTGGGAGTTTTCACAGATGTAACTGAAAACAGAACTTGGCCCAGGCACTGCAATGGCAATCAGAAATCTAGGTTTAAGTTAGTAACCTGTGTGATATGTGGCTTGCAGTATGTTGAAATGGGATTTAGAGCATTTCATGCAAGGAATGGAGTAACATTTCAGCAAAGTACCTACGTTTTCATGTCATATTACATATTTGGTTCAGAATGATCTTTGTATTTGAATCCAGGGCAAAGACTTTCCTCTGTTTATAAGTCATTGTGAAAGTCATTAACCTATGTGATTACTGTGGATTCACGTTAGTTTCGGTTGTTTTTCATTTATTTTATTTTGAACTATTCAGTGAACATTCGAAGTGATATATTGAAACTATGTACGTTCGGTGCCGGAGTGTTAAATATAATTTAAAACACTTGTTGAAGTTTTAAGTAATCTCTGTTACTTAATCAAGGGCTTAGAAAATAATTCTGTTTCTACTTTTAAAAATAAATATTCATTTTGTTTGCTCATTTTCATTAACAAGTGCTTAGAATAAATTGTGGTTTATTGGGGCTCTTTGTCTCTTATCAACATGTGGCTTTTTACTAAAATCTAGGAGTGCTTTTTTGCTTCTTTCAATTTGCACGAAATGAAAATATTCAGGTATATAGGTCTAATTTGTTGCACTTCCACTTCAAGGCAACAAATCACCTTTAAAACTAAAAATGAAATTCCTTTTCTGGCAACCTTAGTGAACCAGCATTTCAGTTTCACTGATGGAACAAAACTACCATAATTAGGCACACTGTAGTTTTTAGTGTAAGGTCACATCATGCTTTGCTGAGAATAATAAGAGGAAATGATCTTCAATTTAACATCTTGGTGACTGGCAGGCCAGCTGCTCTGGTCATTTCTTTTAGTGAAGTGGCCTTGGGAAAAAGGGTGAATGTATGTTGTTTGTGAGAGAAATTAAATTAATCTGTTACATAATTAGTACCCATGTAGACATGGTGGAGTTTTCAGGTTTTTAAATATACTTTTTCTGGGGGGGGGAGAGGGTAGGTTTGGTGTGTGGAATTAGTTGTGCTGAAGTGGTAGAAGACATGCCTTATTTTTAAAATAATAATAATAATAAAAACATAACAAGGAACGGTTTGACTCCAAGATGTTGCTCTCTTCTGGGGACTGTGACCCTTTCTTTGCCAGGTGACTGCTTGGTGAAGCACTAAAGGCAGCAGCTCAGGCATGCTCCAGCGCAACTGCAATATAAAGGGCGGTAGTTGGCCCAGGTTGGTTTGTTACCTGAAGTCAGAAACTATCTATATCTATATATCTCTATATATATATCTCTCAAAAAGCACTTTGTATAGGTTCCCTGGTAATATTGGTGCTGCTGGCATGGTTCCTGGCTCCTGGAGTGTACCCTGGTGCCCCTGCTGTTTTAGTGGCAACTGGCAGCCTACTTTGGGAGCAGCATCGTCAGCTGGAAACAATAGTGTCTGATTCTTGTTTGTCAGCAGGGACAATGCCCCGCTGATGGGCTGCGGGAGCAGAGAGGGGGCTTCCTTTGTATGGCAGTGCGGGCATGGCAGATGGCTAATTGGACATGATAAACCACGGGGGCAATGGGGGAGAAAAAGGAGATCTGCAGGGATTAGCAGCTTGTATCCCCCACACTACAGAAAAAATGTATTTTAAAGATGTTATCAACTATAGTTTTTTGCCATGAATATATCATTCAATAATGAAGAGGGAGGACATCCTAACTAAAGTCCTTCTTTGGCTGATGTGAAGTCTGCTTTATTAGCTGGGAACAAAGCCTGTTACTGTATGGGAAGGTAGGTGAATGCATGGCCCCCAGAGGCACTGGCATGGCACTTAGGAAAATTAGCAGTGCCTATTTTTCACTGGTCTTGTAAGTCAATGTCAGACTGTTGGGCCAAACAACACCCAAGCTGAACACAAAGAGCTTTGCCAGCTGTGTTTGTCACGCGTGGAAAGCTATGATCTACCATAGCTTGACTTGATAAGAAGAGGTGTTCCTCGGTGCTGGAACACTGAGAAGCTAAGCTGATCACCAGAGATAGAATTTATTTGTTTAAATGTATTATTTTGGTCTTATGAAGCCAAAGCCCGAGACCCTTGCACAAACAAACTTTTGGTTATTTAAAACAGTTTGGTGAAAAATGAAATTAAGGCCTCGAGGTTAGGTCCGTAAAAATGATCAGAGGAGTTGGACACCTGTTGTGTGAGGCAAGGCCGAGAGAGCTGGTGTTCTTCAGCCTGGAGAAGAGAAGGCTCAGAAAAGGATCAGTTGCAATAGGAAAGGATGCATCATTTTTAAAGTAAAAGGGAGTATGTTCAGACTAGAGATAAGGAAGAATTTTTTACAATGAGGATGATAAAACTGTTTGCCCAGGGAAGTTGTGGATTCTCCATCCCTGGAAGCCTAGTGAGTAACTTGAGGCAGTGGAAGATGTCCCTGCTTGTGGCAGGGGTGTTGGAATAGATGACCTTTAAAGGGCCCTTTCAATCCAAACTGTTCTATGCTTCTAACATATCGCAGGTAGTTTTTGGTATGAGATGTGTAGGCTTAGCTGATGGTTTCAGCGGCTTCCAGCTGTGGGCTGTGAGCCCAAAGCTGTGTCCACAGCCTGGTAGCAGAAGTCAGAAGTTCATCCTAATAAATGGGATTGATTTTAGTTCATTTTTTCCTCTCGCTGCCCCCCTCCCTCCCCCCAGCCAGTTAAACAGCAGGAGAAGGCACACCACAACTTTGGGAGTAACTCCACAGAGGAGCTATAAGAAGTAAGGGTGAAAGGGGGGGTCACGAGCATTGGTGGCTGCTGCAGTGAGCAGCAGTCAAGTCATTGTTGGCTGTAATTCCCTGTTCTGTAAAATGGTATCAAGTGCCTAGAATACTTTGCTATTTTAGTGTCTCCCATAATAATAATGTTATGGCATATAACAGATACATTTAAATTGTAGTAAAAATAAATCTGCAAGAGGTTAAAAATAATAGTTAGCAAGAAATATGCAGTTCTCTGTAGAAGCAGATTTACTTTCTGGGGAAATATCTGGACTGTGTTTCTCTTTCACTGTTTACTACTGCCTTTTCCCACGGGACAAGTATAGTGGAGACTCCAGATGAAAACTTTCAGCAAGTTGCCCTTGGTTTTCAGCAGGCCCTTCAAAGGCTGTATCTGTCAGTCTGCACAGCTTTTGAAGCTGTAGGTGCTTGAGAATATTCAAAAAATGGTGATTGAATGCAATAAAACTTCCAGCTGGGCTGTCCTCCTATAGGACCTACGATATTGTCATAATGCTATGATGGTTCTCTGCCAGGGTTTATTATTTGTACTGCTGTCTCAGTCGCTGATTAGTTCCTTCTGAAGTAGATGCCGTGGGAACTCTGAACAAAAAGATGGTCCTTGCCATTGAATGCTTATGATGAAAGCTGTCAAGTGGACTGTGAATTAATTTAGCCAGAGGTTCATGTTTTACTTTTGTTTTTAAACACGTCTGAAGGACAAGCCTGAGGAGTTACGGAGTCAAGAACTGGGTGCAGAGCAGAAGAAATGGCTGAGAATAAGGTACAAGCAGAAAGATAGGGAAGAAATGAGAAAACTGTAGGGAAAGCATGGAAGAATGCCATAAAGTTACCTAAGAGAGCACTTTAGAACTGGAGGGCACTTGGCTGAGAAAGGGATCACAGCCTGCATCCTCCGTGGAAGGGAAGCAGATGATGTTAGTGTGGGAAAGGTCAGAAACCAGAGGAAATCACAGAAAAGAGACAATAAGAGGTCTGATCGGAGTTGTAGCTTTTGGAATAGAAAGCCAAAGGTAGGTTTTCTGACACACTACAGAAAAAAATGTAAAGATTGCCTGGGTACTTAGGGAAAGGAAGGAACAGGCAAAGCCTGTGCATGTTCCATGCTCAGACTGGGTAAGGCAGCCATAAGAACTATGACAAAGCACAGGAAAAATAGCAAGGTTTTCTCTTCTAGATGTCCCTCACCACTGAAGACTGTTATTATCACACTGCAGTCTTTTAATAGTGGTGCATCAGATGCCTGCCATGCTTTGATGCTGTGAAGAGAAGGCATTTCCATATGAAGTGAAGACACAGAGCCAAAGTCCTTGCATGTTCTGCTTCATGTTTAATGCCTCTTGTTCACAGAAATATGTCATGGAGAGCCGACCTCCTTGGATCTGACTGCCACTCTGTTCGCAGCAATTTAACTTTCCTGCTCTGCTTTTCTGTGCTGAGGCAGAGAGTTCAGGAGTGAAGCTAATTGAGTCAGTCTGAAGCACTCAGATTAATTTAGTCCGAAGGAGAAAGTCAGACCTACCGGGTAAATAGTAATGATCTTGTGAGCTTCGATGACTTAGATCTAAGGTGTGTGAATCTCCTGTTAACAGCTTGCTCCTATTCAGCTCGGTCTTGCTCGAAAGTTAGCTGGAGTGTTAAATAGGTCACCTATCTCTCACAGATTCCTGCTAGTCTGTAATCTGTCTGCTGCTTCAGGTTATTTATCAAATCCCTAATGAGATGGTCTTGAACTATTTGAGCCAGGAGAAAGTTTTTAACAGTGTCTTGGTTTAAAACACCTCTGATGCTAAAACTGGAGGGGAAACCCTGTTGATTGGATGAGTTTAAGTCAATTGAAATGGATCCATGTGGTAATAGGAGTTTGTAGAAATAACACTTCCCAGCATATAAGTCCCTATAATAGGAAAAGATTTTGGTTTTTTTAAAAGCTGATCGTCTTCATCATTGAGCAGTACAGTAAGGTGTTACTGGCAGCTTAGACCTGGTTGCTGTGATTGGGATTGATTTCAGTGTTTGTTCCAGCTTCAGCTCCATCATGATGTTTCAGCCTGGGGGCCTTATGATGCCATTTGCAATTGTTCAAACCCAGTGACTGGTAGGTTCTTTCTCAGGTAGACAAAGGGCAAGTTTCTGCAGCATCCACCTCCAAAATTAAGAAGTGCTTGACACACAGCAGGGTGAACAATGATTTCTTTGCTTGGCTCAGCCATCCTCAGCTCCTCTTGGTGTGCAGTGGTAATGGAGATAACAGTCATTAGAAGTAATACACAGAATTAGAACAGCATTTCAGAACATTTTTTCAAGTTTTGCAGTCTTTGTGTAAAATAGGGAAGTCTCAGCTACAAGAAGGGGAAAATCAGGCACAAAGCTGTAGTAAGTGGTTTTCTTGAGGTTGTATGGACTTGGTGCCCATGTTCTTGAGAAACCCATGTCCTGGTGGTAGAGCAAACCCTGACAAAGCACTCAGTGGCTTCAGCTTCTGTTGGTGGGGCATGGGCCAGGAAAAGCACGCCAATCCCTTTTTACTGTAGGATTTTCAAAAGTTCATGCTGAAGTGACAAGTGAAATCAGAGAGATGTGCAAACTCTCGTCTCTTCTTAAACCGCTTGGTATGGGTGCCTATACATGGATGCAGGTGTCCTACTTCAGACAGGTTGTACTTCTTGGCCTTAGTCCTGGAAATGAGATTAACACACCTTGCCTATATCCACACTAAGAAGTCAAACGATCTTAAGATTTTTATTACACTTGACCCTATTTTTAAATATACGTAGGTCAGAGCCACAGCTGGTATAAAACATGGCCCAATGCCAGTATCAGCAGAGGAGCTACAGTAATTGACACAGGCAGAAATTTTGGCCCAAGTTCAGCTGACAGACTTGTGTGGGGATAGGGCCAAAGAAGACTGGTAGCAGAGTAAGGATATTTCCAATTCAAAGTGTTAAGACATCTACATGATTTTGCTCATCACCATGGTACCCAAACACTGACAAAAGAAGGCACTTGGGCTCTGGGTCCATTCTGCTCACTGTTTGGTAAGGTCCCTGAGCCTTTTTGGTAATGAGCCTGCTGCTGTGAAAGTTACATCTATTAAATACTAAATGTAAGAGAGATTTAATGACATGCTATTACAAAGTTCTACTCCCCTAAGAATGCTTTGCTTTCCAGCCCAGGTTTGCTGATGTATTCCATATTTCACAGAGATCTCTCCATGAAGAGAGTGCCGTTAGGAGCCATTTACGGCTCTGATCCTGCTTTGTCGTTGTTTACAAGTGCCAGGTTCCTTTTTGCTGCAGAGTTAGTTGCCCTACCATGAAGTTTATGTTGTGGATGTCTCCTATGAGCATGTTAATTACTTGGGGCATGGGATGGTACCTCCTGGCTGGTTCTGTACAGCTGAGTTTATTAGAGCTATAACCATAGTATATGATTTCCTTTTCTTGGTCTCATTTTTCCTCATACTTTCCTCTTATTTCCTCGTATTTTCCTCTTGGACTATATCTAGCAAATGTAGAACCTGTGTGTTGCTATTCCAAATGTTTGCTTAACGTGGCATTGTCCGGGGTAGAATAAATACCTATGGCCTTCTGAAGAGCACTGATTGATTGCACATCCTGCCTATGTTTGCCCAGTAACATTCTCCATGTAACATGTGAATGAGACAACTGCAGAGACTTCTAATTAGGTGCTACTCCAAAGAATAATTTTCACACTGACAAACAGAAAGTCACGTTGCATCTTCCTTTGGGAATCTATAGACAAAGGAAAGTTCCCTCTTTGGAAGTTATCTTTAGAGACAGAAGCTGTGGGAGGTATAGCACAGGCACTGATCACCAGTCTGAGGCCTGTAGAGATTTGTGTGGGAGCTCTTTTCCCCCTGTAAATGCCTGTGGTGGGTTGACCTTGGCTAGTGCCCATCGAGCCACTCTGTCACTCCTCTTCAGGCCAGGGGGAAGAAAATAAGAAGGAAAAAAAACCCTTATGGATCAAGATAAAGGCAGCTTGATAAAGAAGAAGCAAAGGTTGCATGCGGAAGCAAAGGAAAACCAAATATTTTAATGTCTACTTCCGTGAGCCGGCAGCGTACCACCAATTCCTGGGAAGCAGGGCTTCCGTGTGCATAATGGTTGCTCCAGAAGACAAGAGTCATAAATAAAAAATGACCCACTTTCTTCCTCCTTTCTCTTAGCTTTTATGCTAAGCAGACAACATACAGTATGGAATACCCCTTTGGTTTGTTTGGGTCAGCTGTCCTGGCCGTGTCCCTTCTCAAGCCTACTGGTGAGGGAGGGAATGTGGGAGAGACAGTGTTCGTGCTGTGAGCTCTGCTCAGCAGTAGCCAAAACACTGGTGTGTTACCAACACCTTTCTAGCTACCAGTGCAAAGCACAGCACTGTGAGGGCTGCCATGAGCTGGCAGTGTGCCCAGGTAGCCAAGGAGGTCGGTGGCATTCTGACTTGTATCAGAAATAGCATGGCCAGCAGGACCAGGGAAGTGATTAATCCTCTGTACTTGACACTGGTGAGGCACCTTGAATACTGTGTTCAGTTTTGTTCCCCTCATGACAAGAAGTAGCAAATCCATGCCCTGGCTTTTTTTTTCCTAGATGTTCCCAATCCAATTATTTGTACTGAAGGAGAGAGTGCTATAGGGGGAGTCTGTCACTCCTTTTCCTCTTGTCCAGCTCCCAGGATGTGCAGCGACCTCTCTTTGCACACAAAGTAGTTGAATATCAAATGGTCAAGACAGAGCCTTGACACAGTTTAAACTGAAAATCTTGAAACTAGTAGGATAATGTGGAGGGGAGACTAAGGGTGCAAGCAGGACAAAAGGGTTCTTTTGGGTGTTTTTTGGTTTTGGGTTTGTTTTTTTTTTGATAAATCTGACATGCAGCTATGTTAACAGCTGCAGCTAATGAATTCTGGAGAGATCTCCTCTCCTGGCTGCCTTTTTGCTCTTCCAGTCTCTGTGTGTATTTTCCCTGAGAAGTGTTCCAGGAACTGCATTTAAACCTCTCTAGACATTACTTTTCCTTTTGGTGTACGGACACCTTGCAAGCAGTGGCTCAGGCAGCAGCCTGAAGCAGTTAGATTCCAGAGGAAACCAACTGTGGCAATCTATTTTTAAAAGGTTATTTTGATGAATTGGATTTTATGACCTGGTTTGAACTGGTGTTGAGCACCCACGTGCTACGTTGCTGCAGCCCAGACCACAGGAGTGTCCCTGTGTGCTGTTCTGCCATTGCAATCCTACCTGCTTTCTGTATCAGACAGTACCAAATTATTCTCTCCATTCTTAATCCTGTGTCAGTAGTGGAAAGTTGCAGATCTTTTGCTGAGGAAAAGAAAACTCGTTACATTGGAGTTTCTTGGCTGTCCTGTTTCCCTTCAAGCAGTGGGAGTCTGAGGTTGGGGCTGTCATCTTTTATGAAACATTATTATGCTTATTTTGACTATCTTTAAAAGTTACTTAAAATTCCTCTACGATTAAAGATTTTATACAAGAGTTTACATAAGATTCATCCTTAATTTTGTTATAGAGTTACAGATACAGGTACTTTATTAAGACCTTAAAACGCCAAGCATCCAGACCTCTCAACTACAGTTGAGAAGGAAATTTGAATGAAATTTGAACAACCTTGATCCAGAAAGCCAGGGGCTGTTGCAGAATCAGTCCCTGATGCCTTGTCTGAACAGGTCCTTGCACAGCTCCTCTTAACATCAGTGGCAAAAGAGCTTTACAGTGGGATTTTGGCGGGCACCAGCCTGGGCTTGTACTTCCTTGTAGGAGGCACTCAGCATGTAGGAGTGAATATAAACCTTGTATTCAGTCTCTTAAAACTGTCTCAGTAATTCTGTTGTATAATTGTACACAATATTTCCATTGTGCTGAAGTAACTTGAGTTGATTCTCAATCCAGGAACAAATGGGAAAGCTGTAATGGATGGCTATGTGTTTGGTATTGATGCTCAAGAAAGCTAAGTGACACACTTTTACACATGGATAAGTAAATGAATATGTTAATTTGTAAGTTTAGGACTTGTCATGGAGGTTTTTATCATACCGAAGTCCTGCTGAGACTGCTGACAAATGGGATTTTTAGACAGAAAGCCTCTATGGATGAGTAGGTGCTAAGGGCTCTGTTGTTGGCTCCCATCCATTTGAGCCTTTAAGTGGCACTTAGATATTAGAAGTGCACTGTTTTTGAATTTAAGGCTTGAGGTTCATGGTTTTAAAGCTGTTGGTGCAAATAAGGCATTCCCTGTGCAATTTCTGGAAAGCAAGGCTGCATTTCTATGTCTTACCCAGATTCCTCTTGGGGTAGCTATATTCTTCTCTTGCTTTTCCACCTTTCTACTCTGTGGTTATGCTTTGCAGTGCCAGTATGCATGAGTAGTTGCTGAATTTGACTGCATGAATTGCTGCATTTTCATTTTGAGAGGTGATTTGTATGTGTGACTCTTCTATAGGGCTTCAGAGTGAAGATCATATTCTTAGCACCTTTACTTGTCTTTGCATAACATCCCTTGCTTTAGTTAAGGTAAAATAAACAGTCTCTGGCAGCTGTGTCAGGAACAGCACATGCAGACACCATGTCCAGGCACCCCATCCTTCCCGGCTGCTCCCAAAGCCGTCCGGGAACACACGGGCTTCCCCTGCGTCACGCCCCAGCCTCTGTGCCTAAAGGAAACCTCCTTGGATCTTCAGCTCTTCCTGTCCAGCTGCACATAGGTCCAGCATGTCACCGCTCATTGTTTCAGATGGCAAAGTGCGCCGCGGTCTGCAGCACGAGGGGAGCTGGAAAATGTTATTTTACAACCACGTTATTGTTATTAAAGAACTCAGTAAATGGTTAAGTACCATGTGTTGGTCAGACAGAGCTTCCTTACTTACACTGCTTGATAAGAGACTTGTGAGAGAACACCTGCTATGAAAAGAAGGGGAAGAGCAGGCACTGATTGTCTCCAGCATTCCAAATCAACAGGTGCTTTTTCTGGTGCTGACTGGAATTGAGTTCCCAGTATCTCAGCCCTCTTCTGCTGTTTTGTGCGTCATGTTCTTAAAGGGTTAAATTAGGGTGCAGCAGCGAATTGCAAGCTCTTCTGACAAGAGCTCTTGAGCTTCTGCATCTGTAACTTTCCTGAGGCTCCCTGAGGAAAAGTCTGGCATGCTTTATCTGACAGCTCAGTTGATACTTCTAAGGGTTTGCTTTCCTGGTGTCAGTGCATCGAGGTGAAGCCAGAAACGTTCATCCTACAGTTGTGGGTATGCCCGAGTTCCATTTACAAGTGGCAGTGTTGCAACAGAGATGCCTCAGCAGCAAGGCAGTAAGCGAGCATAAGGTAGTAAGGAGTGCTGCATCCCCGTGAGGTGGGACAGTTGTACCTTTTTGGGTGGGAACCAAAATATGGATAGGGGAATCCAGGCTTTTAATTTTATTCATCTCACCTCTTCTGATCTATGCCAGACCAGAAGGTTCCTCAATTACTCTTTTTCATCTTAAATACCAATTATCCCCTTGCTGTGAAAACGGATCCATTGCAGAACAAGGATTTTTTTTGCCTTAGAGTAATCCTAAGAGAAAAGATTGCTGCTGTGAAAAGTAAAGCTCTTGGTGTTCTTGTTCTGTGTTCCCCTTGTCATCATTAAAGCTTCTTGTGTTAGCCTGTGAGCAGCCCACATCATCACCGGCTTTCCCTGCTGCTGGAGCCTGCAGTGAGACAGTAATCCTGCATTTACCATCACAGTGTCTTCACATACAGTGTGATTTTACAAATCTAATATTATGTTTCTCTGCAGGAACAAGAGCAACAACAAGCCAGCTAAACAGCAGTGTTAGCAGAAGTAAGCAAGTATCGTGCCATCTGACAGTGCTGGCCAAACAACAAACTAATTTTTGCCTTGTAATACCAAGGTTGTAGATAAGTTTAGAGGATAATGTAAAATTCTGGAGATGAAGATCCTACTTCTGCTCTGGCCTACTGGATGACATTAGGCAATTAGTGTTGCTCCATACCTCAGTTTCCCTCTGAGAATTGGGTAATTGGCTGTGGATAAAAAGCCCTGTAAAATAATAGCACTTAAAGCAGTGCATATAACAGTTATAAACACAGAACACTGTCATCATCTCCACTCCATAAATGTGAGGAACTGAGGCAGAAAATGGTTTGCCAAAAGCTATTGATGTAGCTGGGGCAAGAGTCCTCATTAGACCTCTGGAGCTGGCAGCTGCCTGCCCAGCCTGCAGGCTTCGTGCTGCTCATGGCCCTCCTGCCACTGCCACCGAGCACTGCAGCCTTGGGGGAATGCAGAGGACTTCGGTGTGGGGAACAGATTTAGGCCCGTTCCTTTCACTGTTCCTGCTGAGTGAATTGGAAAAGTAATAAACAAAATGGCTTTTATCTAGGAAAAAGGTTTTGGAGCCTTCTGTTTTTAACAGTCATCTGCTAAATAGTGCAAAGTATATGGGACAGCATTGTCCTAATTAGTTTTCTGTCAAAATTAACAGCCCTTGAGTTCAGTAGGAACAGATTTAGGCCAACATAGTGTCTTTGGAAAATTCACAGGACTTTTTGAATATGGGTTTGAAGCTTCAACATCATGGAACCTCCTCAGAGCAGAGTTTTACTCTTCTTATAAAACATCCTCCTTAAAAGCCTGTGTCTTAGTGTAATTCGAATCCATCTTATTTTAGAGTATATATTTAGTATCCAGCTGATTTTTTCCCTCTAAAGTTCTTGGATAGCAAGTCCACTAGGAAATCTCAGCATTGCCAAACCATTTTAAGACATTTGGAACTTCAATTACCTGCTGAACTCTTAAAAAGTAATTTGGTAATGAAAGCAGTGAATGCTTTCTGCAGTGTTTAAGGATTGCTTACAGAGATAAAATGGTTTTGGCCGTAGGTCAGATAAATACTTTTATGATGAAGCATATGTGGAACCAGTTTTTCTCCTTTTTTTTTGAATGAATCTGAAGAGTCTAATCCTTCAGAATATCCCCAAACAAATTTTGGATTACCCTGTGTACTTAACTGAAGAGAAACATTCAGTATTTTGCACCTAAGGAACATCTTTCACCTTGATGTATTTTACAAAGCCAAATATGTTCATTTTAACCAAACTTCTGTGAAACAAGAAAATGTAATTTCCCATTCTGGAGCTATGTTAGCCAGCAGCAGGACATGATCTGACTCTCAAGTCAGGCTAGTAGCAGAGGTTGCTGGAAGATGATAAGGGATGGCATGCCTAGGTAAGAAACTTGGGAAACAGATTCTTGGAGTCTTGCTATTTTTGACATTGACTTAATTCTAATCCTGGTCACAAGTCTGGTGCCTCTTGTGGGTGGACAAAAGAAGGGTGCAAAACTGTTTGTCTCCCACTCTGAGCTGCAGATTATGTTTGCATGGATCCTTTATGAGTTCTGCCCATGCCTGGGAAGCCAGATAAGGGATCTGGTGTGTGTAACCACAGCTAGTATAGAGGAAGAGAAAGATCTGAACTGCCTTGCTACCATACAGGTAACACATGGAGTTTATCTTGAGGGAGAGAAACTTTTCAGGTCTTCTAGTGTGCTTCCATTTTAAAATTCACTTTGTGGAGTTGGGTGGCTGAAATAAATACCGACATAGTTCTGGTTTGAGAGGTGATTGAATTACTGTGGGATGCCTGTCTTTGTGTGTGGCTATGTAGTATTAACGAGTTTATCCTAGTCACCCTAAAATGAATTTAGTTGAAAAATGAAGACCATTAGTACCAGAATTGGAGTGGGGAAGGAGGGGGAGGTTAAACTGTGATAATGCAATCTGAAGCTGAGTTTCTGAGTTTCCTGTGAATCATACCCTAACTTTTTACACTCCATAGTTTATCTAGGATACCAAATGTAGCCTCATTTGCCTTTTTTTTTCCTGAACTACAGCTTCTACAGCTGTGACCAGATGTGCTATTTGGCTTGCAGCTGAGCTGGGTTTGAAGGCTTTGAACCCAAGCCAGGCTTAAAGTGCCTGGGCACTGTCCCCACAGCTGGGGGTTGGTGTCTGCAAGCGTAGCTGCACATGTAGTCCTTCTCTAACCTAAATCAGTCAGAATGATCTGGGTTAAAGAAAACCCTCCATGCTTTTAAATAGAAAGGCAACCTGGATCATTTTGACACAACCAGGTTAGGGAGCGACTGCGTACAGATATAGCGACAGATTGGAGGGGCAGAACCCAGCCCTGCTGCAGCTGAACCCTGAGTGGGACCACAGGCCAAGGAACACTGTTGTGCGAGAGTTCAGGAAGCTGCCCTGACTTTTGTCCTATACAGTAGCCTTGTTTGTAGGAAATCATGAAACAGGCTAAGGGAGAGAAATGCAGCTGGTGTTTCCCAGTTTTAGCCTCTGATGGCCAGTTTGCAGCCTGATGCCATCTATTGTAGAAGTATGTTCCTGCCCAAGGGCCTGGTAATGGCTGGGTTTTCCCCTATAGGCAATTTAGAGCAACTTCAAGGTTCTGCTAAATTGTACTTGCTTTCCTGGGCAGTAAGGAAGCTGCTACCCAGGCAGTATTTTCTGTGTAACAGTAATTTTCAGATATTTATGCACATGAGTGGCGCACATGTAATCTTGACATGAGAGATGCTCTGTGGGTTTTCACAGCCTTCTAAACATGCTGATAAGAGGCAGATAGAGCAAGACTTTCTGAAGAAACTGAATGAAAACATTGAAGATTTTAGTTCACAGAGGATAGTATGAAAATCTCTTGGGCAAGTTTGTAAGTGTGTGTGTGTTTGACATTGGACTTGACAGTGATCTCATTGATTTCTGCTGGGCTCAGTCTCAATTACTTTGGTTTAACATCAGTGCATTTGAGAGCAGAGTTAGGCCTGCTGAAAGTATGGATACTTTTTCTTTCCTCTTGGGGAATCTTTTGGCAGTGCTTATGCAGATCACATCCACATGCTGTGACCTGTCTGCACAACAAGCCACCGCTCTATCACTTGGCTTTAGACATTTCAGATACCTTCAGCTGGGAAAAAGCATTTTCTCACCCTGTCTTCCCTCCCCAGGAGATACAATCCCCTTGTTTCCGTAGCACCTACACTGCATGCTGTGGTCCAGCTCCTCACCAGGGCATTGTGTTCTTGCCATCATGTGACCTGTCCTTTTTCAGTTTCTGGTGGAGGCAACAATAGGAGAATCCTGGTTTTGGGTGCAGACTCGTTCAGGAGAGTCCAGCAGCCATATAAACAAATGGAGGAAGCCCTGCTGCAGTGAGGTGAGTGGTGTATGGTGGTGAAGAGAGATGGCTGGGCCATTGGATGGGGTGCTCCCCAAACACAAAGGCCCTTGTCATTGACTTCAGTGATCCCAACTGGTGCATGTTGCAGGTGTGTTGATGATGCCTTGTGACAGCTTCATGTCCTGTAGCCATCAGGCTCATGAGAACCAGAAAGAAAAGACTTTCCCTCATCGGTGATTATTTCCAAATGCATTCACAGCACAACGCAGTGCTTCCTCCAGCTGTCTGAGGCGAAGACTTGACCTCTCCTTGTTTCACCTCTTGTGACATTTACTCATAACAAACAGACCTAGATGTTGCAGTATGTTTTTCTGGGTCACTGAATGCATTGTATGCTTGTCCTTCAAAGAAGAAATACAGCATCTTTCATCTCAGCCCATTAGCTTGTTTTTGTTAGCTTTAATTTTGTTGTAGTCTTTTAAACCCAGTCCTTTTGGGGCTGCGAGGGGAAGCCATATGAGGCATTTGGACAATACACTCAGGCACATGGTGTGACTCTTGGGGATGGTGCTGTGCAGGGACAGGAGGTGGACTTGATGATCCTTGTGGGTCCCTTCCATCTCAGCTTATTCTGTGGTTCTGTCAATAGGCATAATTCATATGGGGAGAAATAAATTGATTTACACTAGAAGCATACATCCTCGTGCACACACTCCCGCAGGGCTCTACTGTGAGGCAACAGCCGTGAGTCCAACCCAGAGGGTCAGCTCCACTGCTGTGCAATCTCTGAGGGAGTGGAGAGATCAAAATCCCACAGCCAAAATCAGACACCAGTGGGGCTGGCCTGTCCCAAAACAGAATGGGGCCTCAGGTGGTTGCATTTGGCAAATCTACAATTTCTCCTGTGTTACCAGCATGTGCTTCCAGCCAAGGCTCTCCGGTCTCCTGCTTGCTGTGTTATATGCAGAAACAAGTCTACACACAGCCTACAGGCTGTCTTCAGCGTTTTGGAAACCTCTGTGCATGAATGGTTTATCTGCACATCTGGAAATGAGCTTGATTGACACAAAAACACAGGAAAAGCTGCATCCCAGATGCTTTTGCTATGATTTGGTTGTGTTTTCTGTGAATATTTGGCATTCGTAGCACTGTCTGGTCTCCTTCAAATCATATACCTGCCTGGAGGCTAGGACTCTGTGAGCTCATGGCTTGAGCTGGAATTGGCTACCTTCAACCTTAAACACTACTTTTCTGCAACAACTGTCTTTTATTTGTAGAATTTCAGTCCCAATTTCATGGTATGCAGGCTGTTTCACTTACCATTTTGCATGCTTTTTCCATGCCATCTCTGTGTCCCAGTAGTGCAATGGTGTCCACATAACCTCATCCTGAAAATTTTGGTGGTAACAATAAAGATGTCCATGTTTATTGATGATTTCAGGAGAAATCTCTTCAGCTTTTCTTGAAAAAAATGAAATCAGATAATTTGACATTTGGACAAAAACACTAATAACTGAAAAATGTTGTTTGAAAACTACCCAGATTATTAGGACAGAAATTATTAGATAGTAATTACTGTACATTTTCCAACAAAAATATTACGTTTTCTTTGAGAACATGGGGCACTTTGTTTATTTTTCTGAGTCAAAGACATAGTTCATAGTGAAAAGAAAGTTTTGCTGAAAACTCCTTGTTCAGCCCTGCTCCTCCAACTAGTTCCTCAAGCACCTCCTAAAAAAACATTCTGTTTGCATCACCAGTAAACTACCATGTTTTAATACTTTTGTTCAAAATGAGGTTTGATAACATAAAAAAACAAACAAGCAGCCAAGCCCATGACCTGCATGTGCCAGAGTTAATGGAGCTGTCAGCTTTATTCATGCCATGGTGATTGATGGGTGCTCTGATGGAGTGGCCTCTTCCCTCTCTTTCTGTCTTGTCTGCATGTTAATGTCTTCACTCACTGAATAACGATGCACTTTAATAGAGATTTGTCTTATTTTTGTTTCTGAGCGCTGGCAGGGCTGGGGTCATGTCCATGTTTCTCTGAAGTACCTGTCATGCTTCTGGCCAGGAGGAATTTTACCCTGAGATGAGAATACCCTTGCTTTATGGGAGCCCCAACCAGTAAAACCAGATGCCATATTGTATTTCAGTGAATCTGCAGATTTGGTACTGGGGTAGATGATGTTTTTATCTTGGAATATATGGGATTGCGTGGATGTGCATGGGTGTGCCTGGCATTTTGGGGTGGTTTCAGCGTGACAGAGGTGTGGGTTTGAGGGCATGAGGGGCGCACAATGGGCTGTTGGTGGGCTTCTTGCAGGAGTTTCCCCAGGCAGCTTGTGGGGGACACTCCTGAAAGTAGAGAGCAGACAGACAGATCTATGCCCATGTTGTCCTTGTGTCTGCTCCTGAGCCAACTTGTGGACACAACCAGTGCAGCTGTATGTTGTTCCCTTATGGATGTGCTGGCTGAGTTATACCTTACATGATGGATTCACCTGACTTTACACTTTATATACGGGCATCTGAAGCTCATGTTAACCGTCAGAAGCAATGTTTCACCGTGTGGACATGATTCCTTGTGGAAAGTTATCCATAAGGGTGATTTATTTCTACCCATGAACCACATATCTCAAATATATAGATTGCCAGTATTTTGTAGAAAGCTTTAAATCCAGGAGGTCTCAGTGAATTTTAAATCCCTCAGTGGTTCTGTTGATAGTTTGGAAAACAGTTAACAAGGCTTAAACCATCCCCACCTACTCCCAAAACAACTCTACAGCTCCCAAAAGGAGATTGTAGCAAGATGGGGATCAGTCTCTTCTAAGTAACAAGTGATAGGACAAGAGGGAATGGTCTCAAGTTGCACCAGGGGACATTTAGACTTTATATTAGAGAAAATTTCGTCACTGAAAGGGTTGTCAAGCACTTGAGCAGGCCGCCCAAGGAAGTTGTGGAGTGTAAAAACCTTAGAGGTGTTTAAGATGTGTGGATGTGGCACTTAAGGACATGGTTTCGTGGTGGCCTTGGCAGTGCTGGGTTAATGCCTGGACTTGGTCTTTGGGGTCTTTTTCAACCTAAATAATTCTATGATTTTAGAATTTCAAGAGCTCAGATCTTTTCCTTGTCACAAAGATGGTCCAGATTACTCTTTATTCGCTTCTCTGGGATGAGGCAGCATTCCCTGCTGCAATGCACCTTGTGTTTGTCCTACATGATATTCCTGTCTCTAATATAGGCATATATAGTAGGGCCAGCTCAGCATGTTGTTAAATTTACGAGCCCTTGGTTACATTGTTAGTAAGAATAAATATTTCAAAAGAGTAGGGCAATTTAGAGATCCTGGGTTAGGTATAGCAATTTAAGCAGGAAAAGTCAATTGATACTCTGAATAGCATGTGCCAAGACTAGAGATTTAATGGTGTGGAAGGAAGGGGGCTTCAGGGACATCTGCCATCAGTGTATATGGGATAGTTTCAAACACTGCAAAAGACCGTAAGATGTTTGGATCAACTACTGCTGTGTGAGGAGCGTATATGAGAAGTAGGAAAGGCAAGATTCTCACTAACAAAACATAGTTCTCCACATACTTTTATACTTTTAGAAAAATTTTATTTTGGGAGTCTGGTGGGTTAAAGTGGTCCCAGGGCTGCTGTCTTCTGTAGGATACTTGGAAATCAGTAGACCTTAAGGGTATGTAATTCTTTCAAGACTGCAAATACCCTCCCCCTCCCATTTGCTTCAAAGATAAGTCTTGGAATAAAAGAAAATTCCCTGTTTCTGTTGACAAATATTGCAGAATACAGCATGACTATATAGTGAATGTTTTGGAAAGCAGCAATTTACCATGTAGCTACAGTCAATTTTCTTGCTATTTAGAAGTCAAAAAGTATCACAGTTCCAGAAGGACAACAGAGGCTGCAGTTTTCTAGCTCTGCTTGGTCGTGCAGTATTTATCCACCAAACTGTGCTGAGGGCTGTTAGCCACCAAGGAGCTTGGGGATTTATCTCCCAGGCCGGCTTTGTTTCAAGGGGTATGGAGCGTTCATCCCGTCATCAAGCTACTCTGGAGAGGTTTAGTGTTGTGAATATGCCAGTGCATGGTACAGCTGTCATAGTCCTGCTGCTTGAGCAGGAATTTATGGCAAGAAAAGACAGATAGATGTGGTGTTGGGTTATGAGACTGACAGATTTGCTGTCATGTCTCATAGCAGTTTAGGTGAGATAAAGCTGTTTCTTATTTATTTTATTTTGTCCTAAAGTGCAAAACTTGAGCAGAGATAAGGGATATTTAACAAATAAAAGGAGCCTAATTTTTCTGTTGGTGAAAATGTGGAATTTTCCCACTGATGAGATGATTAAAAAAACCATCTCAGCTAAGTGATTCAGAGGAAGCAGACAAGGTACAAGGCAGTGACAGGCACAACCTCCAGCATTCTGGGGACAGAGTCCCAGCCTCACTTGGGACAATGTGAATGGTGCTCACCTGCAATGGGTTTTCACAACTTGATTGAAATTGTTTTCATCTGTGAATTGTTGTCTTCCTTCCAGCAGCTGTCAAAACCCTGGGTATCTTCTCAGAGTGGTCTGATCCTGATGCAGGTGGCCACTCGAGCCTGGGCCCCCTGAGAGGTTGTTGCACACATTTGATCACACAGGAAGATGTGCTACACCACATGAAAATGAAGCAATTAGGGAAAAACCTGGAGACTGGGTTTTAAGCCAAGATTTTGAATAGTTATTACCAACTTCTTAAATTTTCTGGCCCCTGCTGGTAGTTCCTGAAAAAGAGTTTAGAAACTGGGGCTAGTCCATGCTGTAGTGCCTTTTGTAGTGTTTTTTTTGTTAGTATTTATATTTTGAGACCATATATGTGACTATTTGTGTCAGAAGCTGTTGCCTTAAACGAGCCAAGTAGTGAAGTAAATGTCAGGGGGTTTCCTTCTCCTTCTCTGTGCCTTCACAGTAGATCTGCATGCCCATAACCTGTCCACTGAATGTGATTTAGGATGTCTAAGAGGAAAAGGATATTTTCCTGTATATATGAGTGTACTTCTGTCTCTGAAGTAAAATGTGAAGAATTAAAAGGAAAAATCCATTCATTATGTAATTTCCTCCCCCACTTACTGTATTTCCTTTGAAAAATGTAATCCCTATGACACTTGGAAGTTCCAGTGAATTTGTTTTAAAAATCTTACAGGTGATTCCAAATACTTATTACTTCCTTAGTGGAAAATCAGTTTCTAGAGACTTCTTGGCAAATGTCTTTTTTTTTTTTTTCTTCCTACATCATGGTCACACTCTTGTCTAATTTTTTGTCCAGCTCTTTAGAAAAATAAATGAATCTAGGAAAACTGGGTTTGTTTGCTCTGTGCCTGGTTTTGACTTGTCACATGGGCATGACCAGAACCATAGAGAGAGCACTGTTGTGACTTAAAGCATCAGAAGATGTTTATCCTTCAGGCTGGGGTGGTTCCTTTGGGATTGCTTAGAAGAGCTTGCAATAGATACTGCTGGGTCTACCTTGGGCATGACTTACATGGGCACAATGGAGCACCTTGGCATTAGTGCAGGTTCTGCATTTACCTCGTTGCCAGGGTGGCACCATGTGTTACTGTGAGCTGTCTTTTGTAACACAGCTTCATTCTGGAGAGCTGCTGCCAGATATTTGGGGTTCTTTTTCCCCTTACATACCTCTCTGCATCCCAACAACTAAGCTGCTCTGTGTACAGATATAAAATAACACTGATTTTCTGATACAGATAGTCATCTGAAAAAGCAACCCACTGTCTTGGTCCAAGATAGATGTCCTAAAAAGGAAAAAATATAACCTTCATGATTGCTTTGAAAATCTTGACATTCACTCCATTTTTTAGTGAGTGGATTTCTTAATTGCCTTTGCCCACAGAAAAACTAGAAATTGAATGACTGCAATACTTGCTTCTTTTCATTATTTGTATAATTTTGGTACTTCACAAAGAAATAGTGGTATTGGGAAAAGAAGCTCGAGATTTTTTTCCCTTCTCAACTCTATATTTATCAAGCTCTTTTGTTTAAAACCTAATATTAATATCTGTTGAATATCTTCTGGTGCCTTTGGTTCAATCCAGCAGCAGCTTATATTGTGCCTTGGGTAAGGTATTTTGTTCTTTGTTTTCTGAAAAATTAATATCTGCTTTACCTGGAGTATTCCCCCAGCTAATGCAGCAATTTATGGTGATCTATCTTTTTTCCTTTAGACCAACTGGAGTTGTTGACACCTGAACACCTTTAACGAGAATATGAAACCTTGTTGCCTCATTCACTAAGCTGCTGAAATATACAGATGCTTTAAAAAAAAAAAAATCACTGTATTGATGAGCCTTTAGTAACTAATATTCCCCAGTTCATTAAACAAAACCACAAACGAGCAAGCAAAAATCCCCACCAGCCCGATTGGGTACCCAAAGCAACCCAGCTGTTACATGTATCAAATATGCAATTTGTTAGCAACACAAAAAGGTTGTCTTCTCCATCACTGTGAAAATGAGTTTTGATACCAGAGCTTTATGGGATGTTTATGCTAAAAGTTCAGACTGCAGTTCCTAATATTAGACATATAAGTACATTTTGGACTTGGATATGAATTGAGACTGCATTTTGGAAAAGAGCAATAACACAGCTCTCTTGAGCATCTGCAAATGAAGTCACTTGTTCAAGACTGTGAAATAGGTGTCCAAGATGTTGGCTGTAGCTTTCAGAGTCTCTGAGCTGCAGCACAACTCATACTGCTGTTTACCTGGAGCATCCTTACACCCATGGTGGGGGCTGGACCTATGAAGAGCAGTCTGTGGTGGTGCTCATGCAGCACAAACAATGAGGTAGTTTTGTCTGTTCTGAACAAGCCAAGAGATAGGAATACTTATGGTCTGATTCATTAAAAATGGCTTGTTGGAGCTTCCACACCAAATAAGGCTGTGGTAGCAACAAAAGGTCAATTTTTCTGTGACTTGCTGTCCATGGTTGCTTTTATTGTTTATTTTGGTAATCAGGTGCTGTGATAGAGCAATTCACTTAATGTCTCAGACATGCAGCCTAGAACAGAGAAAATCTGAGAAGGAAAAATATGTTTTCTCTAAACAGCATAATTAGGAACTTAGAATGATAAATGCAGCCCTGGCAGTGATGTGTCTCAGACCCCTTTTTTTGCCCCACTTTGCTCTTCTTGGGGTGAATTCACAAACAGCTAGAATGTCAATGGTGTAAGAAGCTTTCACACTTTAAAGAAGCAAGAAGCAATACCTTTGTAGGTTTTAAAAATGTTAGTTAGAAAGCAGATTCCTGACACCTCTAGTTAGCTATTTTCAGTAATCCCCCTTTCAGTAAAGTCAGTGAGAGCTTTGCCTCTGCCTTTGATAAGCTTAGGTCGTTCTGCAGCAGAGAGAACCAGAGATTCAGTGATTTACTGAAAGAGCAGGCCTGCTCCAACCACCAAAAATTCCCTTTTCTCTAGTCCCTGATCCTTTCTTTCACTGCTGTTCTAGCAGACATTAAGAGCAGTAGTGTAGCAGCAATACTGGAGGCTTGCTTAAATTCACATCTGTCTGCTGATGTAGCAAAGCTCTGTGCCCTGCTATCTGCAAGTTTTCCCCAAATTATAAAGTGCAGACACAGAGAGGCTTCCCTCTGTCTCTCCCCAGTGCCATCTGGGCTTTGTTTATCTGTGTGTGAAGTGGGGGGTTTTATGTGGCCTCCCTGTTGCTGCACTGTCCTGGTGCTTGTGGTCTGAGCTGAGTCGCACATGGGATAAGTTGGGTGCTGTGAGCCACAGCCCCTCAGCTCTGCTGCTTTGGCCAGGAATGGGACAGCTCAGCCCCACAGGGCTATGCTCCAGCCAGGATCAGCACCAGCTGAGGCTGGTTCTGAACTGCCCTCCAGACCTGGATCCTCCCAATCCTGAGGATGCAGTATGAGCAGTTTGGGAGCTGTTGGGAAGGCAGCTGAAATGTTTGAGCTCTTATTTCATGTTTTGTGCTCCAGTGAGCCTACATCTACTCTGTCCTTCATCCAGTTCCGTCCACTGCAGTTTATTCACATTTGTGCCCCTACAGAATAGCCTATGACAG
Source organism: Machaerirhynchus nigripectus (assembly GCA_013397975.1). Classification (NCBI taxonomy): domain Eukaryota; kingdom Metazoa; phylum Chordata; class Aves; order Passeriformes; family Dicruridae; genus Machaerirhynchus; species Machaerirhynchus nigripectus. Next base: position 1,909,556 of record VZRQ01007364.1, on the reverse strand, counting down.
TTTACTTGAACTGGCTAGTTGCTCCTTTCTGTAATTTTGTCTTCACACGAAGTCACACAGTGCTTTTTAAACCAATTTAGGGCCAAAAAATAAACCAGAATGTTACAAGAGGCCATTCTCTGTGCATGAAACAAGGGGCTGCTGGTCTGTGCCTCTCATCAGATCTGCAGTGTTGCTCATCCTCCAGAGTGCCAGGGCTGACAAATTGTGTTCTTGCTCTGCAATGCTTTCTCTCTCTACTGCTCTGTGCTGGACTGGGAGGCTGCAGAAGGAAAGTTAGAATTTAAATTTTAAATCACATTCCTACAAAGTGATGATATGGAAATATGGAAATGATATTTATTTGGTGGTTGTTCTTTGTTGACTATGGTCTTTTTATGGGTTTTTTTGTGGGTTCTTTCTGTTGGGTTTGGTTGGGGTTTTTTTGTTTGTTGGTTTTGTTTTTTCTTCTTAACGATAAAACCGCAACTGTGTTTTTTCCAAATTCTTTAATCTCCAGTCACACTTTCTTTGAAGCAGAATATGACCCAAACTGGACTGCAAAGGCTGTTTTTGCACAAGCTGCAAGGAGACCACATGTGGTCCCAAACCTCATTGAGATCATGAGGTATCACTTTACCCCACACCATCCTGAACTGAAAGATTTACATTAAAGCTGATAAGAGGAATTTATTTCACTGGATTTCCTGCTTTGAAAGGAACTGCATATTTTGCTGACGTGGTTTGACATTGCTGAAATTGTGAGAGAAGCTGCACCTTTCCCAGGGTCCCAGTTGTGGAGCCTGCCAGCTCTGCCAGCCACCGTGGGGTTGGCAATGCCCTCTTGGGAGGGATGTGGTGCCAGGGCATGCAAACCACTGGGAGGCCGAGGATCCTGGCATCACAGAATCTGTGGCTCAGGAGCAGGCTGCCAAGCCACTAGGGCCTCATTTTTCTTTTGGAAGAAAACCAGGTTTTTAAATACTAAAATGCTGCATTAGGCAACAGCCTTTTTCTTCCCAGCTCTAGTTGTTCCTGACCCAGAAGGAAGAGAACCATCCCAAATCCCCTTCTCTCAAGAGTTAACTATTTCTTGGGTATTTCCCATTTAAGTATTCGTTTAATGCGGTCCGTAGATCCCAACAGAAGAAGATACAGCCCAGACAGCATGAGAGAAATTCATTTAGTCTGAAATAACCTAGATGAAAACTTCCTTGGTTATTCCTTGAAATAGTTCTGCAGAAAGTACCATGATTGCTTTTTTAAGTTTTAGGATCTGCTGTGGTTATAAAACTGTTGCTGTCTCCCATTTAGGAAACTGAGTGGAATATGTAATATAAACATGCACTTTATGTGTGCAGGCTTATCGGGTACAGCTGAAAGATGAAGGCTTTGGGCTGGCATCATCTCCTATTACAGAAATGTTTAATACCAGCCCAACAGGAGACAGAACTGCAATCAGCAGTAGGTAGTGATACAGCAGCACTCATTAAAACAGGGTGAAAATTATTTATTGATTAGAAGTTTTGTCATACCCAAGAATGAGACAGATGGTTGATTTGTAGGCAAGGAAAGGTTACTGGCTCTCAGTTACTTATTTATTTCAGAAATTCAGACATACTCAGTTGCAAGACCCGGAGAATACGTGCAGTAATTAATAAGTTGACAAAGAAAAGAGGTGATGCTGTGCATGTCCTGTGAGTGCCCATCAGCAGGACCAAAACATCACTGAGCCCTGGCAAGTTAATTCACAGAACAGCTGTGAGATGTGGGGGATTATTAGCATCTCTGTTTTACAGATGGCACCAAGGTATGGAGAGGTGGATGAAATGGTAGGATTTGACTGTGGTTGCGAGAACAGAAACCTGCATGACTTCAGAACCTCCTTTCTCCCACCACTGCCTCTTGTAAGAAAAATTCGACCCTGTGTCAAGTCCAGGTTTTGCTTAAGCATTTTGTCTGATACTCGCTGAGTTCGTGGTAAAGGAGGACAGGGAAAGGCTTTCACAGAACTGGAGCCTCAGAGAGATTGCTGGCCTGTTAATGGCTTGGATTACAACCAAGAAACCAGTGAGAAGCTGGTCAGCCTGGCTCCCTTAAGCTTCCTCCTGTTGCCTCAAGCAAAGAGAAAGCTGCTGGCTATGTTAGGTGAAATAACTCCACTGTCACCCATGGAGTAACCTCAGACAGGCTTGGGGAGAGTACTGGTCAGAAAAGCTCTCTGAGTTGGAGGTGAGAACTGAAGGGAACATACCTACCTATTTTGGCACTTACTGCACATTTCCAACAGAAAGATTGTAGAATCATACCTGATGTAGAGCTGCAGGTCATAACAGCCTCAGCCTGCTTTGTTGGATTTCAAAAAAAAGAGGAGAAACACTACAGTAATAATAGCAGCCCTTAGGAGCACCTGCCAGGCAGGCAAGAAAACCAGGTTTTCAGCACCAAGCATTCACACTGCTGCATTAATGTCAGTGCACTGCCCTCCTCCAGGAGCTTACTTGCCTCTTTCTCCTCTAAATGAAAGCAGAACTCCTTGAGACCCCCACCGATAGTGAAGTTGTTACCCTGGTGGTTCAACACATGGTTCTAAACAATCACCACATAAACAGGAGGTGGTGATCTCCAGAGAGCTATGTGCAAGTCTTAAGAAATAATAACTTAGCTTTTGGGGGAAAACAGAGCATTTGGAGGGTATGACTGAGGTTCTGAAACTCCACTTAAAGCCATTGTTTTCATCTTATCCTCACTCATCTGGGATAACTGATTAGTGGGATCCCTCAATCCCCACTGGACTCCCCTAATTTTTCCTTATTTTAATTTGTTCTCTTGTAGTGAGTTTCTCTGTGTCCTGGGCATCCTTTCTAACACTGGCGGTTTCGGAGGGTGATTTTTTAACAATTGAAGATTACCTACATATCTAAACAGCTCATGGATTAAGACCGCTTCAAATTTTTTTGAAAGGGCTGAAATTCTCCAAGTTTTAGTTCCAGATTTATCTTTTAGACAGTGATGGATGAGATTTCTCATTCACCATTTCACTGGTGCATAATTCTAAACACAAGGTGAGAAAAACACTTTGTTGTTTTTCTATGTGTGTGATAAACTTAATACCCCTGTTTGTCACCTCCCAGCTTCAATTTTATAATTTGGAGTTAGTCAAGGTACAGTTTGTTCAGCATCCTCATTAGGTTTTTATGTTTTTAACTGCTGATTTAAACAGGTTCAGCTTGCAAAGGGCCTCAGAAATCTTCAAAGAGTATTTACCGAAGGTCGAAGACAACACGGTTCTTCTAATTGTATCATAAATTCAGTAGGGACGTTATGCTGCTGGTTTCATGCTAAAAATATTATTTGTATGCAATGAAAGAGACACTTCCATTTGCACATCTATCAGTTCTTGTAGAGCACAGTTGTTTTTTCAGGATATTTCTTACCTGCACACTAATAATTAAACAAACAAACAACTTGTAAAATGGGCTGAAAAACTGAATTTCTCTAAAAACACAGGGAATGCCAGACCAGCTTGTGTGTGGGCTAGATGGTGATACCAGGTGGTGTAGAGGTCTAAATAGTGGTGTAACAGATCTTCTAAAATGACATAAAGCCACTCTTCTGATCATAATTATGGAGAGACTGTGTTGCCCAGAGAGTAAGTTTCATAGCACTTTCTTGGTGCTAGGAAGCTGAAGCTTAAAGTAAGAGATGAAGACTGGAAGTGAAATTCCAGTATTTTGGTCTAATTTTAAGTGTGGAGACACACTTTGGTGAATTCAGAAAATGGAGATTTCTTGCTGAGTAAACCCAGGCTCTTCAGCACCATACTTTATTCTGTTTCAGCGCTACTCATCTACAGTGAATTCAGTTTTATCAGTAAAGTAGTGAGTGATGTATTAGAGCCACATTTACTGCTCTGCGGATTAAAATCCCACAACAGCACAAAGCTGAAAGGCGTGTGCTTTCAATGGATATGTGTATCTAAGTAGGGAAAAGCAGCTTTCTGTCATCCTAGAATTGATGATACAAGCTTAGTCACATTGAGGCATCACTACAAGAACTACAAACCCCATTTTGAATGCACATCTTTGCTGTACTGGGAGGTACAAAGGTCAGGTTAACCAAAGGAGGTCATGAGGTGATCCAGAAAAGATGCGGTAGGAGAAAATACGTAACTTGTTCCCTTACACTTCCTAAGTGGTAAGAGGGATGGAGTAATGTCATTAATACACAGTTGAAGTTGCTGTGGCTGAGATCCATTCATACAGTGCTGTGTTGAAAAACATAGGTTAAAAACCAAACTAAAACAACACAACCCCCTCTCCCACCAACTTTTTAACCAGTTCAATCAGAGTCATTTGTATTGTGTTTGGAAATTACAGGCTTTAGCAACAGAAAGTCCTTTTTGTGCTGACTTTTCCTTATTTTGGTGTTATAAAATAGATGTTTAGCCTAAGAAGGATGTGACAGAGTCCTCTGGCTGGTTTGAAACTGTGGAGCTGTTTATCAGGTCTTGCATCTTCTGAGCTGAGTAGGAAGTTCTTTGTCATGTCCCAGTGAACATAGCAAATATGTGGCATTCACCCAGGCGTGATTTAAACCAAACAATGGACACTACGAGGAATTCTCTCAAACCTGAGAATTTCCCCCTGTTTTACTGGGAAAGCTCAACAAGCTCTTATTGAGTCTTAATAACATTTGAAGGAACCATCAGAGTGCTACCTGCACTGGGAAGAAAGCAAGGGATGTTACAGGTGGTGGCATCTCAGGGAAAGCAGAGCAGCATCTGAAGTGCATTTCTTGATGATGACTTTGGCACACTGCATAATTGACAGGTCCCCAAGGCATCTTTTGAAAATTAGTCCTTTCAGTAGTTATTTTGTATAAACAGGGTTTGCTTGTCAGGATGTTACATGTGTTTCTCATAAACTCCATGTGCAGGTATCTAAGGAACAGTTTACAACTTAGCAATATGTGAGAATGGAAAATATTATTTTTGTTGTAAGGATTATTGGCTGGATGAATGAATTTTCTTATAAAAGATCCAGTGCTTCTGAGGTGCCCGTGTCCCTGAGGAGCCTCCATGCTTGGAAGTGGATGTGTCTTGTGATTCAGGACTGACTGCATCCCACACTCTTGTAGGAATTTCAAATTTCTATAGAAGCTTAAATGCAGTATGTCATTTAAGCTAGACAAATTTTGGCCTTTTGAAAGTTTTCAGTGTACACAGCCTGGGTGTGATCATGCTCTTACTAAGGCTAATGGGAACTTTGCCATCAACTTAAAAGGAGTAGGAAAGAACCTGTCACAAGCTGTGCCTATCCAAGCCATGGATTATTTTGCCCAATAGTTGATTTTTTTCCTCATTGCTATGTTTTTCATTATTATTTGTATAATATATTTTCATTATTATTTGACTGAGCTTTAGTACGCTGTGCACCGTACAAACAGGTACCTGGAGAGGAAGCTTGCCCCAAAGAGCTTGTGATGCAAATAGGAAGATAAGGGAAAGCTGGCAGGCAAAGAAAGAGAGCTGTGCAGAAGGGACACAGCTTGCTTGAAGTGGCAGGCAAGGATGAGGAGTGCAGCCAAGTCTCTTTGGTCCAGGTTCAGTGCTCCCAAGCACACTGTTCTGTTCTGTGCTGGACTAATTTTGGATCTATTCTGATGGGATTGAAGGAATTTTCAAACTGATTTCAGCTGGAGCACTATCTGCCCTGTGCTGTTGAAGGGCAGAAGGAGAAGGGACAGACTTCTGTGTTTTGGGAAATTACAGTGCCTGTTATCATAGGGAATAGAAGCCATGCACAGCATTTCTCTTTGGCTTATCTAGTCCCATGAATAAGTGTTTGCCTTCTCAGGAAAGTTGTCCTGATGCTGAGTGGTTAAATGTGTTGCGTGGTGGAGTGCTAATAAGAGAAACACAATTAACTGATGTTTTTCCTATTGGTGTTTCAGAAATGCCTGAGATCCTTGGTAAAACAGGAGAGAAATAGATCTCCTGGAACTAAAATGCATCCTTATAGTTAGTCTTAGATGTTTTCATTTGTGTTTCTTTATTCATCAGTTTCTGTTGGAAAGTACGAAATTTGTATTTTCATTTGGTTCATTTTTGGTAAGGGTTTCCTTAATTTTTTCAACTGCTGTGAAGTTTATTAATTTCATTCCTGTACTCGTATTTATTCTCTCTACAGCCCTACGGTTTATGTTTCATAGATTCAGAATGGTTTGGGTTGGAAGGGACCTTAATGCCCATATCTTTCTACCCCCTGCCATGGGCAGGGACACCTTCCACTATCCCAAGTTGCTCAAAGCACCATCCAGCCTGGCCTTGAACACTTCCAGGGATGGGGCACTACAACTTCTCTGGGCAACCTGTTTCCATGCCTCACCACCCTTAAAGTGAAGAATTTCTTCCTAATATCTATTCCAAACCTCCTCTCCTTTTGAAGCCATTCCTCTCCAGAAAAGGAGATTTCTGTTGTTTCACAGGGGCTGGTTTATTTATTCCTTGGAACAGTCCTTCACCTGTTGAAGAAATGAATTAGCAAAGCCTATCAAGTTCTGGATTTGTCTCAACTAATTCATCTACTCTCTTCTGGGCAATATCCCAGGCTTTTTTTGACTACAAGGCAAACATGGTATCTGTTTAGCACAGGAGAACATGAATTTTACCTTTGAGCAAAGACTACATTGCCCACACAGGTATATTTATTTTAAATACGTTAGTATCAGACTTTATGCCAGGATAAAAATCCTCTTCTGTTTTCCAAGGTACAGTTTTGTGCTAAATTTTGAGTGAAATTAATTCACTCTTACAGTAAGAAATACTACAACCTAATCTGCTTCCTCCCTGTAGGAAAAGCCACCAACATGTACAACATGACAAATTGGCATTTGCTGTTATGAGCTTTCTTCTGTATGTGATACTATTTGAGAAATGGAATGCTATGGTGTATTGAAGGGCTGCGTTGTAAAAATGCATATGCATGGGGGGTAAAATTAAGGTTGCCTGGGTAACCTTAATTCTGGCATTTCCTGATATTTGAATGCTATTTTGTGCAACCTTCTCACTGCCTCAAAGTGGTGCTTGCACTGTGTTCTATTTATATGCACACAGTATAAACAAAAATGAATGTTCTGTAACATTAGTAGTGGATTTCAGCTGGTTATTTGTTCTTTATTTCATGCTGGACTTGTTTTGTCTTTTGAGTTTGTTTTTGAACATTTTTAACAGCTAATAGTCAAAGGAAAGTGTTACGGAATTTGTCTTTCCTGTACTGAAGTCAGCTCTTTCCAACTGAACCTGACCATGTAGGGGTGAATCAGAAAAGAATTTTGCTCAAGTGATTTCTGTTTCCTTTGGTACTTTTCTCCCTGTTTTGCAGTAGTTCTGGATTCAGCTTTTCAGTGAGCAATGTTTCTCCTACAGTTTCACTTTACTAGAGACATCAGGATGGAAAACATAACATCCAATCAAAGTGATGTAATCTCCAAGGGAAAAGTTTCTTCAGCTTGCTATAAGTAGAAATTACGTTTCTTTTTAGCAGGTCTCCTGGATCAGGCTGTTTAGGGCTTCTAGAAGGGAGTGACTGCATCCAAATGGATTCTCTCCAAAGTAAAATGTTCTTTTTTTATTTGGCTGTGCTTTTAATAGCAAAAGTTGTTTCAGCTCTCATCAATTTCTGAAAAGATAGAAGAGTGAAGTTCACGGAATCATCTGAAAATGTAGCTGATAAGTAATCATAAAAAACTGAGGAAACAAGGACTGGATTGTAACCTATGATGTATGGGGACCTCGAGGAAACAAAGATGAATGAAGTGTTTTATTGAAGCTGGGAGCAGGAAGGAAGCAGGTGGGTAGAGCTAGCTCTAAATCAGATAGCAGTAAATATGGTCCAGGTTATTTTTAATATTACATCTCTGTTTCTTTTAATGTTGGGGAAAGTATTTTGGTTTCCTGAGGTCTGATAATTGAACAGTAAAACAAATGTTCATGTTTGCAGTCAAGACTGATGGTGGAATCAGAGTTGCAAGATAACTAAGGGAAGAACCTGGTCTGTAATTAATTCCTCTTGACTATCAAACTCAGTAAATCTCATTGCCCTTTGGAACATGAGGAATGAGGGCAGGTAAACACCTTACTAAAGGGCTGGTGGGGTGCAGTGCTGGGGTAACAGCTCTGTCACTGAGTTAATGGCTTCCAGCAGCCCTGTGTCCAACCCACCAGACGTGATCTCTTTCTAAAAATGTTTGCTTGTACTGTGATTTAAAATTAACATTCCTCCCCAGCACATCATATGATTTTCTAGCAGGGGTAGAGTGAATAAGAGTGCTCAGGACACTCCCAATATCAGCTGTTTTAATCTAAGTACGAGTAAGGAGTGGTTCCATGTCCTTCAGACCTGCTTTCCAGGCTGGAACATGTTGTTCCTTTTTCCCATCCTGACCTTTTCTACATACTTTGGGCCAAACTGTCTGCTGAAGTAAACACCCAGAGTACCATTTGAGTTTATAGAATCCCAGACAGGTCTTCCTCCCAGTGGGGGCTGGGGAGGGTGGGGGAGTATTTTATCAGAACTTCCCCAAATCTAAGCCCTGCATTCACAGTGAATTTGAAGTTTAAGAGACACTTAAAATAAATCACTATGATATAATAAGAAATGCACAATTAAGTCAATCATTCTTTATACTAATGCCCTGCAATAATGTTAAATGTGTGATTAAGGAATTTAAGTGGTTGTGGTCCTAGAATACATGCAAGTGATTATGAGGCACATTTGAGTTACTTCTTCTTTTCCTTCTGGTATCTTGTAAGGCAAAGACAATTCCTGCAAGACAGAGGAATTGAATCCTTGATTCAATTTGCAAAATGAAATTCAACCTAAATATTGATTTGCTCAGAGTACTGTCACAGTGAGATCATGCAATGACTTGCAGTGTTTTGTGCCAGCTTCTGTTTCCATCAAAATCACTGGGAACTTTGTCACCGACTTCCTTGGGAGCAGCTCTGGGCTATTCACGTGGACTTGTCGTGCCAGCACTCCCACTTAGCAGGGCCTGAGGATAAACTGGTCTTGGAGGTGATGGTTCAGTGCTCAGAAAGCCAGCGGGGAGAGATGTGAATTTTTTGATGTGAGGTTTTCAGTCACTTCCTGGACTATTTGGAGGCTCAGTGGCATGTGGTTGTCACTGCTGAGCTCCTCTATCCATCACAGCTCTTCTGACCAAAGGCCCTTGCACAGATGCACCTCTACCAGAGCAGCTGTGCTCACCCTGTCCTTGAAAAGACTAGCATAAATCTGTCAAGTATAGTTTTACCTTTTTTCATTATAAATGCTGCATCCAGAGCCTCATCAGCACAGTTGTCCTGGTTTAATTGAATTGATGTGAAACCCTTGCAACTGGCACAGCTCTGTAAGCTGGACCAAAGACCTCAGCACATCCCTGGCTGACACAGTGTGCAGGCAAATGTAGGTATTTCCACACTTCCTTAGTGCTGCTGTAAGCCTTCCTTGTTTCCTTTTCTCCAGGTCATGACATTCCCAGTGATTAGGATACAGTTCTTTGTAAAGAAATGACATAGACTGGTCTTGCCCTGAGCATAGTGAAAGTCAGGTCTTGGGTGTTTGTTACTCTGCTCTAAAAGTCCAGCCAAAAAACCTGAAAGTTTCCTTTGTTTCTGCACTCTCAGAACTACTGTAACCTGCGTTTATCTTGCAAAGCCACCTGCATAAACTTAATGTCTTCAAATTATGCTCCCAGTGACACATGTACAACCCCAGAAAGGAAATAGTGTTGGCCAGATGACACAGGAGAGATAGTTAATGAGTAATGGATTTACACAACACTGGACCTGAAAGGATTTGTATTGTTACTGATGATGCATGAGCCAGAAAACAAAAAGAATTTGACTTTCAACTTGAGGTGAAGTTGGCAGTGGTGCTGTTTTCCTTTTAACTTCAGTTTCATGTTGTAGTGTTCTTAGCCGCTGTACAGGCCATGTACAGAGTTGTACAGAGTCAGTGCAGGGCTGACTGACACTGCAAAGGGAAGATGGCAATCCTGAACAGGAAAGCTCTCCCTAAACATACAACAGTCCTCTGATGGGGAGAACAAAACTTCTTCTTTTTTACCCCACCATGAAAATATGTGATGGAATCTGAAAGTCAGAATTCTTTCCATCTCCTAATTCACAACTTTTAGATCAACATCACAGTATGTCATGTTGGAAAATTATTAGCTTCAAGCCGAGTTTTGTCACAACATTCACAAACTGGCCTTTACAGCCCAGCAAAAGCACAGACAGTGCTGGTTAAATTGTTCTCCTAGGCAAGTCCTCTGGTTTATTTACTTCAGCAGTGTTTAGTTACTAAATATAATTTTATGGCCTAAATTTTCACTGTTAACACTTGGATTTACTCAGTTATAGTTCATTTAAAGCCAGCGATGCCACATTGTCATAAGAATGAACTAAAAGAGAAATCTCTCGCTTCAATCTCAGGAGTTATCGGGTGCTAACAGTTATGGGGAGAAAGGGCCAATATTTTCAGCACAGCATTCTAAAAAACTTAGACATTTAAATCCATATAGGGACATGCCTTTAACACATGCCTACTTTCAGACATGCTGAATCTCTGCATAAATGGAAATTGAGATGTTTGTTACTAATGCTCGTGTGAGGCTTTGGGTCTGCTTTGCACATGTGCATGCCCAGTACTGGAGCATCCAGAACTCAGAGCCAGATGCTGAGCTCCCAACTCTCTGGGCTTGGTGGGCTTGCCATTCTCTCTCTCTTTTGATGCACTTCCTGTACCAGCTCTCAAAATTTGTGAGCAAGTAAACCAGCTTGAAAGCACAGAAAACTATAAGACTTCCTTCAAGTCTCATCAGTGCTTTTTCTTATCAGCTAGTTTCTGTTTTCCAGACCCCAAGATCAGGGCCAAATTGGGCTATTGTTGAACAAGATGAGGTGTACCTTTTTCTGAAATAAGCAGCTTTTCTTGCCTCTTCAGTGTCCTCAGCCTCAGGAACAGCAGACAAGGACCATTATTCAAACATGGCTTGGCGCAGAGATGCAATCACTAAGCTCCCAGGCTGGCTACAAGGTGGTTCAGTTGAGCAATTTTATAGAAGGCTGATGTAATTCTTTCTTTTTTTTTGCTTGTAAGGGAAGAAAAAATTCATATTCTTTGGGTTTGATTGGAAGTTAAATGATCCTCACTACAATATTTCCCAAACTGCCATGTAATCCAAATAAGTCTGGATTTGACTGAACTCCTGTAAGAGGCTTAGTGATATCTGAGCCATTGTTTTAACTTAATGCTGTCTGGTGGGTTGATTACACCTTGTGTTGTAATGCTCAGTGGTTTGTTTTGCTTGTTAAATTGTGGATAAAGAAGATGAGATTTGTTTCATCTCTTTCAGAAATTAACAAATCCAGCAATTGTTCATTTATCGATTAAGAGTTTGTGGCGTGCCTCACTGCATGGGCTTTTCAGGTTGCATTACCAATTTGCACTTCTGATCCAAGGATCTGTATGATTTTGGTGGAGCTGTGTGCACAAGGCATGGTGATATTTTGGATGTTTCACTTCATTTTAAGAGCCTCTCTCAATGGGTGTCAAATTCCTGTCTTCACTGCTGCAAATTTACTGCAAAAACTATCTAGTATAACACATCCATGCTTCCTCTTGTAATGGATGAGCTTTACTGGCATAATATTCCTTGTTTTTTCTTGGCTAGCAGTATGATTTGCTGAATGACTACCTGTAGCTGCCAGACCTGTATTACATGCCTGCTTACACCTTGTGAAGATAAAAAAATGACAAAGGATCAGTCAAAATGTTACTCTGAGGCTATTGTTAGTAACCTGTAACTGTCCATGGTGTAATATTAGTGGCAGAAGAATAACTGCGTCGATGTTCTATCATATAGGAAAGAAAGTTTTTCCCAAAACTTTGCCATCAACTATCAGCATCAGAAGAATGTTACAAATTGGCATCATTATAACTGCAGTGCCCAAGTCGTGCTCCCACTCAGATGTAAACAACCACGGCAAATTCACAGCATAATGATGGAGTTACTAAACACTGAGCCAGATTGTGTCCTAGTTATTGCCTTTGTGAATGTGTTCTGATGAGGAGGTGATTTTGGGGGGAGCCACACACCCCTCTGGCAGGAAAAGCATGTGCCTAGTGCCTGTACAGGGCTCCCAGCATGAGCTGTGTGTCCTGCTCTATGCCAGGCCTGTCCTTGAGATGCTGGATGGAAAGGACAGACAGTTTGGCATCGTGAGGGCTTGAGAATCACAGGGTGTTTAATTAGAACATCATCTGGCTGGGAGAGAGTTGATACCAGTTTGACAGTTTAAACTGAAAACCAAAGACACTCTGGGGAAAGAGGTGAAATTGATTCCCTCTTGTCATACAGGTATCTTGTCTGATATTTCAGTGACATTTACAGTGATTAAATAGAGAGGATCTGTAAACCTGTGATTTAAGGTTTTCAAAAAATTTTATTTTAAAAAAGTCATTAGGGATTGGGAAGAAAGCTTTTATGATCCCTTTAATCAGCTGGGGAAGACTTGGTACGACACCAGCTCATGAGAGTCTGGCTTCATGGCATCTCTTTTCCTGAAGTAATAACTGTTAGCTATATCATCTATAATTGGAACTAAAAAAAAATTATTGCACACTTGGGAATTGCTCTCTCCAGCCTCACTTCTTTCTGTCACTTGTATGAATAATGCTATGTCATGTGTTAGCATAATATACTTCCCAGATCCTTGTCTTATTTTGAAGCATCAACTTGAGTTTTCTTTTTCACTTCCTTTATAATTTCAGTGCTGTTGCATTCCTGGTGTTTCAGATCAATCCTTGATGAGCTAATGACAGCAGGCAAAGTTCTAATTCTGGTAATTGAATTTATTTATCATTTGGTGACACCAAAAGCCTTAAAGAGGGTCTGAGGTCTTTCCCAGGTCCTGTATAGGTGCTTGCTGCCTGGCATCCGGATTTGCAAATATATTTAAGTGCCAAGCTTTTCTTTTTGGTCTTAGGTCCCCACAGAAATGAGTAAGAATTTTGGGTCTAGATGCATCAGAAAATTAGACTTTTATTTTCCACTGATTTCAGTAGCCAGAGTCTCATAAATAAATACTTAATAAGCCAGGCAGTGAATATGAATTAGATTGTGTGGATGCAGGTTATGGAGCGAGTGCTGTAGCTCTGTAAGTATTTTGGTAACTGTCCATGAGTAAACCCTTAAATTAATGAGTCACATGTCAAAATGCCATTTGAAATCTGTGCTTTACTGCATTAAGTGCTGCAGCTGAGATGTACAGTCCTCTTGATGTGGCCTGGCATCGGGGGGACAGCCCACCAAATTGTGCTTATGTTGATCAGGTACTTCCAGAAGTTGTAGGGCTTTTCTTGCCAAAATTATAACCCCTACACCTGGACACTAGTGCTGTTATAGCTCCAATAAACACATATGGACCTACTTTTCCAGTTGACAACAGCAGCCTATTTTTATTTGATGGCACTTGAGTCCTCAGTGGGGAACATGCTATTAATAATAATTTTCTAAAAATATTTTGTATTGAATATATCATTGATGCAAAATGTATTTTTCTATTTTTGGAGTAACTTCTCTGATTGCTCATTGCATACTGGTGGATATGGGGGCAATGGTCTACGTAGAAACTTGGAACTCGTGATAACAATTTTTTCTCTGATGACTTTGAAGCTGTTACATTGGAAACTTAATGCTGGTTTACCTTCCCCTGCCTTTTTTGCAAACTTCAGCCTGACTCCATTCTGAGCTGGGAGAGGAGCTGTGGCCGGCACACAAAATTGATGTTTCATATTGACAAGCAGGGCTGAGCTGCAACTGGAGTTAAGAAACCTTAGCAAATCTCTGTTGATGTTTTTCAGTCCTAATAAACACTTGAATACAATTTCTCAGAGTGCTGATGGGAGGAACTGAGATGGAGCTAGCATACAGCCTTACACCTTTAAAGGGAAATCATAACAACTAAGTGTGCTCAGTGAACCAGGCTGATACCCAAATGCAGTCAGTTCAGTGGTCAAGGAGGGCAAGTTTAGTTACATACTGAATCTCTTCTATGTCTGAGGTGTTAATTCACCTGCAGTAGCTCTCAGATAGGTTCCTGTGCCATCAGGTCTTTGAGGCCTCTCAAAGCCTTGTGGTAGTTTCAGTGCCATCACAGCAGGGCAGTGGTAGCCACACCAGTGGGGGACACCTGGGCAGCCTCTTCAAACACAGCCTCAAATGTGCAGCCTGGTCATGTTGGCAGGAGAAACAGACTTGTAAGGTCCAGTGTCATTCCTTCATGCACTAAATTTAGAGGGTCCCTGTGTCATTACAAATAGATTTGTTATTTGTAGGCAAAGGAGTTCATACTGGAGACCTTTCCTTTCCACAACATCTTTTTTACTTAATATCTGAAAGATTATTTGAGCTTCTCAACCTGAACATGGGGCTAAAGTGATAACTGCTCTTATGCTTAAAAAATACTTCAGCCAGAAAGAGGAACTGTCTGAGTTTGAATAGTCCAGTTTTGAAAAAACATTGGCTTTCCCTTTATAAGAAGAAAGATTTTGTGTTGAAGGAGAAATGAAAAACATTCCCAGACATTGGTAAGTCTCTTACATAAGCCATCCTTTCTTTTCAGATGCCCAGCAGTAAATGATGCAAATGAAAAAGATACAGTGTGCGGAGTACTATTTCAGTGTAATCTTCCACCTCACGACTGATGCCTGAATGATTTTCTTGTAAGAACAACATGGTTTGGGGCACAGTGTCAGAAAGTCAGCTCATGCCTGGAGCACACATTTGAACGTCAGTAACCCCTCCATTGCTGATCATCCAGAGAAATCCCTCTCCCTTACGTTCTAAAACTTTTTCTGTGCTGAATACTACCACTGAATTTCAAACACAAACCCACTGAAAAGGCAAAGGCTGTCATGTGGACTTTTCAGTGGCATTACTAAACAGGCTGTAACATGTGGACAGCTTCCCGTTAGTGTAAATCAGCGTTAGGATGCGGTGTTTGTAGTGTGACTAGATCTTACCAGCTTGTCACCAAAAAGGTTTGCCACTGTCACATACTTCAGGAAAAGCCTCCAGATGCTCTTTAGGAGGGTGCTGTGTTAAGAAGAAGCATGCAGGGTGGGCTACAGCAGTGGTTTATAGCATTGCAGGTGTGACAAGGTGAAAAAGTACTGCCCAAGTGACTTGGGTTTCAGCTTTACCCCAGGAAGAGTACTTACTTCATAGAAGAGTGTGCTGTCTTGGTACTGCAGGAACAATTTGCCTGCATCAGGGAGAGAATATACAATCCCAGAGAGAATGTGGAGAGATAAACGAGCATCAGTGAGATTTGCATTATGTAGACCCACCCTAGGCAAACTGTCATTGCTTTGTAGTATGTGCTCTCTTGCAGGGTCTGCACCAAGCCTGTCTGTTTTGGGAGAAGGGCTTCCTATCTTGACCCGTGAGTGCCAGTCATATTTAGGGATAAAATTAATGTTTCCTGTGTGGTCAGTCCATAGCATATTTTATTTCCAGGCCAGTGAAGAAGTGCTGTGCTGAATTACAGCCTCCTCCAGGAGTGCCAAATGGGTGTAACTTGTGGAAATAATAACCTTCCTAGGACACCACGGGGCCTGCTCACCTGCAGCAGCTTGGGCAGCCTGTACTGCTGCCTGCCTGGGACATGGAGATGCTCACCTGAATTCTCTCAGCCATTGCTCGTCATTTTATTTCATTTTATTTTACTAATTTTTATTACGTTGAGCTGTCTGGAGTGGATGTTGTCTTTATTGTGTGTATGGTGGCCAGCTTGAGTTTGGTTGAAAGCTCCAGCTGCTGCAAACAGTGTTACAAACAATAGTAAAAAGTCAAAGAGCTGCTGCTGGGAGACGTGCAGCCTGTGCCACTGGCCTGGAGCCGCAGGGATGGGGAAGTTGCTCTTCCATCTGTATGGATTGTGTGGACCCTCAAGAGGAGAGCCGCCTTCCTCACCCAACACCATAGCACTGGTCCTTGTTTTCTGGGAATGAAATAAACCCCAGGGTGCCTGGGGTGAGAGAAGCAGCAGCAGGAGCATGGCAAGGAGCCGGGAGGGTTCAGCTGGTGTATGAGGAAGGGAGACAGGGTTTACCTTACCATCAACGGCACGTGAGGGTTGCTGGAGTGGAGCAGCTGCTGCAAAGCTGAGGGCTTTAGGTGCTGAGGAGCTGGGGAGCTCAGTGAGGATTCAGTGGTTGTTTTCTGTTGTTTAACCCTGGTCACCTGGTTATGCTAGCTAACAAAAAACTTGATGTTTTCTCAGGTGTAAGCATGTTTCCTCCAAAACCATGTTTTCTTTCCCTTTCCACCCTCCAACTCTAGTGCACAGCCCCAGGCAGCAACTGATTCCCACAGCCTTGGAGATGAACCTCTCAGCACTTTTCAGCTTCTGCAGTTTGGGACCTCACATTAAAACCTTTACTTCTGGCTGACTATGTAGGGTGCAGCACATTTCCCAAATCTGAGGGCATATTGCATGACAGGGAAGCATTTAAGTGAAGGAAGTAGTTTTTCTGCCCAACACAAAATTAAACTAGATAATTCATTGTCACAGGAGGTTGTAGGGTTCAAAATTATAAATGGATTCACAGAGGAATTAAAGGAACTCCAGCAAAAAGAGTTTGCAAAACAATTTAATTAGAATTTGTTTCAGAGAAAACTGAAAACTGTTTGTTGGAAGAGCATCCTGGAGAAGCATCACTTGTCAGGTGCCTTATACCTGACAAGTCTTATACCCCCTTCTGTGGGGGTTCCTCAGGTTATATCAGTCCTTCCCGGGGTCAGGCCTAGGGCTGAACAATTATAGCGCTCCATCATGGATGTTCTCCAGAATGATTCTTGTTTCTTCCTGACTTTTTTTTTTTTTCCCCTGTGGTAAGTATGAGGATAAAAATGAAAGAGTTAGTAGGATAAAAAAAGGTGAGATGTGCATTTATATTATTGCTGGTCTTTAGAGACCAGCACAGCGAGTCCTCTCTCGAAAAACAGAAGACTTCTTGGGACCCGTGAGCACAAGTGCTGGGGATGTGGATGCTGTGTTCCTACTCATGGCTCTTGCTATGTCCTGTGCAAACTGAGCTTTAAAGATGGTATAGAAGCTTTTTTTTCTGCCTTGACTCACTGTATTTCTTGGCTTAGAATTAAGCAACAACACATTTGAGAAAATCTGTGGAGTTTTGTTTGAGTTATCTGTAAACAAAATTAGACGCTTAATTTGGCAGGTGAATTTGTTACTCTGAAGCTTTTTCTGGTCTCTGGTTTTGGGCCAGGTAGGTTTGTTTTTTGTAGTTGATATTGCTTATGTACCTATTTAAGTGTCATTGTGCCTTACTGAACTCTAAATGTGTCACCTATTGTAATGTGTACAGAGTCAATGTGTTTTGCTTTTTTACCAAACATGGGAAAATACTGATGCATAAACGTATTGCAATCTTGATTTCTTTTACAACTTCTTTAAGTACTTAAAAGCTGCAAAGCCCCAACTTCAAACACTTCCTGCAACTACTTAGGGGTTCATTTGAATTAAGATAATTCAAATGTTGGCATGTAACTATGAGTTGGGCTTTAAAAAAAAAAAAAACAAAAAAACTTTGCAAAATGAAAGGATTTAATTTTTTTTCCTAATAAAAACAAACAGCTGGGTCTCCCATATGGTATTCTCTTGTAAAATATTTACATTTGAAAGGCGCCCAGACTCCTTGCAGTAGAATACAATTTAAACAATGAGCCCAAGTGAAATAAATTCTATTGTTGGTTCTGATTGCAAAGGTTTGGAGCGTGCACCTTCCTCCTTCTGACCCTTCTGTACTCAGCATTATACTGCTGTCTTAGTGTTGGAAGATTTGTCTTGTTGAGTAACTCAGTATTTCCCTTTCTGAAGAAACAGTAATTTTCATCAAAGCTCAACCTGATCCATGTCAAAGGGTGTGTGAGAAGCAGGATATTGTGAAGGAATTTGGGGGAAAAAATGATAGAAGGGAATGAACTAATATTTCCTGAAGTTCTTAATGGTTCACTACTCTGAATTGCAGAAAAGTTGGCAGTAGGAGAGTGTCCCTGGAAGCACCATCTCTCCCTGGTTAGTGGAAGCAGTTTCCTTGGCTGCGTGGCTGCCAGAGTCTGTCTTTTTTACCCTACTGCAAGGATAAATGTTAACTTTCCAGCTGGAATTGCTCTGTTTGCTTTCACAGTGAAAACAGAACTAACCATTCTGGTAATGTTATTAAAAAATATTTGTCATGTCAAAAAGTCTTGCTGCCTGTAATTATGTTTAAACATCCCAAACTGAATAGCAACATTCAAACTCAGCTGAAGTATTTGATTAGACTCAGTTAATAGTTACTAATGGCTATGCGGCTTGTATGTAGGACTCAAGGGAGAGAATGGGGGAATTAATGGGAAGCTTATTTGGAAAGCAGTGAATGACTGAAGAGCTATGAGGTCTTGAACCTTGTCCTGTCCATGGAGCGGGGCAGGGAAGGCTTGTGACAGGCCTGTTTCATCAAGCAAGAGACCTGATTTTACCAGATTAAGGCAAGATCTTGATAGAAAACAAAACAGTTTTTATGTCTGATGAATGCAAGGTTGATGGGAGTTTCTTTTTCCTTGCCCTTTTTTTTTAATTTTAGAAAAGTTTCTGTTTTGTCTCAAGCCCACAGCAATCTTTGCTGGCTGTGTTTGTTGCTGATGTTATGCTCTGCAGAGCAACAGGGACCTCAGTCTGTGATGTTTCAGCAGCAAACTCTGATTATGGCTCGTTCATGGTGCAGGACACATCCTCTGAGTTCGCCAGACACCCACTGTAGTTTTCTAAGGCCTTCTCTCCTGGGGAGCTGTATCACTCCTAACACTGCCAGTGCTACTAAAGCAATCCATCACTCCCTAATGTAGCTGCAGATCGGAGTTAAAGGTGCTTTTCCCAGAAAAGGTTGATGCTCAGGGATAATTCTGCCTGCATGGACAGAGGTGAGCACTGCAATCATCCTGTGATGCCACAGCAGGGCTTACTCTGGGAGGCTGCATTTATAACTCTATTGGTATAAAATCCCACCCCTGACCAGCAGTTGCACATGGAGGAAAACTGGGTACAGACCTGGCTTTGGTAAGTAGAGAAATCCATGCAGTTTTACTTTTCCTTTTATGTCACTCCAGTTTACCAAGGCCCCTTGGTGTAAGCTTCCTTGCAGTACATGAGGATGCAGAAGTGTGTTTTGAAGGAAGCTGTTTTACCCTGTCAATGCCATCGTGACATCCTGAAGAATTAGTTTCCAGCACAACTTTGTCCTTTCTCCTGTTTTTTTTTTTCTGTACTTCCCATTCTGAGGGCGTGCTCTCCTAGTTGTAGGAAAAGAGTATTTCCCTATTGAATTATTTATCAGCTCCGTCCAGTGCATGTTGTTTCTCAGGAATAAATATGAACTCCAACAGGAAGATAGTTTTATGCTTTTTGGCAATTGCCACAAGATGGTCAAAAAAGCTGCACCTTTTTATTCTATGCAATGGAACTTGGACTTTAGGAGTACATTCTATTCAGAAATAATATGTTGCCAGCACCTTGAGAAAAGCCATGAGATGAAAGAATGCTTGTTTTTGTTACTTAAAACAAAGGTTGTAAAGATAATGTTTATGACACATCTGATGTTTGAGATAAACTTGTTATTGGGGTGTGAAGCAGCATGCTGGTCTGTTGTTTGCTGTTTTGAATGGAGGAATTCAAAGTTTTAGATTTACAAATGCATTTTTTTCTTAATTTGAAAAAGAGAATATCAGTAAGTCAGAATACAGAGCAGTCAATTTCTGTGCAAAACAGATGGTGTCTTTGAATGAGTCCATTTGTGCATTTCTGACACAAGTGCTAGAAACTAGTGCCCATTTTAAAAGCAGCACAGGAAAGGCACAGCTATTTTATACTGGAAAGGAAAGCACCTGGCATGGTTACATTGAATTCAGAGATCTACATCACCCGCCCATGTTTTTGGACAGGTCTGGAGGAGATGACAGGAAGATAATAGCAAGTTCAAGAGGTGCTGCTTACAACAAAAAACCCCAAAGCAAGGTTTTAACCCCTTGCTGGCTGCTGCTTTTCCCCTCGGCCATGTGTTGCCCTGGAACAGCTGTTGGCAGCTCTGAGCGCACCAGGCTCAGCGCACACAAAGGCTCAGCGACACGGAGGTTATGACCTAATGTTAATGGTGCTGCCATTTATTGTGTGGCTGCCATGGGACTTCCCCTGCTTTGTCTAAGGTCCTGCCTAACCTAATACTCTCTTGAAAAGGCTTCCTTGCACAAGGAAGAATTATGAAATCAAACTTTCTCTTTTATTGTAGCAGCTTGTGTTTACTCTTGACGAGCTTGCTCAGAAAAGCTATTTCTGTCACCGCTGGGGAGAAGAGAGTAGAGTAGGTTCCTGCGTGTCCCGTTTAATCAGAGTTTCAAATGCTTGTTTTCTAGGGGACCAAAAAAAATCAGGTCAGCAGTCAAGGGATCTTTTTATGTTGATGGTGACAGTTTTTATTCTGCGGGAGTTATAATCTAGATGAGAGAGGCAAAAGTACTCGAGGACAAATATCTGGCTCTGTAGAGTAAAAATGTTAAGTGTTGCTGCAAGGCTGAATGTAAGTATTTTTTACTCGAGTGCTTTACTGTAGCAGTGCAATTTTTCACCATAGATTTTCCCTTGTAAAATCTGTGCACATCTGCTTTAAAACTCGCCATAGTTTGTTGCTCCCTACCAGTCAGATGGTGGGAAGCATTTACTTATTACATGCTTGGGGGATGTCTGTGGTATTCCCCCAACAATAAAGTGAATAAATACAGCAGATCAACTATGATTAATGATGATTAGTAATAATTAAAAATATCAGTTCTTTCTTTCTTTCTTTCTTTCTTTCTTGCTTTCTTTCTTTCTTTCTTTCTTTCTCTCTCTCTCTCTTTCTCTCTTTCTTTCTCTCTTTCTTTCTCTCTTTCTTTCTTTCTTTCTTTCTTTCTTTCTTTCTTTCTTTCTTTCTGTCTTTCTGTCTTTCTTTCTTTCTGTCTTTCTTGTCTTTCTGTCAGTCTTTCTATCTATCTAAATAGAAGATCTCTTATCTGCAACAGGAGATAAGTCTAATTCCAAAAGGGCAGCAAGGATGGAGCATTGTTCTCCAGTTCCGAGAGCACAAGCCCTCTGCTAGCAGCATCTGTTCAAATTTGTCTGTGGTTATTAACTTATAGCTGACCCGTAGTACATGTTTGGGCAGTCCTTTTTGGGACAGTGAAGGGCAGCAGCACTCACACATGCCGGCCAATTCATTATAATTAGTTTTGCAAACTGGGAAATCTAGAAGAGCAAAGGTTGATTAAGCACAGGATAATCAGAGCTGCAAAATTCAGTAAAATACTATTTGATTCTAACTGTGCCCAGGGGATACCTAGGGGAAAAGCAGATTATAGATACATCACGGCAGACACAGTGCTATACAGTCCTATCCAGAATTATTCCCAATGTTTTTATTCAAGTATGCAGTTAAACTTGCCCTTTGGTTAGTCAGATTTAATTTGAGATTCAAGTGCCAGAATGAGTAATGTATATTTCAGGTTCTTGTATCTGTTGTTTCTAGCTGGTGCCTAAACCTGAGATACCTGAAATAACTATGTGCTTGTTAAAATCTTTGTTAGGTTTTCATTCAGAAAAATGATAAACGGATGGGCAGGAGCAGGAAACATTTAAATTCTTTGAACATAAAAGCCTCATGTGGCTGTAGAAACAGAATAGAGGCTTTTTGCCAAATGCCTGGGACAGACGCAGGGCCCTGAGCACCCCCACATACTTGTGATGCCAGCGCTCAGCCACATGGTGAAATTCTAGCTCGCCAACTTTGTTTCATTACTTAGAGAATCTGTTTCAAATTTACTTACATAAAAACCCCACAACCTATTAAATATGGCTCATTACCAAGTTTAAAGGATATCTGTAATGGATATTTCTCAAACTTGCAGGTAATGGAGGGTACCCTTTGGAGAGTTACCTAAAATGACCCTTTGCATGTTTAAACCATTTGCTACCACCGCTGCAAAATGAATTATAAGGATATTCTAAAGGAAACACATATTGATTAAGAGACTCCTGGGATCCTTTAGTTGTGGTTCAGATTTGTCACAAGGATGATGCTGTCACGTGTCTGATGTTTCACAGCTGGATGTTGCATGGCTGGATGGGACCCCCATGTTTTATCTCACCGGAGGCACACGAGAGCCCAGTGCTTTGGACAGGCGACACTGGTGTGGCCTGTTTTTCATCATCCACATATCAGCTTTTGAGACGCTGCGTGCCAAAGTTGGGGGATGTTGTGTGCAAAACAAATCATAGAAAATATGAACCTCAAGAAGTTGCCCTTGCCCAATCTATCCCCTACTTTGTGATGGGGACAGTGACTCCTGTGTTTTACCTAGCAGCTCCAGCAAGGAGATGGCCACAGCCCTTGCACTGGCATCTGTTCCAGCACTTCACTAATGCACTGTTTGCAAAGGTTTTTTCCTAAAACTTTATCTCATTTGCAGAAATTTAAACAAGAATCTGCAAGTTTGAAGCCACCCTTTCATGAATTTGTTTGAAAACCCTCTGTGTGTCTTTCCATAGTCCTCTCTGATGAAATAACCCCAGCTCTTTGATCTTTCCCAGGAGTTTGTGTGCTCCAGACCTCTGCATATTTGTATCTCTGGAGAGGGTTTTTTCTTTTTCTTATTTTTTTGGGTAGTGGCAAAGTTACAGAGTGTTTGCAAACAGTTAATTGGGTAAAATAGAAGGCAAAACTAAAGAATTAACATTTCACTGTTCAACTAATTCAGCTTGTTCCAGGTGGCCCAGTGCCAGTTTAATGAATTTCTTGTAATTCTGATGCAAGTGATTGGGATGGTTTCATTTCCTGAATGTTGTAATTCACTTATTGTCTCTTACTCTCTTCTGCTTCATTCTATAGTATTTACTTGCTGCTAGTTTTCAGGTGGAATTTTTGGGTAACTAAGAATGAAATGAAGGGATCCAGCACAAGAAGGTGGAAGTTTACTGACTGCTCTGTTCCATTCCAGCCACACACTGATTTATCTCTTTCTTCATCTGCAAGCCAGCTGCCCTCTCTAATTTTTAACTCTGATTCAGGCCTGCTTGCTGTTGTTGCAGTAGTCTGGGACATAGGAAAACTTCTCTTGTGTTTCCCTGCTGTCCTAAGACTGTTGAAATTGTATCTTAGCTTTTTCTTTGTGTTCAAGAACAAAAATTCAGCCACAGAAATAAACTGAACTTAATTTTTCTGTGTTTTGTGAATGTAAATCTTCACTGGCTGTTTGCTGACACCAGCCGTCCTCATGGCTGTAAATGAGAACAGAATATGGTCCTGCTTGTTTATAAAAAAAACCAAACAAACCCACACAGTTTGGACTTTCAGTGATACTATCTTTTGGTTGATGATCTGTCTGATGGTTTTCAAATTATGATTTCTAAAAAGTTACTCATAAGGCATCTGCTGAAGGATTTTTGGCCTAAGCAGTTTGGCAAAGTGCTGGTTTTGTGGGATCTGTATCAGGGTTCTTGACTGTTAGTGCTTCTACTGACTTACTGTTTCTATGCTGATTTGCAGCTCTGAGTTGTGGTTACCTGCAGTAATAACTTTGGCCCTCTCCACTGAACAAATGGCCCAGATTCAGCACTGGAGTTGCAGGGAGGTTGCAAATCAGGGCCACATGTATAGACTTAATATTTGCAGGAATATGGGTTGAAGGCGCATTTCTGTCAGGGGAAGCAGCCAAACAGGATGGAATCTTGTGGAAGCCAAAAGTTGGGGTTGTGCAGTGAAAATGCTCGAATTGCAGTCATGCTGAGATGGCTTGGAAGAACAGCTCTTACCTAAGTTGGCAACAAGGTTATGAAAAAACCATATCAAAAAGCACAGCCCTTTAGGAGGGAGGCAGCAACCATAGCAGTTGTTCAAGCCTCTGAATGAAACAACCTCCTGTGATGGCTGCATGTCTTCTTCAAGTATTCTTGGTTTTGTAGCAAAATGTGAGAGAAATTTTTAATTATCTAATAATGTAAAATAAATTTCTGTCATATTTGTGTGCAGAAAAAAATGAAAGAGTAAAAAGCACTGAACTTTCCCAAATTCAGAGCAGTGTCTTGGGATGATGAAATGGATGATGGACCTGTGCATGACTGTCCCTTCTTTTTCAAGTTTAGTAGCCACAGGGTGCAGTGTGGTGACAACAGGCATTTCCTGGCTGGGCCTGTAATTCTTAGAGCAGAATATTTTTGCATGCCTCAAATACATTAAGATCTGAATGTCCTCCTTTTATAGCTGAAGGAAACCATCTCTCTGACCAATCTTTTTGTTCACTTACTAGCTGTGCTCAGCACTTTCCACAGTCCTCCAAGTGACAGAGAATAGTTAGCTTGGACTTTCAGTCTTGAAATACACATCTTGTCGAAGGGATCGCATGCTGTTTTCCTGCATTTCAAGCTCAGGACACTCAGATATGCTGAGGAATCCCCATACTGCTACATATACAGTAGTAAATAATATATAAAAGGGAATGAATCTGCACCTGAGAGATGGTTGGTGTGAAGGAGCTGATGTTTGCACATTGTGTATTTCAACTGTTGCACTTCAGACCGGCCCCATGGATGCCCAGGGCACCCATTTGTGGGGTGTGTGTGTCAGTCATTTGAGCATCATCCAAAAAGATGCTCTTTGGCTGCCCATAAGCCCCCTTGGCAGCATAAATCAAAGCAGCTGGGAGATTTCTTCAAAAGTGCGTTCTGGAGCTGTGCTGCGGTGCTGAGGTGGCTGCACCTGCTCTCACCCTTGTGAGGTGAGGGGCCGCTGCTTTTCCTCTAATCAGTGATAATTACTACTGTGGCTCTGAAGGATGAATGCACATCCAAGACTCTCCTTCTTTGCATTCTCCTTCCTCAGTGTGACACATTTGTCTCTGGCATCATCTATAAATCTCCCCTTGCAGTACAGCCCCTACTGCTGCCCGTGGAGGCTGTGCTGTGCCCCTCAGCCAGGCACCCAGCTTTCCTGCCTGGCCCCTCTAACTCCCTCTCTCTCAGGGAGTTGTGTGCATACATCAGCAGTGCTCCCACTCAAGTGGTTGCTATTTTGGAAAAGAGCAGAGAGAATATCAGCCCCTGTATGGAGCACTTACTGGAAGTGCCTCACTGACTCACAGCAATTACTGGGGTATCTGAGGTTAAGGGAGTGATGAGTAATTGAGGTCTTTTTCACTTCAGGGATGCCAGATTCTGTCTCCTTGTGCACCCAATGGAGAGAAGTAATTTGCAAGCCTTCAGTAAAAGATTTATAATAGATGGAGTACTTTTTTTACCTCAACAATACTATCAGTGTCTCTAAAACGTCCCTTTGCGTTGATTGGAGGTGTCAGCAAGGGCAGAGAGTGTTGCACACTGCATTCTCTATGAGAAGGGTGCAGGGCTTTACTCTCTACCAGACCTGCAGAAATTGTTCTGAGACCTGACCTTTTCCTGCATAGTTGCTCTGAAATTTGTTGTATCACATAGAACACAGGGTTGTGCCTAAATAAGATTCCTACTGATAATCTTCCAAGAGTGCTCTGCGCCTCTTCTTTATCAACTGGTGAGCCACATCCCTGGCAGACTAACAATTGATGCCTGATAGCAGACGTTCCTGGGAATACAAATCCCCACGCTGCTGTGTTATGCATTCATGAGGCTATTATCAAAATGGAGGTGATCTTGCTGAGCATATAATTTGGATGCTGAATAATCTCTACTCAAACGTAGTATCAGTGCTGAGTGAAGGATCTCTTTTTTGTGCCTGAACACGTAAATCTTCGAGCAGAGAATACAGCCCAGCAACTCTGGTAGCTAAAGCTTGTCAGGACTCTGCACCCACCATCAGAGTCCATTTACTGCAGTTGCCTCACCTTCTTGGCGCAGGTTCTGTTGCAAAAATGCTTAGCAGTTATCTGACACTATATATTCCTGTGGATTATTGCAATTCCATCAGATGTACCAGATGGTTGCTCCTTGTTTCCTTTTTAGATTCAGCATAGTTTTCCATGGGCTTTTCCATGTGCCTGTAAAATTCAGAGAAGTTCGGCTGTCATTGTCTGTTACCTGCCTTCTATCACCAACTTTGCTTTCCTTTGTTGTGATGCCTGCTTTGCCATCTCCTCCTGGAGGATGCCTGCCACAAGGGACAGGAACTGCAGCCCATACACATTTAATTCTTGAACTAAAAATACAGAGATGTCACTCAAGTCATTTCTGCCCTGAGGCCAGACAGGCTTGTGGGGTTTTTTATCATGTAATGAAATGCTTCCAGTGACACGGTCTAAATGAAGAATAATAACTTATGCATCTTGTGGAAATGAATTCAAAACTGAAATATAATTAAAATTGCTTTTAAAGAAGAAAAAATCATACTGAATTAAAAATAAGGAAAATTTCTTTTTAAACACTCAGTTTTCTGGAGAATGTTGGGTTTTGGTCTGATTCATTGAAGTAATGAGAGCTTCCAGAGATCAATGGTTGTCTAAAAAGTATTGGCTTCCAGTTATGTAGACCGTATGCAACCGGAATGGATGAGACCTTTCAGGGGAGAACAAGTTTTCATATCACTGTTTAAAAGAAAGTAAAAAAAAGAAAGCTTTGTTTGAATAAAACCTTTCATCCTAAGCTCTGGACAGAGTAGGTATGGGACTGAAGAATGGTTCGTAGTGTCACAGCTTCACCCTCTCTTCTCCTCAGCATCAAGGCAAAGTGACCTGTGGCAGCTCCTGGGTTTTGTTGCTTTACAGGCCTGTGTAAAGTGTGGGTTCACAAGGCAAACTCTTGCATCACACTTCCCAAAACTTCCAGAACCTGGAGAGTGTCTTCTATTACATTCATAAAGCTTCAGGTCAAACCCAGAAATGAGCCGGATCAAAGCATTTTTTCCTTGGTGGTTCCTGGCTATGCAGGGTGGATTTCTGACCCTATGTTTTTTGGGATGAAATCAGGAACTCCTCATGGCCCTTGGGTTTTCCTCAACCCAAGCAGGGCACCAGGGCACTGACCCT
This sequence comes from Machaerirhynchus nigripectus, assembly GCA_013397975.1. Lineage (NCBI taxonomy): Eukaryota > Metazoa > Chordata > Aves > Passeriformes > Dicruridae > Machaerirhynchus > Machaerirhynchus nigripectus. The sequence continues at coordinate 1,882,406 of VZRQ01007364.1, read as the reverse complement.
GGGCAGACCCAGTTTTCTGCACCAGTGCCCATTCAGCCAAAGCCTGGTAATTGTGCAGCCAATTAGTCTTTGTTGGAAGCATCTGTGACAAAATACACTTTGTTTTAATAACAATCATTATTTGAAAAGCCACTAAAAATTAAAACAGATGCAGCCATTATGTAGCTGCTTACATTTGTGTGGCTCTACCGGCTTTCTCCAGTCATGAGTGAAATTGTAGCTTGTTCAGGGAATATGACAGACCCCTAAATATGGAGATCAGGCAAAATATTTTCACCCGGCTGCCTTCACACAGAGGAGCTCACACACGCCTGTGCTCCCAGTGGCTCAGGGTGAGACAACGAGCTGACAGATTTCTGAATTCAAAATAAATTCAAGTCAGCCTCGAAGGCAGGGATGGGAGGGGAGCCTGTCTCAGTCTGTCTGCCCCTCTTCACTCGTGTGAGTGTTAGGTCTTGGTAAAGCTCCAAATTAAAACGTAATTTGCGGGTTGTAGTTTTGTGAGCACTTTTGTGCTTTTGAAAAATATTATCCCAGGAACTCAATTTAAAAAAAAATCTTTCCTCCACCTTCAGTGGTGGGAGTGCATTTTCTGGTAAATACAGTACCAGCAGTTACTGTTCTTACACTGTAAGAACAGTATATTACACTATATTCATTGCAATATTTGTCAAGGTAAAAATCCATAAGAAAAAAAAATACATCAGCTGAATGGTACGGGAAAGGCTGTTTCAAAATGTCTAAGTCATGGCTAATAAGACAGCATTGTCTTGTCACAAAGCCTGGGATGATATTCTGCCATTTTCTTAACATGCTTATTACCAGGTAACAGTGCAGTGGTCAGGTATCATATCTGCTATGAGAAGTAACGGGGACTTTTTGAAAGTTTTCTGTGTATCATTGCCTGAAGATTATGAGAGGCCAGGAAAGGAGTTAAGTGACAGAGATGTCTTAGTTTAGTACATGCCACAGTTGCTTTTTCCACACTGGCTCCGATTTGCCCCAAATTCCCTTCCTTTTGCTGCACGGTCCATGCCATGAGCTCGTATGAACGGTTCTTCATTTGCTAAAGGGAAAAAGAATGGGATTCTCTTATTTTTCTAAACATCATCCCTCACATCAGAGCCTCTTTCAGAAACTGCTCTTCCTCATCTGTTCCTACTGCCTCTCTTTTTCTGACTGTTTCATGAAGTTACAGCTCTCAGTAACAACTGCTAGTTATGGAAATCGTGCGTCACGGGGAGCACCAGGATAGGTACAACTAGAGAAACCCTTATAGTGGTCTTTAGCTTCCCTTCATTCTCCTTTCTTGGTATTTCCTGCCGTGCTGTGCACCCAGCAGTGGCCAGTTAAGTCACTACCTGAGAACTTCCTTTAAAATCAGAGGGATAAGCAGTGTCAGCAAGAACTACTCACTTGAGGAAGAACTAAAGCATGACACTGGAATTGCAAGTCAGATCTCCTTAGGCACCTATTGGCTTTATTTTCACTTTCTTATTTTTGTAAGGCTTAATAAAAGTTGGTGATATCAGGGAGATTAAGTGATGAGGTCACACTCCTAGGCAAATGCAAGTGCTGAATTTGTGGTGTCCAGCAGCAGAACGCGGAGCTGATGTGATGGGGTTTGGTACCAGATGTGTGCCAAGGTCTGCCTGAAAAGGCTGCCAGCCACAGCCTCCTGGAAGGGCTGCCCAGTGCAGGGACTCATCAACCTTTTGTGCCAGATCTTTGCAGTGGGAAAGCAGCTTCTCAATTGCTGTTCCTCTGCATGTCAATGCTTAAATCCTGACATTTATTAATTAAAAACCCCAAAATCCAATAGATGAAGAGATACACAGGGTGCATAACTTTGGAAAGCTGATTAGAGACAGTAGAAAATGTATTATATTAGAAGAACTTAAAAGTGAATCACACAGACCTTTAAATAAATAATTGATCCTAACCATAGTTTTGTAGAGGAAGTTGCTGAGTAGAAACTTTTTTCCCTATTTTTCAAGGGATAATCTGGGTTGCAGTCATGTTAGTGGACTCGTCCAAAACTCAGACAGTCAGTTTCAGAAGGAGATTAAGAGAGCAGGAATTCCTGTCTCTTGGCCCTGCATTCAGACCATTTGCCCTCACGTAGAAGAGGAAACCACAACACACCAGGCACTTGGTTGGAGTACGCTCCATTAAAGAGAATACGAGACTTTTAAATTCAGCTGTTTCAGCAAGGTGCTTTCAGCGTGCACTTAATGTTGTGTGATTTATGCAATGACTTCACATGTTTTCCATGGGGTTACTCATGCTTAATGTTATTTATTTGCTGAATCAGGGCTTAAATCAGATCTTCTTTTAAAACTTCCTAGTTAATTAGTGATCTCATATTATTTTGTGCCCAGAGCAGTTTCCAAACTGGCATTTTAGAACCTGTGGGTACAGTTAGCTTTAAGTAATAAAGATAAATGTTAGATTTGGAGTGCTATTCCTATCCAAATTGCATGTTAACTAAAAATACTGTTTGCATAAGCACTATTGAATGCAAATAATATTAAAGAACTGAACCAGCCCATGTGTGCAACTTAGGAGATCAGGAAGAAGAGGGAGTAAATGAGAAAGCTATTGGCATATTAAAGAAGAAGTCACTGATTTCTGTCAGATTTGTGACACAAGGTTTTGCAGTAACTAGGGCCCAGTATATTTCTCCAGCTGTTGTAACTTGGCTTAAACTTACAGCCAATTTTTCAGCTGAAGTAGAGACATAAGATGATGGAGGAAGAGTGGTAATGTGTCTATACTACGTGACAGAAAGTCTGTGTTCAGTTCTTGTCCTTGCTATAAATGTCCTGTTGGACCATGGACAAATCTCTATAAAGTTTTGTGGGCCTCAGGTCTCTGTTTTCTGCTTTGTGTTTCATTTACCCATTGGTTGCACATCCAGAGTTTGGGCTTTCCAGAACAAGAGTCCAATGTCAAAAAGCTGAAAAAGTTTCAGTATTGCTTCTGGTATTTTCATATTCCAGGATCTAAACACGTATTTTCCATCTAAACAAGCTTATTTTAGATATAAAGAACCATGGCAATGGATAACCATGAGACCTACAAACAAATCTTCCCTAAGGGCAGAACTTTGAGAAATGTAACGATGTTGTCCAATGCATACACAACAGAAAAATCATCTGTTTTACAACTCCACACATGATACTAATTACTTTTACCATGTAATCCTCACTTTAAATAATAGTGACATTTCATGCTTAAAAGCATTTTGAACAAGACAAAAAAACATATTGATCACACTTAAATTCTGTGAAGCAACATACACAGTTTGAGCTGGGATCTCGATGAGGTCCTTGGTGAGGTAAAGCCGTGGAGCACTGTGTCCAGCATTGCAGCCCTGAGCAGTGTGGGTCATTGGAGTGCTACCAGGAGGAGCTGGGAGAACTTCAGCATCTCTTAGGGAAACAGCATCACTTCTCGTAGGACAACATTAGCACAAAAGAAATGAAGCCAGGAGAGTAATTTTTATTTTTTTCCAAATGAATATAAATGACAGAACATTGTAGTTCATTTAATTTTATGATTTGATTATTGTAAATTGCTTGTTGTTTTTTGTGTTTCGGAGGCATCTACATATATCAACCAGATGTAGGACCCAGTGTGCTAAAATTGTATAGTTCTGAAGGACATCTGACTTGCATATCTTCTTCCCTAGTCCCTGTGTAGCAGGATTGAACCAATGTACTGTTGTTTGGTTTTACCTTGAAATGTAACGAAAAATGGGCCCTTGTCATTTGTCATTGCCCATCTCCATTGCCTTTAATTTTGTCCAAAGGAGACCTAGCTGTTGAAAGTAAATAATCCAAACATACCTTAGAAACACCACAGAATAAGTTCAAATGAAACAGTTAATGAAAGCCAACTTGTCATAATTTTAATATTTTTTTTATAATTACGAAATTATATTTGCTTGGTGTTGGCACTGGCATAATATTGTTGTGCATGAACACAGAAAGCATGAGGTTGTGTTCAGAGTTCATCTATATCAAGCAGTGTTTCAACTTCAGTGGGATGTACCTTCCAAATCAATCAGGAAGTATGGAAAAGTTTACTCACTGGGTAGAATTCATCAATTAGTTTGAACTGCAGTAGAAGTCTGTGTAGATGATTTTAATCTCCATGCTACCAGTAGTTCTCTGTGGTGGAGTGAGATAACATGTTGTGATCTGCCGAAGTTGCTTGCATTTTTGACACAGATACATGGCATTACTAAAGTTAAGTGAAAAGAACCAGAGGGAATTAATTATAAAAGATTATTTAAGGTGGAAAAAACATGTTCTTAATATATGTAAAATGATGGCCACCCATCACTCATAGTCAGAAGCTGCAAGCAATGGACTTTTTTGTCCATCTATTTTTTGGCAAAATAGTCCTGGAACTGTCCCAGAAGTCTCTTTATCAAAAGAGTCATAATGTGTTGTAAATCTTGCACCCCTTCTCAACCTTAAACATTGCTAAGGTGTAGAGAAGGAATTTCCAAATATTCATTTTGTCAGCCTACCTCAGCCTTTTTGGTTGTTGAAGCTTTGCAAGTGATAGCTGAAGGAAAGCTTGACCAACAAAGAGCTCTGAATGCTTCCTTTTCTTCTTATCCAGCCAACCTGTAGATGATCCCAGTGCTACCAGGTCATGAATATACATTCAACCCTGGGAATAAACACCAAAAAACCATTGCATAATGCATAAGGCATCACTAAAACTCTTGAATGCCAGTGAATCGCAAGATTTTTTTTTTTAACTGGTACATGAATAGCCATTTCCCGGGGTTGCAATACTGGGGCTGTAGTTATTTGGGCAGCAGTTTGAACCTCACTGATGCAGAACCTAAAGTGTGATTTGCAGCTAGAACTGGAAAAATTAGTCTCTGGCTTTTATACCTGTGTATTAATCTGGACATGCAGATACCTCATTTTTAAGTTCATTCCAATACAAAACCAGCTAAATGATATCTCCAGACGAAGCTGAGGGTGTAAAAAGGTGCATAATAATATTCCCCAAAAATATAGGAATAAAGCAGATGCCTGGCTAATACAGCTTGAAATTATAGGTCTTTGGGCTTTGCCTGAAAGTTCGTTGAAATTGATGGAGGGATTCTCCTTGCATCACCTAGGGCTTGCTTTTGACTTCAAGTGTATGCCAATATTTCAGAAGCATAAAATATGAATAATTGTCAAAGCAGCACATGAAAATACAGCAAACAGTGTAAAAAGCTGATGAACAGGTTAGTTAAGGGGATCCTCCACAGATTCTCTATGTTGTGTTACATTGCTGGGAGTTTGGAGATAATAGTAGGTGAGGTATAATTAAAGGGCTCTTCAATTTAATGTGCCAGAGTTTGAGGTCTGCATGGTACATTATCAATCACTTAGCCTGGATTTTATTACGTGCCCTGTGCAGCTCAACAGCTTCTGAAGAATACTAATTTAAATGCTCTGCAAATGAAGAATACAGTATTGATTTGGTGTATATCCTGTTCGATTTGAAAACAGAGAGCAACATTAGCCTTTGGTCTTTCCCCTGGATTCCTGTAGCCAATACATGGTCCCAGCTATGAAGCAGTTATTGGAATCAACAGTTTCATGGGCAGAGCAAGTACGGGGTCCATGGTGCTGCATCCCAAGGGTCTTCCTGACTTTCAGGAGATCAGTACTCCATTCTGCTGGCATTACCACTGGGGAAAAAAATCCCATTCCCAGTTAAACACATGTAAACCAATTGGCATCAGTCAGGCTAAAGGGGATTTAACTGCACGGGGGGATTTAACTGCAGGCAGAACTTGGCAAAAATGTGAAAATTATATAAGAAATAATAAGTTTTGAGCTTGGGAATAACTGATGAGGCCTTGTCAGCATTTGATGGATGATTTTAATTTATCAGTCCCCTTTTCTCCCTTATAAAGATTGGCTATGATGGCTTGTGGATTAATTTTTTTTTTTATTGGCACAAAAGAATTTTTCCCTCAACTGATTTGTACAATACTTTGCTGAACTGTTTGTACCAGGAATGCTCCATCGCACAGGTAATGTTCAGATGCCAGTGCAATTGAACAGTGAAAAATGAATCTGTGTTATAGGAGTGGCTCCAACCAGATGTTCTTTTATAACTCACATACAGATCCTTCTCTTGCATATAAGATGTAAATGGTGTAAGGTATCACTAAGGAAATGCAAAAACTTGTTGCCTGTAGTTACAAAGAGTCTTCTTCTGTTCCATCATGGGCTGTTCCGACCAACAGAGTGACATTTTCAGCATTTCCATTAACGAAGAAGGGGTTTGGAAACCTGTAGGTTTTTGCAGGCAGTGTTTGCTGCTGCCTTGCAATGCGCATATGAGCACTCAAAGCAGACTATAGCAAATCAAAAGGCTTAGTGTGAAATTTTGTTTGATTTACATGCAATAAGACATAGGAGGTCTCGAGCAAAGAGTCAGTATTGAATAACTTAATAGTCTGTGGGAAATGCAGCCAAACAGCTTTAAGGTGCTTTAGGGGATCTAAGGAGGTTGTCAGCAATTGAAAGAGTGGGAGGTTTTAATCACTGAGATGTGGGTGGGACTGTCTTCACCAGTCACTGCTGACCATAAAAGCTCCTTCCTGCAGCCCTTAGGCAAGGGTTTCCTTGCCTGAAGTAGCTGTATAATCACACCTAAACAATCCCATCAGCGTTAATGTCTGGCAGGTCATTTCACAAAGCAGCTGTTGGTTATAACTATGTAAGCATATTTGCACTCCCGAAAACTCAGTGTTATTATTGGCTGGTGGTTAGGAGCTTATATCTTGTGGTGCCCAGAAGAGACCAAATGTATTTACATTTCAGCACAGAGAAAAGTTATATTGGGATGGTTTGGTAAGCTTTTATAGACAGGCTAACAGCTCCCATCAAGAACCACATTAAAAGGCTGTTTCTTGGCATGGCCCACACAGTTATGTTTGATGAACCTGAAAATATTTTGCACAGAGAAACCTTGCAATGTTTTGTCTAATTGTCACAAAATACTAATGATATATCCAAGTTGCTGTTGTTTTCCAGAATACAGTGGTAATAATGAGCAAGGAATAAAATCTTCCCAGCAGAATGATGTAATATGTTTAAATATGTAAACTGTGTAAGTGGCTGTCCAGATGACTTGAAGGAAGCCTATAAAAAGCAACCAAACATTATCTTTGCTTTCCATGCAGCAAAGGCCCTGAGTGTGCTCAGGGTGGTCACCAGTGCCCATGGGACGGCCCTGGCTGGTGCATAGGTGCAGAGCTGGTTCATAATCTCCACTTCTCTGCCATGAGGCAGAGATCATGGCAGCTGATGGCTCTGGAGGGTCTGTCAAGTCACAGCCTGGCTGAGTGGCTGATGGATGTTCCTAAACAGCAGTTTAGTGCTGGAGAGAGCCCTGAGGCTGAAGTCATTTATTTATGCACGGAGCGTCCTGCACACAGCAGCGCAGCCTGGCCCTGCGTGGGGAAACACCCAAGGCTGCCTGCATGGGACCAGCAGTCCTGGGCATCCTGGTGACTTCTGACATGGGTGTGCCTGGAGAAACTGTCCAAAGGCCACTAAGGCTCCTCCCATCCACCTGTGGTGCCTGGGTCAAGCTGGGAGGACTCTTGCTGGTGGTCCCTGTGCGTGGGTGACTGAGCCACAGCCATGCTTCCAGCTGCCCAAGCACCTGAAAGGGTGGCTTCCAAAATGCAGGAGTTTTCCTTATCAGTAATGGCTGGAGTGGGCATATAAGTGAAGGCCATGGGAGGTGTCTTCCAAATGAGAACAAAAAGTAAGGGTATCTGGGAAAGTCTGGGAAACATGGGTGCTATAGTACAACCTTAAGGCAGCACAGGGATTTTGCTTCCAGGAGAGATTGGATAGACTTGAACTGGTGACATGGAAGTGACTGAGCATGGGTTCCTGTGCCCTGATTTGTCCACTCCACCTCAGGAATTGCTGTAATATATATTATGTTTGTTGTAGCTGCTGGCAAACAGTTTCCTAAGGCAGGGACAGACTGACAGAACAGTTAATTTATGGATTGTTTTTTTTTTCTTTGTCCAGCCCATATTCTGATTCTCTGGAAAGTAAGATGTTTACAAATGGGCTGGATTACCAAACTGCCACTGATGCTATCAGGAGTGATGATTTAGGATTTATTTATACCCACCCAATAGGAAGTGATGGACAATGCTGTTTCTGGCTGTCCTCAGCCACCAGCTCTTAAAGGAGCCAGTCACAATTTCACGTGATCAGGATTTCTTGTTGTTGTCTCAGAAAGCAATTAGAACTTTAATTAAAATCAGCACTGTCTTTATTGGCTACAACTGTAAATATCCTAAAATGATCAGACATGTGTCTGCAGCCTTTGGAATCATGAATAGTGAACAGTTGCCAAAGGTTGAAATGAAGGAAAGTGTTGGCATGCATTTAAAACCCATATAAATGCTAAATTAAATCTTTTAGATTGGATAATAATCTCCATATTTATTTAAAACTATTTAAAGTATATCGGTCTCAAAATAAAGCAAGGCAGCAAAGGGAATGACATATACTTTAGACAGAACAACATTACTCATCAGACTTTTAACTTCAATGATCACAAGGCTTTTAAAAGACTCTCTGTGCAATACTGTAATGTAGAACATATTTTCAGCTGAATATTTAGGACAAATAGAGTCAGTTGCTACAAGTCAGAATTAAGCCTCCAAGAATGAGCTTTTTAGAGTGGGACGGCACCATGGTGGGGAAAAGATGGTGACTTCTTGTATAATTCTCTTCTCCTCCCCATTACTGGAGTAGATTACAAAGTTTGTTTACTTTTTAAGACTGCAATAGATTTTTGTTGTATTTATATTTCTTCTATTTTAATTTATGTCCTTAATTTAAGAAGGTTTTGGCATATATTATAGGCAAAGAGTCTTGTTCAGGAGAAACATTGGTTTGAGGAAGAAACTCTACCAGCACGGCCTGGATCTAAGTGAGTCCAGTTGTATAGATTTAAATGAATGTGAGTATATCAGAAAACTGCCCCTATTTTGCTCATTAAAGGTTAAATCACAGGCTCAGAAGCTAACTTCTTGAAGGTGTAGAGTCAAGGGATGTCTGCATTCATGAAGTATCAGGCTGTCAGCAAAATGGAGAAAAGAATCACAGATGATGTAAAAAAGGGAATTTTATTTTAATGTCCCTTCTGTTTTGCATCCTTGAGTTTGACAGTCTCACCAGGCCTGCAGGAGAGGAGTGTCCTACACTTTCCAGCAGATTCTCAGTGTTACACAATGGAACTCACCCAGGATGTTGTAAAAGCCCTTACAATCCATGTCCTGGTATTTCAAGCTGCAGGATGCTGAGTGTTTGCCTTGTTTGTTATGGGTTGGTTTTTCTCATGCAAAAAGGAAACCTCAGAAATGTGCATAATTACTTATATTAAACAGCCAGCGTGCAGAAAAAATAACATTAGATCTTAGTGTAGTTGTAGCCGCAGAGCTGCTCTTGCTGGTAACAGCCACATGCTCAGCTGCTCCACCAGGTTATGTCTGCCAACAGTCCAACTGACTGTTCTGCAGTCTTTATGTACATAGAGACTGTTGCTGTGGACAGAGGTGTTATTAAAAAGGCACAGAAATTATGTTTTCTGTTTTTTCTTTCCCACACGGAAAATACCCTCCCAGTGCCCATTGCAGAAGTTGGGTGAGAAGTCAGAGGTGCAGCGAGGAAAGAGTTTCCATTCTCTTTTCTGTACATTGGTGCCCTGCTCAGGCCTAGTGGCTGATTGCAGCACAAGAGTTCTCCATGCTAGATGGTAATTCTTTGCATTAAATACATGCCTTGATAACACAGGACTAAATCCAGATATCCTTCTGTCACTGAGACAGGTATTCTTCAAGTGTAGCTATGCTTCTGGCCTGCTTTTGTTAATCACTGTCATTAAAAGTCCTAAACAGGCCAAAAACCTCATCTCTCAGAAATGACAAAATAGCAATGGTTCTTTTGGTCAGTGATACATAGGAGGAAACAACACATCAGGAAATTTATTCCCAAAGAAGTGTTGCAAGTGGGCTTCAGGCAATAAGTTTGGTTAAGTATAAATTTGATAAGCATCAATAGTGTCCTGGTAAAAGCAGTAAGAGTAACAGAATAAGATGCCCAGTAATGGAAAATTTCAAAATTATCTTCAGTGCTCTGTACATATAGTTGTGAATGTACCTAAATCGAACCTCTGTTTCTCATCTTCCAGCAAAAAGGTATCACCAGGCACAAGGTTGTTTTAGGGGTGCAAGGTTTCTCCTTCCTTTCTAGCATATGATAGGGATCATTGATCAACTTTGTCAGATGGAAGCCTCAAGCAATGTTGTGAACCTCAGGCTTTCAAAACCTGTGGGTTGAGTTCACCAGTGCCTTCAAAATGAGATTTGCAAGAAGTATATCTTTGCTAGCTTTTTGTATATGTATCCTGGTCTTAAGACCTCTAGGATCTGTCCTTTTAAAGTTTACATTGATAACCAAGTTTCAAGGGAAGCTTCAGGAGGTTTGTGGCAAAATCAGGAGCAATCCAATCTCTGTTTTACAGTATGTTAAGTCCGGTAGGAATAGTAATGGAGAACTGAAGTTTTGTATCATATTCTCTTATATGTAGTGTTTGTACTTCCAGATGTGACACAAATGGGACTTGTAGATATTCATCCAACACAAGGCACTGATCATATGTAGCAGTATTTCACAGATTTTACAGAGATAAAATTTTGGAGTTTGGAAACAAATTAGTCTGGCTTATTTGAACACATTTAAATAGACACTCTGGGAACCTGCAGATCTATGGGTGTTTTCCGTTTATTATAAGATCTCCAAAGCTAAATTAGAGCAAATGGCATCATTAAAAGGCCACACAGCTGCCACAATTGTACCACCAACCTGCAATCACAAGTAGTTCCCACGGATTTGCCTCACTGACCTCCACTGAAGGCAAATGAGCATTTATTTGGCACTGTGTTGCAAATTGTCCTGTGTGTTTCTTGATGTACATTGACTTTTTTTCTTTCCGCTTTGTGTCTTTGTTTTTTTGGGAATCACCAGTTGGTAGTATTTTCCCAGAAGTTATAAAAATAAGAGAGACAAAACTTTAAAAATGAAGCGGGAATGTGTTGGCAGAAAAAAATCCATATGAAGCCACTGGAGAATTCCTACTGTCACTTGAAATGGCTGTTGTGGGGGGAGATAATATAAAGGCCTGGATTTTTAAATGTGGTTAAGATAAACAAGCCGTGTTTCTTATCCTTGAGCTGGTTACAATCTAATCCAAGCAGCTCAGTGTAAAAGTGCATTTTTGGCCTTAATTGATATTTTTAATAATGTCAGTGCACAGTCTGGAACGATCACATTTTGCTTTGACAGCATAAAGCATTGTGTAAGTTTTCATCCGTACCACTGAACTATAAACATTGCCTGAGCCAGCCCAGCAGAGCTTGAACGTTTGAACTGGAGCCGGCTTGCCTCGAGTGCGGGAAGGAGCCACTTTTCTTGCCGAGAGCAGAGTTGTCAGTGGTGGTTTGGGGGGACACCAGCAGGGGCCACTTGCAAGAATTTTAGATTCTATGGGTCTGATTCCATAAACTGCCTGGCCCTGAACTCTCAGGGAGCAGGAGAAGGTGTGTGTGTATACGTGTGTGTTTGTGTGTGTGTGAGAGAGCCAGATAGGACTTGACCCCAAGATAGGTTTAGGTTAGCTGCCTGTTTGTGGTGCAATTTCAGTATTAATGGTGAGGAGAGAAATTCCTTAAGTACTGTTGGATGCTAAAGCCTTTGCACAATGGCTGTCACGATATATCCTCCCCAGTTAATTGCTTTAAGGGTGTTAAGTCCATCTTAGTCCTTTGTAAACCTGAGACTGAAGTTTTTGTTGTGAGCAATGTCTCCGCTAGTGGTGGGTTATTCCCTCTGGCCCTGGGGAGTGCTCTCCTCCAGCTAAACAGGACTTTTGCCAGAGGATGCTTCCGTCTTACTCAGAGCCACATTGCCCTGTGCTTAGAGGGGCAGCAGCAAAAGAAAGGATCTCAAAGAAAACGTGAATCCTTATTTATTATATCCATGGTGCAAATCAAGGCTTTGCCTGCTTGTTGCTGTCCCAAGGTGTGGGGAGCAGGTGATGGTTGGGGAAGCTGCTTTGGGGTGCTGGGAGCCATCCAGACTTCTCTGTGTTTGCATGGTCTTGCAAACCTTTGGGTAGCAGAGCACTGCCCCCAAAGAGTGGAGCTGTCTGCTCTGGACGTGGCTAAAATGATGCTGCAATAGGTTATCATATAGGATATTACAGAGAGGTTTGTAGGCTTTCTGCAGTGATTTCCATCACTTGAATTCAACTCTTCCATTTTTCACCTCAGCTTCTGCCCTGTCCCCAAACCCAGGAGCAGAGAGGGTGAAAATCTACAGGAGGGAAAAACTACAGCTGTTCCAAGCAGCAGTTATGTTTTGATTTAGGGATACCTGGGAAAAAAGCTCGCTATGAAGCAATAACAAAAGCAAAAGAAACCAAAGCAGAATGCAACAACTTAAAAAAAATTCCAACAAACAAAACAGGAAGGGAAGATAAAGTAATTTTATGTTTGCTTTTGAATTTAGAAAAAACCCCAAATCACAATGCTATAAACCTGTATCAGTTTTATCTTACTCAACCCATTTTGTTTATTTGGAGTAGGAAAAGTTTGTATTTACTCTAACTAACTTATCTTTTATTTTGATGTACGTAGTGTTGAAGGGGTATGGGATAATGTTGATGAGAGCCAAACACCACATGGAAACACTGCAGGGTCCCCACACCAGCAGTCAGTGAGGGCCAGGCTCTGAGCCACACAGGACATTTATAGCTCCCACTGAAGTCATTTAAAGTTCTGCTATCCAGTACCTTCCACCTATATTGCTTTTCCCCTTAAATCTGTTCGCAACCTATCTGTCTTCATCCTTTTAAAATAAATTTCTCAAAACTCCTCCTTGTTTTCAGAAGCATGAGATCATTGTTTTTGATGGTTAAGTGTTTCAAAAGAGAAAGAACACACTCATTTGCTTCATGTAGTTTGTTTACAGAAATGAGCAATGACATTCTTTTTTGTTATTTCTGCTCCATCTGAAATCTGTATCTCTCCTTTGCAGTATTTAGTGGCCTAAAATGATAAATAAAATTTTAAAGTTAGTTTGCCTGTGGGAAAATAAAACCTGGGACAAGTTGGCTGGGCAATCTCCAGACCAAACCTACAGCATTGAATGAGAGAGCTGAGAGCAAGTGTTGGTGAGCAGAAGGAACACAAATAAGGCACTATTGAGGGTGGAAAACCAAAATTGGTTTTAAGTGTCAAAGCTGCTGCTCATGAGCGTAAATGGAAAATAAGATGTGGAAAAGCCAAACCTCTGTGTTTTCATCCTGACCCAAAGAGGCGGCACTGACATGACAGAACACATCCACATGTGTCCAAGGATGGTCTGTGCAGGAAAGAGCACTGGGCTGTTACCAGCTTGTCCCCTTGCAACCTTTTCTGACTCTTTGAGAGGAGGAGAGCTGTGGTCATGGTTGGCCCCATCACGAGAAGACTCATAGCTCTGAGTGCTGAGTGAGCTGGGATGTTAAGAAAATGAGTAGTTTAGATATGTGTGTTTGCATCCAGGGACTGCTGCTGTTGATGTTCTCTTTCACCTCTGTCCAATGTTGTAAAGCAAAGGGATGCTCTCAATTTTGTCTTGGTTCATCACTCCCAGTGTACAGGTGCTTCTCTTAATTCAAAATGTAAAGTCAAGAATCTCTCTGGACCAGTTCCTCCTTGCTCAGCTGTGTATATAGTAAGACAAAGAAAAATTAGTACTATTGTGTGAAACACTGTGTCTGTGCTGACTCTGCATCACCAGCCAGCTGGCTCCTCAGAAAGAATTTTAGTCCCCTCTGAAACCTGCGAAACACTTCACAAGTTCACACAACCTCAGTAGCCAGATCTTGCCAAGGTTGGCTGGGATCCACACAACCCTGCATGTGGGTAGTTCAACATGCCAGACTCCTGAACAGTGTATTTGAAGCTGGTTGATGATTCTGTATTTATCAAATAACCTTGTCTGATTATTTTAATTCACATCCTCTTTGTGTATCACTGTCAAACAACAGATTAACCTCTCCCTAGTGTCCACGACACACATCTGCTCTGGGATGAGGAGCACGGACACCTGTGCACAAACATACAGTGTGGTGTCCAGCTAAAACCTGTCTCTTCATGTGATATTCCTATGTCCATCTTGTTATCTTCCATGCTGCTGAAGAACTCTGAGGGTAAAGGTGGTGCTGATGCAGAGATCAGTGGCAACATGACTAAGATGTTGACTGCACAAGACTTAATCCCTTGCACCAGATGCTGGTTTATTTCTTGCAATTTTCCTCCATCCATTTCTTGCAATTTCTCTCCATCAATTTATTGCACCCTCCATCTCACCAAACACATGCTGAGTGGCTGTTTTGGAAGACGGAGGTCACCAATATCCAAGGCATCCTCACCAGCAGCATAAAGGGCTCAGTTATGAGCACTTACCTGGCAAGGTAGGAAAGGATTTCAGTTTGGCTCATTGACATCTTCTGTCTCTATCCAAAGCACGGACCCCAGGTGTTTTGAGCCAATGCTACAGTGGCGAAGCCAGGCCTCCCAACAAGATCACTAGAAGTTCTGTTTTAGAAATGGTCTGGTTTTGCTTCCTGCAAAGATAAGAGTTTAAAATATTCAGTAAAGAAACTTGAGTCTTCCAGGGCCCATAACTCAGTCTTGATGGCACTTCTGAGACAAATTTTGCAACTGTCGTCATTCTTTCCATTCCTCTTATAGGTGAATGGAAGAGCTACAAAGCTTTAATAGCAGGGCTCCTTTCCAGTCTTTTTTGTGCATGTATCACACAGAGACCTCACAAATCTCTATCAAGAGTGATCTCAGAATTCCATCCAAACTGGCCAATATATCCATCAATATTCTTTCAAGAACTTAAACATGGAAAAGCTGAGTTTACAGGACTTTTGGGTACAGTGGATTTTATACAGACATGCATTTTAGATCCACTCCTTGGCTTTTTCCGCCTGCCGCAAAAAAAGTAACTTAAAAAAGCGTATCTATGTGAGCATAAGGTAATCTTAGCCCAGCTCAACTTGCATTTTGGAGACATCCTTTTCACAGACAGCTTGTGGCACTGCCACAAGAGCTCTGCATGGGCTGTTCAGAGGAGCAGCACCTCCCAAGATGAGTGCCTGGTACTCCCAGGGTGCTCATGACTGCAAAGCTCGTGGTCTGTCTGCAGTGGGTTTTTCATTTCTCAGTGTCCTCTTTTGATGACAGCTGCAAAGAAATGAAGACAAGAACTGTTAAAAGTTAAAATACATCTTTGTGATGTTTCAAATTAACACTTGGTATGAATTTTGGGGGGTGGGGTATTTTGGTTTTTCTTTTTATTCCAAGAAATCTATCAGATGAGCATTCTTGTTTAGTGCCTTTCAACTATAATCTGTGATAAAAATGAAGACTGTTCTTGGCTATGGTAAACTTCAACAATGTGTGTGTGTATGTGCATGAGGAAAAAAGATTTTAAGAGAATGACTTGGAGTCATTCTAGAGAACTAGAAGCTGTTTTGGTTACAACACAGTAACCCTTTTTCTTCAGACAGAACTGTCGGGGGCTGATTAAGGGTAGTTGATTGAAGACAGTGACACTGAAGTTACTGAAAACATCCAGCAAGTGGGTAACTTCTTTGTTTCTGGTGATGCATTTCTCTAAATCAGTTTGCTCAGAGCGAGTTGTCTGATAAGAGCTCCGTCGGCTGTTTGAATGAGAAGTGGGTGTATTTAATTTGTGTCATCAGAGGTTAGATAACGCTAAGTCAAGGCAACTGTGCTGACAGATGGGAATGCTTAGTCACAACCAGCTCCTGGAGCCTGTAAGATCTAAGATTTATAAGGACCAGTACATTTGTTTTCTTACAAGTGATAAGTGAACAAGAAACCCTCTACAGAAACATTGATTTTGTCTTATTTTCTCTCCTAATGCCCTAAAGTTATCTGATCCTTCGTGAGAACTTGTGCCTACTTATCCTATTTAATTTACTGAAAAACATTAAGCCTTTCACGTTATCCACAGGTAGTACAGAAAAACTGATAGAAGTGTCTACTTCAGCAGCAGAACTTTCTTATTTTACTGAGGTTTGGAGGAGAAATAGATGCTGACACCAAGAGAAAACCCCGCTGGTATGGCGGATGCATTCATGGCAATTAGTCAAGGAGCTATCAGCAGGAATCCTTACATTTCTGTTGTCTGTGACATATTGAGATTATCCTTTCCCAAAGTACAGTAAACTTAAGGAGGCAAAGAATGCTACAAGGAAATTCCAGCTATGAAACACAGTGTTTCTTCAGTATTATAGTGAAGAGAACAGAGGGGCTTGTAAGAGCATGGAGATTAACAAAGATCAGACCAACAATCCCTAGAAGTGCAAATTTGTGTACTTTTAAAAAAATTTTTTAAAATATTCTTTTGCTTTTTTGGTGTCTTTTTTATTTATTTCCTCTTTGCTTATTGAGATGGAAGTGCATATCAAACATGTTAAAAAAGCAGTGGTGCTACTTTATTTCAGGATGTTACATTTCTCCCATTATTTTCAGTCTGTTGGGTGGAACAGTTTCACAGCATGCTTTGTTTGCAGCAGATATTGAGAAATGGATGTTTCTATCAGCTTTTATGTCTACTTTTCCTTAATGATTGCAATGCTCTCCATTGAAACTCATTGTAAAACTAACTTGATCTTAGTGGAAATAGAATTTCACCTATGTGTTGCAGAAAGATCTAATCATGTAGCCTGGTAAGACACACAGTGAATACACTGACACAAGGATAGGATTCATATGGACAGTCTCATAGAGGCATTGTCAATTTGGGTCAGAATATGAACAACTTGAACTTTTTTGAACTGACGTCTTCCCTCCCAAAAGCCACAGAAAAATTGCAAGGCCAAATGATTTGTCATGAAAAACTGCATCTGGCTTAAGGACTGGAGTCTGGGCTTCACTGAGTCAAGGTTGCTTAGGGGTCATGAGAGCAAAGAGAAAATATCGTCCATTGGTGGACATTTTCAGGGGAGCAGGAGTGGAAGGGAATTTGTCTCTGAGGAGGGGGAATTTGCTGGAGGAAAGAGGAGGGAAGCACATGAAGGAATTGCAGGAGGAAGAAAGGGTTTTCCTATGGACTTTGCTGGTGCATCCTTTGATGATGCATTTAGGGGTTCACCACTGTAAAAGCTGTAAAGGGTTAGTGGGTACCTGAGTGTCCCTTGGCATATGCGCACGCTGGGGTGGAGCCCTGTATCCAGACGCTCCCAGAGCGAAGGACTTGTCCTTTGTTACTGTCCTCTGAAGACTCTGCTGCCGACCCAAATGGTATTTGGGTTCATTCCTCAGCTTACTCTTTTGCAACCTCAATTAAGAAAAAGCTCAAGCAAGAGCTGTGTACTGAACTCCATGAAAAAGCCACTGTGGCCTTGGATCTTTCCTCCCTCTTCAGATGTTGCTGGGGATGCATTCTTTCAAATGCTGATATTGTGTTGCTTCCAGACTGAGCCATTTTAGGATTGTGGTTAAATATCATATTGTTGAAATTACTGCTGTTGATATTAAATTGGCTGGATGGTGACTCTTGCTTGGGGTTACCACAAGAATAAATTCTTTCTCTAATGACTGCTTTCAGGTTCAGTGCCACTAACATTGTGCAGCAAATCTGTTTTGAATGTGCTTAACTAAACTTCTTGGCATTAACAGATGTGTTGCTTCCACTGGTGTACACAAAACAGATCTTGCAGAATTTCTTTGTTTTGGGAAATCTGGATTCTTGAAATCAAAGGGGTGAACTGAATGTTTAGAATAGATTTATATATGTTTTAATTCTCGCCCTGTGAAAATATTGTACTGTCTCTTAGATGAGATACCTTTAGATTTATATCCAATATTGTTGACAACATGTCTCTTAGAATTTCACATCTGAGTAGAGTGCCACATACTATTTCAATGTGGAATATCTTCCCCTCATTTTATATTCATTTAAAATCTGCTAGTGCCAGCAAAGAACCCCTAAAAAGTACTAATTCTCTGCCAAAGTAAGCTTGGAGACACACAGTGGATAGAGCACGAGAAATGCAATGCTCTGCTTTACTGTATCTTGTTTGCTTGCTAGAAGCACCATTTCCATCTTGATTCTTCTGTTTGTGTTCCCTCATGTATGTCGATGTGCTATGTATTTTTTAAGCATTCATAATATTCTCAACACTATGAGATGCAAATATTACAGTAGTCCCTTCCTCAGGTATTTCACTACTTAGAAAATACAGAAATACAAAAATAAAAAATGCACCTGAGTCAGGACACTGATAAATCACCCAGCCTTACCTGAGGGGACAGAGCAGCCCTAAAAATATGTTAAAGTGAAATGCGTGTTCTGATTTTATGAAAAAAATTAAGGTTTTTGTAGAGGTCAGTGTAAATGGGGAACGTGAGCTCTCTGTGCCAGTGTCTTGGTGACGAGAGAACTGTTGGATTTTTCTTTGATAGCAGCTGCAGAGCATGAGGCAGGGAGGCAGACTGAGACGGGAGAGGTGGGACCTGTAAACGCTGCAGTTTCTCTAGCACGTGAAGTGACAGCCAAGGTGGTAGGTGGGCAACTCGCAGTGGGCTGGTGGGAAACCCTCTGGAGATGCTCAAGGTTGGGTGTCTGAGATGGTGGGTGGTGGGGAGGCCATGGCTCAGCTCCAGGACAGGGTGGCCCTGGCCAGCACTGGGTGTCTACCTTAGGCAGATCTTTGCGTTTAGCTCAGAGTCCTCTGAGGGCATTTGAAGGCTTGCACCTTCCAGCCAGAGGCCCTCTCTTCTGAACAGAGAAAGGCTGGGTTGGAGAGATTACAAAGCTGAAAGTAGTTTATTTTTATGATGGCTTTGTGACTCTTGTTTACGTGGCTGATACATAAACTCTCTCCTATCTCTCTCCTCGCTTTCGTGCCATCTCCAGCAGTCTGCAGCATCTAAGTGGTACTAGTTATGTTTATTTAAAGAAACTTTTATGTTCTGTCCCTTGTACAGCTTACTTCAAATCTCTCCTTTCTTATTTGAACCATTACTTGTCTGACTGCAAAGGGGAAATAACCTTTAGAATTACTCCTGGTGCCTACAGGGACAGTGTGGGAGTCACTGTCTTAATAGATCCTTCTGGAGACTAACAAAAAGCAGTTGCTTAACTGGGGGGACTCAACATGTACTCTATGCATGCAGAGCAATTTGAGGGTGTTCTCTTAGTAGGGGACACCTCTTCATGACAAAGGCTCTTCCAGAGGAGTTCACTGTGCATTGAAAGTATCAGATTTTTATTTATAATGTGAAACTGAGTAATTTTCTCCCTTCATTAACCTGTAAAAGTGCAATTGCCAGAGGTCTAATAAAATCAACAGAGCTGAGGCCTCTCTGATAATGACAATCAGTTCCTAGCTTTAACTTATGAAAAAGAAACACGACAGTATTATGTGCAAAGCCATTATTAACTGCATAAGTCTTTGTAATTAATTTTCTGCCTTCTCTAAACAGTCTTTTTGCCTTGGTCATTTGCATTATAAATCTTTCCTGCTATGTCATGGGTTTAAATTTTAAAAATTGAATGTAATTAATGTATAAATAAGTTCATTTGTGTTGTAAACAATGCTAGGAATTCTGACTGAATAACTAAACAGATCTTTTAATTCTTCTGTTGTTACTGGACTACCAAACACTGTCAAGAACCACCATCCCTAGTGATGGATCTGGTATCAATTGCTAGACAAAGATCTTCTTAAACTTTTAAGTTATCAGTTGTTTATATAGTCCTAGTTAGCTAACCACATAGCATAATCAGCTCAGCTAAACCTCTGGCATGTTTAGAAATACATGGGATGGGATGTGCAAACTGTGATATCTATACAGAGCAGCAGATGTAGAAAAGGCTTTGCAAAACATTTTGATAAGGAACTGAACAAATTCAGTTTGTTCCTTAGCCCAGTTTCTGAAAGACCACCACCACTGTGGTGATTGAGATATACTGACAGTTCTCTGGGTAATTTTTGAGTCCAGTGGGAAAAGACTGAGTATTAATTGAGTTATATAATTATGAGAGTTTAGAGAAGTCCTATTGTAAACGGTGATTCTGAAAGCCAAGCTGTAGAGAAGGTTTTGGATCAAATGTGTCTTACACCCCAGGGAACTCCTCCACAAGACAGAAACCCATAAGAAATGGGCATTGTTAATGCCAGTGTTGATTGCACTTCATTAGAGCATGAGGCTGGGAAGCAGTAAATCTGTCATTTGCTTGGGGTTTTTTTCCTGACTCTGACCTTGACTTGGTTTAACTGTTTGAGTAATATTTTTTTACCATCCTGGATAATCATTAAAAGGATTAAAATGTTTGGTCCTCTGTTCTACTCAGGGTGGTAAAACTGCTTTACCAAGAGAAATGGCATTTGGCCCTTGTGTCATCCGGACCCACTTTTCCCTACACTGTGATATTCTCATTAATGGGGATGCTTCTGGAAACTCTTATTCAGGCACAGGAGCAGGGCAGTGTTACTGAACTTGGATACTTACAAATTATTTCACTCTTCAAGAAGCTTGACAAATTATTTCACCCTTCAAGAAGCTTGATACAACATTGGCATAAGGCTGTTTCAGAGATTGGAGGGGCCAAAAAATGCCCTTGTGTGACACCATGTTATTTCTAGGCAAGCACAAACAGTGTTAAGGTTAGGATGAAATCATTCCGAGTCAAATCAGTGTAAGCTTTGCCAATTGCTTTGGAAAACCCAGGCCTTTAACATAATGATTAATTAATGAGAAAAAATCCTCGCCAGGGAACTCCAGAAGCATACTTTCTACCTCGGAAGTTCAAACTCAGTTTACACTTTGATGAAAACAAGAGAATGTTTAAGAGTTTGGAGTAAACTGGAAATCAACAAAGCATAAGCCTCTCCCTGGCTATGCTTCTCATCCCCACTTCAGGCTGTTAACCTGATAGGAGCTCACTGATAGGAGCATTAAAAACTTATTGATAAATTGTTGAGAAAAGCCATGCAAACAGACGGGCCTGGGAAGACTCCCTTCCCAGCTGTGTATCAATTTGCAGATACTTTCCAGCCTTCTGAGCAACCAATCTGAAAAGCTATTTACTTTCAGACATACCAGGTTGGAGTTCTAGCAGCTGGAGCTGAGTGAATAATTACTTCAATTAAAATACATTCAGCAAGAGGTCAGTGAATATTTTGTGTAACAACATACCCAGTACTTAGCAGCTTAAATGTGTGCAGATTTTTCAGCTGTGCATATATACAGAGTGTCACTTCGGGCCAGTTGTGAGAAGCTCAGGAGAGCAGCCCAGAGGTCTGGTTTTTACTGCCCTGCTGTCTGGTGGTGGTTGTGCTGAGCTGTGGGGCTGGAGGTGTGATGGGGGGGCAGCAGCCACAGGGGACGTGCTGCCCTCCCTGGGTCAGGACTCAGAGAAAACCTCTGCTGGTCTTGGGCTTGGAGTGCAGACTTACTGACACCCGAGACATTATATGTGAACACTGAGCATGCAGATGGGCTGTCCTCTGTTATTATTATGCAATAACTGCATAAAAATGCTATTAAGCTAAACATGAAATTAATTGAACATAATGTGGAACAGACCCATGAACTGACTCCATGGTCTGTCTGAGACGCCGTGGTCTGGTATCCACAAATACAGATTTATTTCTCAATCTCATAACCCATTTTAGTTGTGACAGGTAGTTAAGGCACCTGACAGGGTGTTCAGAGAATAGCATGTCCTAACTCCTTGATGACCTGCTCGTCCTATTTGTGAAGTGGAGATATTAATTTTACCCATCAAAAGACCACAGAAAATATTCTTAATTTAGAAGCATTTTCCTTTCCTCTTTTTTTAGCCTTTCCATATGTGTCCCCGTATCTGAAAAATCTTTACTCCTTTTTCTCCTTTTGTCTTTCAGGTGAATGGTTCAAATTCATTGAGCCTTCACCAACTGAAGGGCAGGCAGGTGCTGCCCAGGTAAGGGGCCCAGGCCTGAACCGCAGAAGTGCACCAAGTTCCCAGTAAGACATCAGGGCATCTGCTGGGTGACAAAGAGTGGATCACATCACTGAGCTTTGCTGCTGTGTGAAGTAGGGGACTGCGGTCAGGGTTGACTGTCATGCTGAGTGCACAGCTTTTTAAAGGAAAATATCTTACTCAGCCATCTGAGCCTTAGCAATTGAGTTAATTTGGCTTTTTTTTCCCCTTTCTTTCTTTCTTTCTTGAACAAAATCCCATTTAATACAAAGCTAGTGACAACTGGAGAACTGACATAGGTCTTCCTAGAATCAAACCTATGGTTAGTCATGCTCTTTATATAGGCTTTTTCTTCTGAAATTTTTTTCTAAAACTGGCAGGAGTTAGACCTTGTGATGCAGTCAGATGCTTTATTGCTGGTAAACTATGTAAATTAAGCTTTTGGAAATCTCACTTTAGATTTTGTTTTCTATACTTCGATTTTTATGGCAGTTTCTGCATCACTTTCAAAATTTCAATCTCACTGTAGCAATACTGATTATAAGCTACAGAAGTTTTCCAGTTCTTCTCCTTTAGCAGTCCTCTGTTTGCAGATCCCTTTCGTAACATCACTGAATAAAGAACTTGGGTTCAGCTCATTAACCTAAATTCCTTCAAACTTGCTGCATTCCAGAGAAGGTGCCACTTTCCTGTGCCCTGTGTTTCTTGTATCATTTTTCACCTTGCTTTGTAAAAATACATGGTTTTGGAATGGAATCCCAAGCAACCCAGATTGCGGCTGTACTAGACTGTCCTGGCTTCATCACTCTTTGCTGCTTTACCAGGCCTTGTATAAGTCAGGCATTACAGTAGTAGCAAAGTTACTTTTACCTCCTGAACACTGATGAAAATGTTCTGTGGCTTCAAGCACAATAATAATAATAATTCCTGAAGAAACCTCTGCAAACACCCATCCTTCATGTGCAGTTTGAGATCTCAGCCAGATCTGAGTTAATTTAATGCACACTGCATTGGTAAACTATCATGCTAATTTTTAATATGGGTGTTGCACCATGCTAATTAAAACATTTTATAAATAGATAAGTGCACTGTGCCAATACAACCAGACTTAAGCAGCCACATTGTGCTGGCTCATTAAAGAATCAAGTTAGGTTCGTTTGACAAGATTTTTCAGTGATTGAAGTATGCACTGAGGTATTGACCATATTCATCTGTATCAATTGCATTTTGTAATAACTTTTACATTCATCTCTCTGCAGTTGATGTCAGACTCTATAGTTTACAGTTGTCCTGCCTCTGTGCCTGTACTTTTTTAGTGTTGGCACAGCATTAATCCTCTGCTAAAGATTTTTCCCTGGCTTAATTTGCGGGCCAAACTTCTTAGCTGGCTTTAAGACCTTTGGGGTTTGCTGCTTTTTGGTTCTGCTTTTCTCTTCGAGAGAGGTTTTGATTACCTGGAGAGGAGATCATCATCTCTGCATGATGGGAATTCATTGCCCCATTTCTCTCAGGGCACAGTGCTTTTTTTTCCTGGTAACAATTCAACTTCTGGCATCTAGCAAAAAGGGTCTACATAATTGCTAGGATTATAATTGCTGTGATTTCTTTTTCTATAGAAGTTTATATAAAAATCTAAAGTGTACAGAAATATAGCTGAGAAAGAATAATTTGCTGTAGGAAGTAGATGAGCACTCTCTCTTACAGAATGCTCAGATCTAAAATGAAAGTTCAACTTGGCTTCTGGAGCAGCATGCTGTGTAGTTTTCCCTTTAAAGACTTTTTCACCTTTTGCAGTGAAACCTTTTCAAATAGGGCCTTTCTTCCTTGAGAAGATCTCACGCTGGTTAATGTCAGTAGATACACCCACGGCTACTCAGGAGGGAGATGTCTGAAAGGCATCCTGCCGGGTTTGGATTCCTGAGGCAAGCCGGGTGCCCAGCTCGAGAAGGGAAAGAAGCTGAATGCTGCCTCATGCAGCAGTCAGTAATCTTGCCTGGTTAAAATGAAGCTTTAAATACAAAGCCCTGTACTCCCTCCCCCACAAGCCTAATCAAAATACTTACATCTTTCGTTTAAAAATCATAAATCACTATCATTTCATGTACTTGTGCATGGTATAAACTGAAGCTACCTACTTTTTCATTATAAAGACCTCTATTACTGTGACCTGTATTACATTTTCTTTTTGCCATTTGGACTTTTAGTCTTTGATGCTACAGTGATCTGTAACACCATGGCCAGTGACTTTTTTCCTCCTGTCCTGTCCTGTCCTGTTGTACCCTATCCTATCCTATCTGACATTCATGCACCGTGCTCACCACGTCCAGAGATGACTGTCTTCCAGTGGTGCATTAGGTAATCTGAAGAGCTGAAACACGTGACAGCATTACCACAGCTGAAATAATTACTATGCTTTAATGGCTAACTGACAGCTACAAACACACAGTACTTCCAAGCTCAATGTATGGTGCTATTGACGAAGTATGTACAGAAGCCTGGATGTCTCTATTAAAGAAAGGTATCAAAAAGGGCTACTGGGATGATCAAAAAAATAGAAAAGATATATATGAGTATTTGTTGAAAAAAAATCCTCAAGATGTGGTTGTTTATTCCTCTAGAATAATGAAGACTGAGGGGAGATAAGGGTTGTTTTCCTGTAGATACAGGAGGAGATAATCTATTATACCAACACTAAAAGAGACTGAACTCCATGTTATTGTCTAATACAGAATGTCTCAGAATTTCGGGTCAAGTTAGATTGGGTTAGCAGCTGGAAATTTTCTATGAGTTTTCTAGGAAACATGAAGTTTAAACTTGGTCATCATTTGTGAGATTGTTATGAGCTTCTTCTAAGGTCTAGGTAGATCCTTTCAAATCATGACCATTTTCCGGTGGACTGGATCAGATGTCCTGGGGTAACTTAGTTTCCTGTGACTTGCAAGCATGCTGTGAATACTTTCACTGATAGGCAAAAGGAGAAGATGGAGGGTCCTGTGACCGACTGAGGTCACACATGCACCAGGTATGGCACTTCCTCCTGGGAATGCTGTCACACTTGTCACACCATTGTTGCAATTAGCCTGTGCAGGAAAGTGGGAGACTCTGGAAACCATGACTAGCTATTACCTAAGGGAAAGGCAAATCCTGGGTTTTGGCCAGTCATCATGGACTGGTCCTCCCATTCCTACACTGCTGGACCCTGGATCTGGAAGCTTGATCTTCAGAGACTGTGACTGATGTTGCTCAGCAAAGGCTGCAGTTACGGCAAGTCCTCTTGAACTCCTTCAATCCCTACAGCTCCTATCACCACTGTGAACACAGGAAAAAACAGGCACAAAAGTTCCAGTGGGAGCAGCTTTACTGTGCATTTAATTGTCATACAGCTGATCATCTCCCTTCCCCCAGTGTTTTCTGACTGATTGGTAATTTGATAGATTCAGGATGATCCTGAAAAATATGTGTGGAAGACTTTTTGTCTTTTGTTTTGTTCAAAGAGAAATAATTAATTCCCTTCATGCTGAACTCAATTCTGTTGCAACTTAGTTTTTATGCCTCATCTTACCACTTGAGAGGCAAAATATGTTTGTGTAAGAACTGGCTTATTAAAGTGGGATAGCCCAATAAACCAGAAGTAAACCCATTGAATCCCAGTAATATCCTTGCCTAACAAAAAACCAAATCCCATGCAAGTGTCCTTGTTTATTGTTCCAGATTACATAAAAGTTGTGCCAGCCAGTGATGGGAAATAAACTCTTATTTTTCTTTTTATATTTGAGTTTGTGGCTAAAAGAAAAGAGGAAATATTCAGCTCTTTGGAAAGAAATGCCATCTAACCTCAACCCATGAGGAGGTACAGGCCAGATGTCTGGATGCTTTGTACCTATCCTGGAGGTCTGTGAGAGGGTAATTTCAGGGCAGAGACGATCCAAATTGTTGGGTGCCAGATAGCTGGATACTGACCACAGGTATTCAGTCACATTTGGATGGCTGATGTTTGTGTTATTCTGGGGGTAGGTGTTTCTTTTTGGTTTTTTTTCTAATTCCAGGATTTTGCCTTTTTATGAACATCTCAGGCAAGGGGGAGGAAGGGTTGTTGAGTGCAGCAGATCGGCAGCAATTCCATTGCTTGGAGTAGTCTCAGATTATTCAGAGAGAATAACCTTTCTTTCTCCTTATTAAATGCTGATAGCACATTGGCTTTTGAAAACCTTTCTTTGCTCAGGTATGTGGCTGGTATCTGTGAATCGTGGTATTTTATGGAGGTGGGCTGAATGTTTCAGTAGCTGCAGAGTACTGTGTTCCCATAGCAATGGAGAAATCTTAGTGCCTTGCACAGGCACTTGCATGATTCACAGCTAGGAAAGGCAATCAAGGGAGAATGGTGGTAAAGCCTACACAGTCCTAGTTCTTTGGGACAGTTTGTTGTGTCTGCTCCTTGCTGAGGAGGAAATGCTGACATGGCAGTGCTGGATGAGTTGATCAAATCACACTGAAAAGGAAGACATCTGATATGACTTCACCTACTGGGGTCACAGTGTTCACCTGGATATGTGTTTAGTGTTGTGGCTGTCCTGTCCACAGCTGACAACAGTCAGGGTTGTCATGTGGTTGTCCTATTTGTCTGCCCACCACACTTTTCCTGAGAAGGAATTTGGGACCAGCATTTTCTTGGAAGTGCCATTCTTCACTCAACCTTCCTTTTAATCAATGCAGAGTGAAGAATCTGTGCATTGCGAATACCGAGGCACTCAGCTGTTGAGCAAACAGCTGCATGATGGTTTTGCCTGCTTTCAGGAGCAGCCAAGTTTTGGAGAGGGCCTGACAGAATGAATTGAGAGAGAGAAGTATCTGAATATATTTTCTGTAAAATACTCTTCTATTAGTTTTATAGTTTCTTTGCTTGATAAAACACAGAACTAGAGAAGTAGGGAAAAAGAGAATCTGGATCGTATAGCCAGACTGTCTTCTTCTGAACAATGGATCTTAACAGACATCCCTGTGCAGGCTGGAGAGTCACTCCAACTTCTCCCTTCTCTTTGGGATCAGAGGTCAGAGTATATCAGCTGGGTTTGGTGGTGGAAGGGTTGGCTTGGACAAGGACATGGGGGACTGGATGCCATCTAGTGCTTGGATGCAGGTTAGGGTGATTTGTGCCCTATCAGTAATGCAATGGGGCTGTGCCAGAATGCATTCCTTGGGCCAGCCAGGCAAAAGCAACCATGGGTTTGCCTTTATGAATGTGCAAGGAGGAGCTTCAGCTGCTTGTAGACAGCACATCCTTGAGAGTGCTATTTTAGTGACCTTCCAGACCTGATGTGAGAACAAGGCTCAGAAATGCCCTTTGGATACTCAGGGGAAGGCACAATATATTTAACAGCTGTTTAATTAGTAGGAAGAGGCATTCTGAGATCTTCTCTCTGGAAGCTGTAGTCAGCTAAATTGAAACAGGAAAGATGCATGACACTTCAGCCATCAGGGTTATGGCATCTGCAGCAGCTTACCAGTGGATGTTGGAAGTTCTTAATCACCTGCAATATTTCAATAAAGATTTAATATCTTTCTGAAGTAAATTATCTAATGTGACCGCAACGTGTAGCTGTTTCCAAGAACTGTTAAGGAATTATCTGCAGCTTGTCTGAAGTGGTGGGTATAAATTCCTGTGATTGTGATAAGTCTCTTCTTGCTTTGGAACACAGGTGCTCATGCTTTGATTATTTCTGCATATACCTAAGTAGTGAAACTAAAGGGATTGGTAAAGGCAATGGATTAACACCAATTTTTGACTTTGTACTTTTAGGCTTAAAGAATTCTCAAGATGAGTTTCAAAACACTTTTTGTCTCAGGCTTATTTATGATATATGTCTTAACTAATTTAAAAAAAGCATGCTGAAGTAAAGTGCCTTGATTAAAGTCACACAGGAGGGCAGTGACATTACTGAGAATGGAAACATACCATGATTTTTTTTAATATAATTTTTTTATGGACTGAGGAGAGCCCATAGCATCTGTGCATGTATATTCTCTCCAGTTAAATTAGCTCACTTATACCGATACTTGGTCTGGTGATCTGGAGAATTAAAGTTCTCTGTCCATTGCTAAAAAATAATGGGGGCAAAAAAGCAAACAAGCCTCATTCCCTTTGCATCCCATTCCTGAGATGAAAGAAGGGTTTAGCTTGTGAATTTAAATAACTGTTAGCAGATACTCTTAGCTGGCTGGCTGAAAGAACCTTGACAGAAATTACAGTAAAAGCAGATGAGAGAAACTGAATATTTTTCACTACACGTGACTTTTGACCATCTATGCAGTCTGCTTATAGATTCTGGCAAAGAAAATCCAACAGAATAATAATGTGCTTGCCACTTTTGTATTTAATGATGTGATATTCCCTCTATCAAATCAGCAAAGGTAAATTTTGAAGCTCTTTCACAGGCTGCCTATTACGTTTCTAAGCAAAGAAAAATGCGTAATTGTGCCTTTTTACTACATTAATTAATAAACAGCAACACAATGGTTATATAGTGCCTTTTATGTCTCAACTTTACAACACTTAACGGTAAATAACATTTTCAGTTCTCTGAGAGGAAGAAAAAGAAAGGTGAGGACCATGTAACTTGATGAGTCAAACAGTGCTGGAGCTGAAAACAAAGTTTCTCAAGTTCAGCTACATGTACAAGCAGCTGTCAGCTACCAATAATCAACACTTTCAATCATGACTTGTGGCTTCTGTTCTATATGACTAATGACAGTGACATACACAACTGGAGCTCATTTTTAGAATCTGAGCCATAAACAATTTTAAGAGCAAGTCTTATTAAATGTCTCTCAACATCACCTGCTAGTTTTAAACATTCAGATCTGTTTTCATGTAAATGTTGCTGATCTCTTTGTCTTCTCAAGAAAATAACATGTACTTTTAGGGTGATTTCTGAGAAAAGCCAAGCTGTCATAATCATTCCCTCTAGCAGAAAGAATCTGTTGTTATCAGAACTATCAGAGGGATGAAGTTTAGCTTTTTGAAGAATTTGATCTAAATCTTGAAATGTATGGAAGATCACGGTGGTTTAGAAGAGCTTACCTGAACCTTATGAAAGTTCTCCTTTAATGTTCTCTCTACTGAACTTCTGCTTCTGAAGGTATTTGAGATGTCTGAGAACTTGAATTCTCTTTTAACAGAAACCTCTCTATTTAGCCCATGAGCAACAGCTATGAAGATCAATAGCCCACTGGTGGCAAGGAATAAATTATATTGTCAGGATTATTTATCAAGAAAGGAAAGAAATTGTTTTTAGAATAAAACTAGAAGGTTGATAAGGCATTTCTGCTGTATTTATAAAATTTCCTATGAGCTTATGCATAGCTTTGTATAGACAGATTGGTGTAATTCTTAACCCAGCTGAATACTAGAATAAATATTGAATCAAACCACTTATAATGTGAATCATAGACTGAAACATAAATCTCATTTACAAACTTTATATTTCTTGCTCTGAATTTTGATGCAATATTTATTGACTAGATCAAGTTGAATAATTTAGACTAGCATGGCTGGATTTCCCGGAGTTGTATGTACCTAACAATCCTCCCGTGGACATACCTTGCTTTCCATCTTTCCTCCAGGAACAACTGAAATTATAAATCTCTGAGTGTGTTTGATTTCTGCATCATGAATTACAAGGAGTAAAACTAAAAGCAGAGGTGATGTCAGTAGGCTGCTTAGTAACAAAAGGCAAACCCAGCTGATGTATTTTAATCCACTGACATATTTTTTATCTCGAGAATCTCTTCAGCAGGTTGGTTCTGTTTTTATAGGCTGGTTGTGCAATGAGCAGCATCAGTGATACAAACCAATGCATACTTTCATTGTTATTAGACCAGAGGGACTTTCAAAATGAGTATTTCGGGAGACTGAGCTGTCCCAAAGCCCCCTGTTAGAGAAAGTAGGACAGCTTGAGTATCTGATGTGTGCCAGAGCAGAGGTTCCTCTGCAGCCCATGATGTGGGCTGTGGTGAGGCAGGTTGTACCCCTGGGACACACTGCAGCAGGAGGATGCCCAAAGGAGGCTGAGACCCCGTGGGAAGCAGACTCCTGGCAGGACCTGTGGATGTGTGGACAGAGGAGCCCACACTGGAGCAGGTTTGCTGGCAGGACACCTGCAGGTGTCCCCTGTTGGAGCAGTCAGTTCCTGAAGGACTGCACCCCATGGAAGAGACCCAGGCTGGGGCAGTTCATAGGAGACTGCCGTGGGAGAGACCCCATGCTGGAGCAGGACAGGAGTGTGAGGAGTCCTCCCACTGAGGAGGAAGGAGCAGCAGAGATGTGAGATGATCTAACCACAGCCTTCATTCCCCATCCCCCTGCACTGCTGAGGGGAGGAAGGAAAGAAATTAGGAGTGAAGTTGAACCCAGGAAGAAGGGAGGGATGAGGGGAAAGTGTTTTAAGATTAGGGGTTATTTCTCATTATCCTGTTCTAATCTGATTGATAATAAAAATTGTACTCATTTCCCCAAGTCAAATCTTTTTTGCCTGTGATGGTAATTGGTGAGTGACCTCTCCCTGTCCTTATCTTGACCCATGAGTTGTTCATGATATTTTCTGCCCCCTCTGTAGTTGAGGAGGGGAGTGATAGAGCGGCTTTGTTGGGCACATGGTGTCCAGCCAGGGTCAGCCCACCACAGGATCTCAGATACCAGATTTTGATTGGCAAAGTAAATCTGTGCTTTATGCAGCACAAACATACAGAGCAGCAGTGACCAAAGAAAAATGAAATCTGTCTGTTTTCATTGAATTACAAATAATTCCTAACATATGCATGTAATTATGACCAGGATTACATACACACAGAGAGCCAACTGAGAGCTGTAACATGCTTAAAGAACCAGCAAGATCTTTCCAGTCCTGTAGGGATTATGTGACAGCATGTTCATTTTACAAATATGCTTGTGGTCCTAATGCGCCAGTTTCTGTTCCTGATAAGTTACTGTTGTAACTGTACTTACCTCTCATCTTGATGGCTGTTTAACTTGGAGATCTTTAGTTACGTTGTCTTGGGGACCTGGGAGGACTTAGGGTGATGAAGGGCTAACCTTCAAGGCCAGGCTGTCATCAGATGCCACATGTCTACATATCCCATTGAACAAAATACTGACTGTGGCAAAGGTTGGGCAAGCGCAAAAATTGGAGAGAAAAAAAAAAAACTTGTTGAGAATGTAACAAAAATGGTCGCAGATCTGTGGTTTCATAAGTGCTTTCTTCACTTATGACCAATTACAGTGTAGTTCACTGTTACTAAATTTGCAACACCTGTACCCATTTCACATCTCTGCTGCTGCAGTAAGTGTCAGATGCACTGGAGAAAATCCAATGGCCCAACAGAGAGACGAGGAATGTGTCTCACTTGATATCAGCTGAGCTGCTTATTACAACTATTATTGCTGATACTGATCACTTACACCATGGATATATCGTTTATTTAAGCAAAAGGGAAACTACAGTTTTCTCTTCTGCTTTTTGGAATAGAATTCAGTTAGTGTTTAGTTGTTTTTAGAGAGAACAACTCTAAACTCTTCTGTTTAGAAAGGTCCCTCCCTTCTTTGTGAGTCCAGACACATCCTGCTGAGAAGTATCTTGCTCTCTCTGACATCCTTCATGTCTTACCTATGCCCCTGGTGTGAGCTGCTGGTCAAGGAACAACAGCTGCACAGGGAGCATGAGAAAGAATGGAGTCTCCTACTCTTACTGATTTGAAAAACTGATCAGCTCCTTGCATACTTTTAACTCTGAGTACTTTTGCACCAAACCCACTAATGTTTGCAGTAATAATTCTAGAAAATCAGTTATTTGTTTGCATTTTTTGTCATGATCGTGCAAAATCATGAAAGAAGAAAACAATAATGATTACCTTAGATTTCCTACCAGGATAAGGCAGACAATTTTCCCGTGCAGCTTAGTTGTAGCTCTTTAGGGACTAATAAAAATTATAATACTGTATCTTGTTTAAATCATTAAGTAACTTTATCCAGTTTTGTAGAAGAAAATATTGTCAGATTATCTGCCTGCTTTGATGTAGAAACTTTTCCTTGGGTAAAGCTTTTTCCATTGAAATCTTATTCATGTCGTTTTTATTATTTTACTGTTTTCACACGTGGACCCTATTATCAGCTTAGGGATGAAATGGTGCTTCTCCATTCCTTTAAATAGAGAGTTCAATGAAAATATTATTAATCTTTCTGGAGTATTTATTCAGCATTATGAGTAGCATATCTGTGGCGTCAGTGTTAATGATTTTGTGCAGGAAGGAATGACATGTCTGTGTTGACCCTAAAGCACTGTGGGTTTGCCAAGTATTTTGTAGCACAGACATCTACTACTGGTTACTGTGGTTCCATGGAAGAGTGTATTAGCTGCAGCATTGATTTTTCTTGTGCTCTTACATAGACAGGAAAAAAATGTGTTTGCTACAATTCGTTTGGAGCGGAATCAAGCAAGGTTTTTGCATTCCTCTAGCCTTGGCTCACAGGGAAGTTTGCGTCCTGCCTTCATAGGCAATACTAAGGTGGTAGCACAAAAAACAGTAGATCCCTTAAAAACCATGGGCTAATGAGCTACAAGTGAAATTTATTGAGCCTATGCTCAATATGTGCCTTATTCTACTGGAAACTAGGGTGGAAAAAAAGAAAAATGTCGACCTTTCCTAGGAAAAAGTAAAAGTTGCCCTCCGAAATGGAGGGTGATAGCAGATGCAGCACCCTGGCCAGGACCCGACCACTGCCCGTAGTGGAAGATGCCAGAGAAATCCTTGTATTTGTGTCCTCAGAGTGGATCAGTTCTGTAGCTGTATGAGGCATGACAGACCCCCAGTGCTGCACTTTAACTCTTGTCACACCGTTAGGCCTGGCTCTGTCTCCCTAGTTTATTTTTAGAAGTGATTTGGCAGAGAGAGAAGTGCCTAGACTTGCCCTTTCCCTGTGGAGGGGAGCTCTGATTATTCCTTTAGCTGCTGCATTCTTGTTTGTCTGTCTCTAATCTATTCTGCCTCTGGAGGCATTTCTACTGCTCTCATTACTGTGGTATGCGAGCACTTTGTGCAGTGAGCTGAAGAGCAGAGTCAAATACAAAGCCCCCCGGCAGGATCCTGCACCATGTTCTGCTTCACTCTTTTCAGAGAGGTGCTGGGGGTGGGGAAACTGTTGAGTTTGCCATCCTCGTTCTGTACCTTCTGTATCTGGCCCCAGGGTGGTTATTGCTTGCTGTGGTTCCTGTCCCACCACTGTGGGCTGGAGGACTTCCTATATGGGGGTTTCCACTGGGACCTGTGGGTCCAACACACTGAAACGACATTGACTGTGATGGGGCTATTGCAGTTCTGCCCAGATAGTACCCTTGAGCTGCAAACCAGGATATCCCACATCAGCAACAGCGCGTGTCCTCCTTTGGACCATTTCAGAGTCATGTGATTTTTCAAGTCGTGTTTGTTTTAGAGTCATTTGTGCTCTGGACTACTCCCTTTCCAGTCTGGACAGCAACCTGCGAACTGTGACACTTCTTCTACAAACAGGTCTTTATCTTTTCCCTCCCATGAGCTGACACGATCCTTTAATTGCAGTGCCATCTGCCCGTGCCAGGGTTTAGTCACAAGGCCTGAGTGTGTTTGTGTCACACATGTAATACCTGGAGCAGAGTGGGTTTTGTCCTGTTCCTTGGTGCAGAGGTGAATTGCTGCCAGATACATGGGGGGGCAAAAAGCTCTGCACAGAAAAGTAGAAGCACAATCAGCTCACACACTTAGTGGCAACTTGGCACGTTAGGGATACTGTAGCTTTCCCCCTCTCATATCCATAGTGTGAGGGGAAAAAAGACAGGCTGAAAAGTGCCTGGGTTTCCAGAAGACGCAATTCCCTATGCTGACAACCCACTGCTTGTGATGCTGCTGAGGTGCCTGTCTTATTCCCAGCTACATTCCCTGCGCAGCATTGCAGAGAAACATACTTGTCTGTGATGGTTCAAACACTCTGGTAGCTGCTGAGGTGTTTCTGTTTTTCCTCCTTTTGGCAAGGGATCCCTGTGAGGTGGAATACTTCTGTTTTCAGCAGTGATGGAGAGAATAAGAGGTACTCGTTCTCCATCTGCTGAGCACTTAAATTGTTATTCCTTCATGCTTTCCCCACCCTTCAAACATAAAATTGGCAGAAACAAATGAAGCTGTAAAATAACAGCTCTGAATTAAAGCTTAATTGTGCCAAGTGCCGTTAAAAAGAGCATTGCCCTCAGTACGCTCTTAACACTTCAGCTGCTACAGCTGCTGGGAGGAGAGGAAAGTCATTCGTTTTTACCTGCCTGGATACTGTGGGGTTAATAGACCCCACGATAGGTCAGTCAGTGTTAAAATCATTGTCTGGAACAAGTGGAAATCCTACTACAGATGCAGTTGAACACCACCAGTTAGTAGCCTGGCTGTTAATAGGTGGATGTACGGGATTGCCAGTGGAAATACCCAAAAATGGGCAGGGCACTGCTTAGAAGCAAAACCTAGCAGGAGCATGCACAGTGCTGCTGGGAAGGGGGTGGGATTTTTACAAGACTCATCAAAGACTGATGTGGGTGTCACGTCTCTTGGACGAGACTAAGTGAGCAGTGTAATGCTGATCTATCATAAACAGTTGTTTAAAGTCTTCCGGGAGACTCACCCAGCCCAGGGAGGGGGCCCCGTGCATTAGCTGACTGTCAAGCAAAGCTACTTTGTATTCACAGGCAGGTAGCAGCCTGTCTGAAAATCTGCCAGATTTTCTATTTAATTATCTATGAGGGACGTGTCACCGTTAGGACTGTTTCCTATTTTGCATTCTTTGAGAAAACACAAGAACAGGCTCCCTCTGCCAATGACAGGGAGATTCAAGGATGCCTGGGAAGAGTGGCTTTGCTGGGGCTGCAGCTCTGCTAGGGCTGGTCAGAAAAATTTGGCAGAGGCCTCACTTTGCATTGAAGCTGAAATGTTTTGTGGTAATTGGTCTCAGGGATGTTTTCTAAAGGAATGATCTGAGAACCAGTGTAGGTTGTAATTACTTCTGAGAAGGAGAAATATCTCCATCAGACCTCCCACCTTTTCTACCTTGAAACAGACATTTTGAGTTTACTGGTTTTCCTGTAAAATTGGAAAAGATTTTCAGTTAAATGATGAACTTAAACAAAAGAAAATAAATTATCCTTTGTTCAGCTCTAGGTTATGTCAGGGCAAGGAGATTCACAGGCCAGCACATCTGAGAACCTAAAAGGTCATCTTACATTTTTAGTCAGTAAGAGGATGCATGTCCTGTGGAGTGCAGGCTGAAAAATCTCTTTCAAGATCCACATGGTTTTCTCTAAGACTGACGCTGTTTTTTACTTAACCTTTGATTATTTATTATTGGTTTTCTCTGCAGTGAGGAAAACTGGTTGCTCAGAGCAATAATCTCAAGACTGTGCCTGTCAGATGAAGATATGTGATGATTTGGCTGGAGTGAGGAGGGTGTCTCATTTAGAAGATTAGTTTGGTGATGGGGGCTACAGGTGAGCCAGCTGACCAGCTCAGCGCAGCCACCTGATGATCCCACAACAGGACTGGGTTGCTTATAGGTAACAGCAGGTCTGGAGCTGCCCTGACCCTTTATTGGCATGTCAGGTCTGTGCACTAAACATGATTTATTTGGAACTTGAATTAGACAACAGAATAAAATGAACAGATCTAGTTATCTACATTTTGAATTATTTAGGAATTAAAATTAAAGTACTTAGACTGTGTTTCTGCCAAGAAGCAGTAACATCCAGGGGATTCAGTCAAGAAAAGCAGAGCTCATATTCCAGCTCCACTGCTTACACAGTGGACAGTGCTGGGAAAACAGTTTTTCTTACCTTTTTTCAAAGGTGCCTCTTTTCTTTGGGTGCAGAAGCTAATGTGCTGTGTACTTGGTTTTCAATGCCAGAGCCAGGGACTGGTGCAAATGCCTAGGGCTCACCACTGCTGAGAATTTGTCATGGCCATCCCCATATTTGACGAGAGGACATTACAGAACTCAGGATGTCTTTTGGAAACTCTGGCAATGGGCATGTGTAGAACTGGAATGGCAGCCAAGGCTTCAGCATCTTTTAATCTCCCATACAAGTACTGAGGAAAATGGAAATTAAATGAAGAAAATAGCCTCCAGGATTTTGGTGCACTAAAGCAAGTAAAAACATGAAATCTCCAGAACTTACAGTGTTCCAGCCTCAAATGTCTTTGGAAATGAACGGGAAATAGAAGATTTAGTCACTTATTAAGGCAATCTAGGTTCCTGGTGTACCCTTTCCTTCAGAAAGGAATGTTAGCAAGCAATCATTGTTTCAAGAAATGTATCTTCAGAATGAATTTTTAAAGTCAGAAAGGGAAAAATAAAGAAGCTTTATGGACATTCAGGGAAACTTAGGCTGAGAGCATGTCAAGATACAAAGCAACCACTACTCTACCCTTTCCCTGCAACTTCATATTGATGTTATTGGAAAAATACATTAGCAGCTGTGCACTTTTCTGGGGAGAGTGCAAGTTGCCATAATTAAGAGAGGGATGATGTATTATTTAAGAGTAATTTGCAATTAGTGTTCCTAAGTGCTCTGCTATTTTATTGGTTTCTTCTCTCTGTCTTGATCAAATGCAGTTGGATAATCCGTAAATTAAAAATGATGGAAAAATCACTGTGAGTACAGCACTGACTCTCTGGACTGAAAAGGGCTGGAAGAGAAATTGGCAGTTGCTACTCGGGTTGCAGAGGGCGGGTGGCAGAGTGGTGGTGGTGGGACCCTGGGGCACTCTGGGCATGGGAGATTTGGGAGTAAGCTGATGTCTGGGGCTTTTCAGCCAGTCCAAGGCAGGGCTGGGAGGGAGGGGATTTGCATCTTCCCATGGGACCACATTTCTGCAAATACTTCTCTCCTTGGGATGGGATCTCTGCACAGTAGGAAAAGCAGAACTTTGCTTTCAGACCTCCTGGGTGTTTGCTGGAGGAGAAACCCACCTGTCCCCAAGTCTCAATCCTGCCTTTGGGGAATGCACGTGCTCCAGACTTTATCTTTGTGCCTTCACTGGAAAAGGTCATAATTATGCTTTACATGGCCCAGTGATAATCTGGCAAATGATGATAGTTTAATTATTTCTCAGAAGGTGTTGAAAAATGAATGTCTCATCCAGTGTCCATGCTTCTCCATGGACACTGGATGAGAAATTTACATGCTTTGAGACCAAGGAAAAGTTCTTTACTCTGTTAGAAGCTCTTTCTCTACATAGGCATGAGGCAGCACATATTGCCACTGTCACATAATGCCAAACGAACAAGTTTCTCAAGCTCTTTGTCACCTTCTTGCATTGTCACATTTTCCTTTTCCTTGGCTGTGGCAGAGAATGATCAAATATAATTTATTATTTCAGACATTTCCCCACTGTTCGTGTCTTTAGTAATGTGGTTGGAATATGAAAGTGTTCAATCTGTAATGTGAGTGCAAAGAATTAAGTATTTATCATATGTATAGTATTCCAGGGAGTGGCTTGGGATTGATTAACATGTAGATTTGCATACAGGAGCATTAGGAAACCCCACAAAGTGGATCATTATTTTCTAAACATACATGCAGAAACATGTTTTGTTTTCAAATTTTCAGATATATATGTTTAAAAGAAACCTAAAGAACTGTGATTGACATGATGTAATTCTGCTGTCTTCAATGTCTGATTGTGCTACATATCCCATTGGGCAGCTGTCTCAAAGGCTTTTTGTCTGTCTATGACTGTCAATCTCTACTGTTTCTGAATCAGCAGCAGTTTTAATTTGAGCTGGTGTCACTGTGAGCACCCAGTCTTTCAGCTAACAGAGTAATGGTTAATTTGCATGGTTGGAAGCAGCCAGGTAGATGTGGCTTCACAAATTGTAGTTTATCAGGCAAAACATGCTAATCTACTGTTAGTGTGCTCCTAGACTGGGGGGTTAATACCTCCGTGAAACAGCTGCAGATATTCCTGGCGCGCATTTCCAGCAAATGTATTTTATTTCAGTGCTGAAGTGGGCTTCAAGTGCTCACATACTTACTGCAACTCAGAGGATGAGCAGTAAATCGCTGAGCTGTAGTAGCTCAATCATTTTTGGTTATGGGAATGCACCTATGCTTTCTGGTTTTATTAAGAGTTTGATTTTTTGTTTCAGGCCAAACTTGAGTTGGCAGTGGCAACCTGGAAATAGTTTTGAGTCTTTTTCAAAATCAAGCAGAACAGCTTCAATATTTTAAAGTGGTTTATATTTGTTGTCACTAGTGCATCCTGGCTATTTAAGCAGAGCCTTCTAGGAATTAATTTCTTCCATCTAGGTGAATAAAATTGCTTATCCAAACTAGAAAACCAGGAGGATTTTAAACCTCTTTTCACTGAGACGGTATTTCAGTCTAGTGTTCTGTGTTTAGGCTGGCAGTTTGTGAGATACCCACACAGGAATTAGAGACCTGTTTTTTGGGTTTTTTTTTCTAAGCTGAGTCTGTTAAGGTGTTTGACACTGGTTTGGCCTGTAGAGCTTGTGCTGAATCCTGCTGTGAACCTGGCAGTTCTCTTGCAGAGATCATGTCCCACCATCCTGTTGGAGGTTATAGCCCAGGGAAGATGTGTTTGTTTGGTAGCTCTCCAGTATCTTTTCCTCTCCAGAAAGATAGGAAAAACTGTCTTTGATTCCACAAAGCTCTACTGGTGTTAAAGGGAAATACAGAATAGAACTGAGCTGACTTACAGATATTGCAATATCTACCTTGCCATCAAGTTTAACAGAAAACTGTGGCTTTCAAAAAGCCTGTTGCATTTAATGGAAGTAAAGGATTCCAATTGGAGTCCCTCCATCAGAGCTGTACTCCTGATAATAACAGTTTCCAGTATATTTACAACAGTCAGTATGGCTCCAGGTATTTAAGAATCCTAACTAGTCAGAATTGCCCAAATCTTTTTCACTTAATATTCTCTTCCAGTTTCTTGTCTCCTGGGAGAGGAGTGGGTACCAGAGTGGGTGCCCAAAAGAGTGGGTGACCCTAAACCCATTGAAGCAACCTTATATCATATTTCCTGTCTTACCAACAATATTGGTTCTAAGCAGTGACTTTTTTATTTTTAAAAACTCATTTCAGCTACAGTTGTGAGGTTTATTTGTGCAAGTGTAAATGTCTGATACATAAATATTTCTGATTTCTTTGGTCTTTTAAGTGTTCAGAGCACCAGTGCTGGGAGCACCAATCCCAGGATGCTGGGAGTTTGGTTATTAACAATAGATATAGTGATGCTGTTCTGAGGATTAGATTAAATTCAAGGTACAGTCCACAATGCTCATTCAGTTTCTGACTTTCTTACAGAATTCAGACTAATGAGGGACAAACCTAAAAGAGAATTATCATTTGTATGAACTGTCATGATGCATGACAGGGTAACACATTGTTGAATCAGCTGGTTTTAGAGGCCAGGTACCAATCCTGTGGTGTTGATGAAATTCCATAAAAAGGAGAAATGAAAGAAATGGAAAAGAATAAAACATGAACCAAGAGTTGAAATATTTTATGAAACACATGCTAAATCTCCCTGCTCTAGGACTGGTGGCCTACAATGGGGCAGAGCGCTGGGCCAAAAAGAATAAATCTCACTCTGAATTGGTGAGACAATTTTATGCACAGCATGAATTTAGAAAGGGGAGGAAAGGAGGAGGCCATAAGACAAAGCTTAGCAGGAACAGAAAGAGGTAGAATATGTCTGCATGAGAATGCAGTCGTAAAAGGAGAGGAAAATTGACACAATATGAACAAAATATGATGAACTCACTTTTTTGTTCTATGGCACTTTGTCTTCTCTGTCAAAGCCTATTCTACCATTACCTCACTCATTTTCTGAGTACTAACCTGTGCTTCCCTGGGTCATCTGTTGTTCCCAAGAACTTTACTACCCACTCAGATCACCTTGAGGCTTGATTTTGCATTACGTTGGTGACACTGGGTTTAGTCCTGATTTATATTGTTCTAATCATACAAAAATCGCACACTTCATTGGTAACACTCAGCATTTCTTTAGGGTTTATCATTCATTGATCTCAGAGCACTCTGTGGCAGTAAATAATGATCACTTCCAGCACACGGCAGATGATTAAAAAAACCAAGGAAAGCAGAGAGCACTTGCATGTTTTGCCAGTGATCACATGGTATGGCGGGGAACACAACCCAGATCTCCTGATGCCTTGCCTATGAGATCATGCTGCCTCCCTAAATAAAATTAAAATGGAGTTCTGCAGTAAAAAAGGAATGACCCTGCTCTGATACCAGTCTTAGTGAGATCAGCAGTGGGCCTCCACTTAATAACACTGTGTTACTGCTGGGTTCACTGGGAACACTATTAGACTGCCTCAATAACTGGAGAAGAAAGTGCCCAAGCTTTGGTCTCAATCTGTACACAAAATGCTGTAGCATGCAGCAGGAGTGCTCCAGCAGGTGAAAAAAACAGTCATTCACTTCACAGTTTAGAGAGCAAACCAAGTATTTGCTATATCCACCCAATTTGTAACGGAAAAACCCCACTGTTCTCTTTCCCTAAGGTGGCAGTGTCCCCAGTTTTTCTGTGATTTTCTGAGACTCACGTGTCTTTCGTGGGATGCACATGTATCCCAGTACCCCTCTCCCTCTCTTTCTACTCCATTCTGGTTGGGAAATGTGTTTTTAATATTGTGAATCAGAGATTGTGTTTCCACGCTACCAGCACCACAGGAAATTCGGCTCTTACTAATAATAAAAAAAGACTTAGTGATTTCAATGGGAAGGGAGTTCAGGACAAGTGCAGTGTGCAGTGTTCTACCACAGGGATGCGGAGATGTGGGAGCTGGACAGCAATGGCCATTGGAAGAGCTGTGACCATGTGGAAAATGCACTGCAATAGGGAAAATACAAAGCAGTCCCCGGGTATGAAGCAGTTGGGATGGCTGCTTAGGCCTGTCCTGGTTGGTCTGCTCAGATGCTCAGCGGGCACAATGGTTCTATGGCAATGCTTCATGGAGACATGGAGATGCCAGAGTCATATTGCTGAAGGACACTGAGCTTATAAGCTCCCCTGTCAAAATTCTAAATTTGGGACTCTGTACTCCAAGGTGAATGGTGTATCCTGTAGACAAAACCATTTATGCCTTTGTTTTCCCCTATGAAAAAAATGTAGAGGAAAAAAGAGGTTACTGTGTCACTATTTGTAGGTATATCATTTATCTGGTTTTCCTTGAAAGTATACACTTTTTCCTCTTGGATTTTTTCTCCCCTCTTAAGAAATGTTTTACATCAAAAGGTCTGGCTAAATGGTCATAGCAGATGTTTAGGCCACCTTGGTGCACATTTGTTTATTTGTGTTGGATCAGCTGGGCTCTGTGTGGTGTGTGGCCCACAGATCCTGAACACCTGAGGCAGAAAAGTTTTCCTT
Source organism: Machaerirhynchus nigripectus (assembly GCA_013397975.1). NCBI lineage: Eukaryota > Metazoa > Chordata > Aves > Passeriformes > Dicruridae > Machaerirhynchus > Machaerirhynchus nigripectus. The sequence continues at coordinate 1,840,806 of VZRQ01007364.1, read as the reverse complement.
ACAGAGAACAGGGAGTCTCTGCTCCATGCTGCAGACAGGACCTCAGTTCTGCTCACCTTTTTCCTGTGTGTAGCCTTGGCTAACTGTGGAGGCATGAGGGGGACTGAGGGTTTGTGTCAGGCAGCCTGACCCCAAGGCATCTGCTGAAGGCTTCTCCAGTAAAGCTCTCTGATCGTCAGTGCAAATGTGTGGGTGCCCTGAATTAAGATGCAATCTTCTGGTAAATAATAAACGTAGGGCAGTGGAGCCTAGGTACATGAACATCAAGTAGTCTGTGATAAATGATGGGGCAAAGGTGTAATGCTGCTTCAGTGAAATGGAGGCTAGGTTTATACCTTCTGAAAATATGGCTACGACTCATCTTCATGGGTCAAGGTTTGTTTGTCATCCAGCAGAGGAATGTGTAGGAACTTGAGCATGAGGTATCTTAATATTGCACAATTGACCTGTAATACTGAATTCTTGTGGTGTCATGAAGTGACCTATGTTACTTTCTTGTGCTTCTTCACAGGTGTGCGTGGTCAGGGCATCCCTTGAAATACTTCTGTCATGATAACGTGCTGAATGTGTGGCAAGTCATGTCTGTAGTGGTGCTTTGCAATGACTGACCATTTTCTTTTAAAAGGTTTTAAAGGACATATTTAATATGTTTGCTTGATGGCATTAAAATATTTTGAATGCTTTAAGACAACACAATAGGAACAAAAAGAAACTTTGAAGTTGGTGTGGAGTTCTGGCCTTCCTTTGCTTCAGTACTTCAAGTTTATACAGAAAAGAAACACTGGATTGCCATGGTAACTGCTTTTTCACAGGTTCACCATGTGTAACATACTATAAATCTTTCTTATGTGCTAGATGGACAGAGATAAGGAGGTAAAATCTAGGCTCAGAGTTTGATGTATGGAAAGGAAAGTATAAAGTGTGCTCATGTGGAAGTAATTCAAGCAGTGCAAAGCACACAAATGTGCCAGTCTATCAGTGCATCTCTCTCTATTTTAATTAGTATTCCTCTCTTGGGAATACCTGCTTAATCAAGTTCCCAGTATTTATTTACAGGCCATCCAGTAAAACTGAAATTGTAATGTTATAGCTCTGTCATGTGGCTCATGGTTTTCTTAATAAACATTGCAGCCACCTATTTCTTAATGGGATTTGCTCAAAGCAAACTGACAAACAGAATTTGTGATGACCTCTGTGGAAAATCATTATTAGCTCTCAAGACAGTTAGTATCCCATAAATCAGTAAGATTGTAACTCTTGCACTCTCCACAAAACACAGCTCTTGCCTCCTCGGTTGCCCTGCCAGGCTCACACATTTGTTCTGAGGATAATGCCTGTGCTGGGCTAATCTCCAATTGTACCAGCAGATTTTCTAAGTGTCTCAGTTCTGTTCAGCATGTGGTTTGTAGTAAGTATCTAAGTCTTAATAAAGAAAAGCTTTAAATTGCAGAGAAGTGTGTGTCAAAACTGCAAACATCTCTTGGTCATTTTTGGTACTGAGAGTGCAGCACTATTCTGGCATAAGCCGTTTCTTCCTTGAAAAACTTTCAGACCAAAGAGAGTCAGCAAACAGAAGTTTTAAGAAAGAAATACAGGGGTGTCAGTACTTCCCAAAGAGCACACAGAGGTGCAGCAATGTAGTGGGGGCCAGAGGGAAGCTGAGCACTGGGTCCATCTGGCTGCGAGGCATCACCAGGTTTGTCCTCAGTCCAGGATTTTGTACATGTTCATGATTTTGAATGAGACAGAAAATGGAACTTCTCAATATCTTCTGGTGATTGTAACCTTGATGTGTGTTGCAGGGTGAAGCAGGGTGAAAACTCTGGAGTGAGAATCTTTTGAGTGAAAAAATATGAAATGGTTTATTAGCATTTGTACCAGATTTCAGTGACATCCTGGGTTCATCCAGGGAAATACGCAAAACAAAGCAGTCCTTGGTCGCACAGTGTTGTGGTGCTACACTTACAGGTATTTGAGGACTTGATATTCTTGAGTTTCTCAAGCTCACCTCATCTTTCCACCCTTTTTCCTTTGTGGGGAATGTGTTCATGGTGAAACACAGCATGGGAGACAGTACATTAAAACATGAGTAACTGGGAACATACTCTAGTTCTCTGCAACAGGTAGATCAAAACAACACAGAATTTCCAACAAAAACCTGGCTTGCAGCCCTGTTTCCATTTTTACTGGTGGAATGAAAGCCTAAGGAGAACCTGGATAGCAAGCAAGTGCATGTAGCTGTTTGTCTTAATCTCTTTCTTAACAGATACTGAAAGGCAGTTTTGCTAGAACTCTGAATTCTTGATCTGTGCTTCATTGGTTTGGCATAAAGTGAGATCTGACACCTGAAATACTGGTTTCAAGGGCTGTCCCATGTTCCTCTGATGATCTGCAGCACTACAGCACCACACTGGTTTTCACCAGTGAGATTCTTTTTGGTAGGCAATAAACTTAGTTGAGGAAATTACCCACATGTCATAATTATGTTAGAAATGTTGTGGCTAATTGTACATATCCATATTGTATTTAGTTATCCTAGAGCTTGGGAGCAGCTCAGACAAAAGCCTAAGATACAGATTCTACTTACTGAAGGAAAAGTTTGGACAGTGTCTGATTTTGTTTGCATTGATTGCTTTGTCCATTAAGCTTACATACAGGGGAGCTTTTGTGAATGGTATCAGGCTGTAGGTAGGCAGCACAAACTGCTGCTGGCGGGATGCTTTGCTTATTACCAGCCGTGCTGTGGATGGGGGCCTCAATTGCCAGGAAAGTATTGAACGGTGAGACAAAAGGCTGACCTTGTAATGGGCAGCATTAGGGGCTTGTTATGGACCATTTCCTGGACGAGCCAGGCACTTTGGCACCAGCCTCATCATGCCCTGTCCCCACAAGAAACAAAAGTTGCTGAGAACCAGAGCCCGCCTTGGCCATCGGGCTGTTCCTGGCACAGGGCAGAGCCACTTGCTGGGATCTCCTCTGAGCTTCTGTGCGTAAAAAAAGGAGCTGCAGCCCTCACCAGATTCCAGAAGTTTGATTCTTAAATAAGGGTCACAGGTAATAATAGTAATAATAATAACAACAATAACAATAACAATAATAACAATAACAACAATAACAACAATAATAATAACATTGTGTGTTTTAGAGGATAAGGTTGCAAAATGACAGAGCAAAGGCAGTTTGGTCATTAAACACCTTTATAAACTTCTTGGGTGCCGAGTGTTTCCAACTTTCCACTAATCAGGAGTCCCAGATGATTTAATTGGCTCCAAAGCACAGAAGGCTGTGCTAAGTCCCAATCATTCAATGTGTTAAAGCATAACTTGGGTTTCCTGAATTACCTCGGTTTTCTTCCATTGAACACAGGACCTGGAGAGGAGACAGTGGGACTTAGCACTTTCCCTGATGTTAAATTGGGACGTGGCCAGAGTATACATCCAGAGGAGTGGGAAAAATTTCCCAGACACGATGGTTTAGATGTGCCCATGTAAACACTGTCTGCTTTTCCTGATTTATTTGACGATGTCACCTGGATAAACCGCTGCAATGCTAGGCAGTACCTTTGAATCTCCATCTCCTGCAGGGAATACTCACATCCCACTTTTATGTGTTTGATCTGAGTACTTCAATCACCAGCTTAGGTGATCTGTATGAACTCACTGGAGTCTCCAGTAGCAATTCAGAGCCTCTAAGCATCAAATTAGAAGCCACTTCTAAAGGGAGGATTTTTTGCATGTCTTTTTCTAAAACTGAAACAATCCAATTATGCTCTTTAAGTGCATTGTAGGAGTCTTATAATAACTCATTCAGTGACTGTTTTGAGAGACCTGGAACAAAAAGATAAAAAATATCTTCAGTCTTACTGTGGTTGACTCTATTGCATGCAGATGGAGGATAATTCTGGTTAACTATATCTCAGCAAGAAGAGTATTAGGTTCCTAGGTGATTAGATGTTAAAGAAAGCAAAGCACAAGGTGAAATTAGTATCAGAGATGATGAGGATATTGATTTTAAACATATGCAATAGAGATGATACTAATTTTGTAATGGTTGCATAAAGATATGTTAGAAAGTGGACACAAGGCTTTTTGTCTACTTGAGGTCACTCAGTTTCTGTACTGAGAGTTAAAATCTTACACAACTTCTGACCAGCTTGAAAATTTTATTGAAGCATTGAATATCTTTTCAGCCTGGTTTTCATACAGGGCATGGCACAGTGAAACTCTTCTCTGGAAAGGGATCTTGTGTTGTCACTGTGCATGTAATACCTGTGCTTCTTGGCTAAAATGTTTCCTTTTGACTGAACTTCTTGAAGAAGTGTCAGATGCGTCCATGATTTTGCTAGGGAGATAACTAAATCCAATTTACAAACAGAAGGCAGCCTCTCCTGTTGTTGTGGTTCTTTTAATATATCCATTTAAAAAAAGAGTATCTTTTTCTAGAGAACATGTTTTTCATGCACTGAAGTTCACTCAAACTGTCATTTCTTTAAAATGGAAAAAAGCAAGTTTGTTTGGTTTTCCATGGTGCAGTGATCAAATCATTAACATAAAAAAGGATAAAACAGAAATGAAATGGAAATAATTTAATGAATCATATTTAAAGAGCTATCGTATCTCTGCCTTGTTACTGTTTGCCTGTCTTTTTATTTTCTAACTGAAATCTATGGCAGATAACAAAAACTGGAAAGCTTTTCTCCTTTCTCCATCTTCTAGAAAGCTGTATGTTAGGCAAAACATACAGGCACATGGACACAACTGTTAATAAATTAGCATCTTAACTGATTTTTAAGACCCCATCAGGAGACAAACACAAAATAGTAAATTATGAAATTGTGTCTTTTTATGTAAATTACCTACCAGATTCCCTCAAAAGAGTTTAGCCCTGATGAAAATTATATGCCCCTATCCTTGTATATCCAAAGCACATAACATAACCTTTCCTTTAAACTTGTAGTGATTAAATGTAAACTCATTGTATTTTTTGATGTATCCATAATTGATTTAGATTACAAAAGTGTGACAGTAATTCCTCTTTTAGGAAAGTTGCTTTGCATTAATCATACTTGGTTGTGGGGAGAAGTGTGGGTGTGACTTTTCAAATTAGGCAGCCACAGAAAAAAAACACTTAGTGATTTTCTTCAAGTAAGTTAATGTTTTGAAAATTATTTTTATTTTAAAGCAAACAATCTTGAGTTCTGGGTTTGAGAAGGAGGACCAATCTTTTATTTTTATTCTCATTTAATGTTCCACTCTCTTCCTTGGCATTTTTCTTGCACTAAAAAAATTAATTAACTTAATTGAGTTCATTTGGAAATAGTAACAGAAGGATGGCAGACGCATTTGTTGACCCATTCCCTAATGAGGGATCATTGTGTCATTCAGTAGCTGCCCAGTGCCGTGCGTGCATGGAGGGAGTACAGCAGTGGTCCCACTCCCTCTGCCTCTTAATGAGCAGAAAACGTCCCCCCACTTCATTACCAGTCTGTAATAAAAGCTGCAAAGATGGTCCTGCTGCTCCCCTGCTGGGGGTGGCAAGGCCGTATCTCTGGTGCCCATTCCGCGCCTTCGTTGTCTGTGTCCAGACTGAAGAACTTTCAATAGGACAAAAATCTTTGGAAAAAACACCCGAGATGAAAAATGAAGATGTTTCCATCTGGAAACAGGACGAGGACGCCTTGTTTCTCTGTGCCCCTGCCATCTCTGAGCAGCCTGTGTTGGCATTGCTGCTGCAGCCCCTCCAGTCCTGTCCTCCTCTAGCTGTGGGTACTTGCATTTGCCAGCTCTTCCTCAGGCTTTTCTGTGTGTTTGCATGCCAGTGTGTGTGCTGGCTTCCGATTTTTGTCTGGGCTTCCAGGTGCAACTGCTCTGTGAAAAGTAGTTCTGTGCACCTGAGTAACAAACATCATCTGGGACAGGAGGTTCACTCAGAGGGATCCAGCCAGTGGGAAGTTTTTACCTTATGCTGGGATCATGTGGGGAAAGCTGGCTACACAGAAGCCTTAAATAATCTCTCAGGAATTTACTCTTTTTACTTACATGGATCATCCTTAAAAAAAAAAAAAAAACACAAGAATTTTTCACTTATTTTTAAAGCTGAAACTGAGGTCACTGTTGCAGGTTTTATTTTTGGGGGCTTTTTTTCTTTCTCTATCTAATCAGACATCCAAGGAGACAGCCCAGAAGTCAAGAATGGTTGCCGGGGATTTGGGGGCTTATCCTTTGTGGCACCTACCCTTCCCCCTTGGGTTCAGGCTTCCTCTCCCCCCCAGCTGCAGATGAGTGGCTGCATTGGGGCAGCAGTGCAGGCATGGGTGAAGACAGCTCCTCTCCAACATCAAGCCTCCCACGAAGCTCCAGAGATCTAAATTTGTCTCATCATTTACGGTTTCAGCTTGGATGTTGAAAACATCTGCTAACCTGTCCACAGACATGAAAAAAAGGGGATTTATGTATTGTAGTCAACTTGATTTACAGGAGTAAGAGTTATTGCAAGACAAGGAGGTATCGGCTGTTCTTGCTCGCAGAGCGAGAACCACCACATGGCTGCAGCAGACTGTTTTTGGCAAGCACAGCTGAAAGTGCACTAATGTGCGTGTTTCCTATGAGACACGAGGGATGAGCCATGAAAAATGCCAAGCAGCTCTCCGGGAGCAAGGCACGCTTGGCTTTCCTCACTGCTGAGCCCCGTTCCCCTGGGGTGCTTCGGCTCCTGAGACTCTGGTTTACCACACCTCCCCTGTGCAGCGGAACACAGACACACATGCTCGAAGCTAAACCTTCTCCTAAGTCTTATATAACTCATTAAATACAAGCATATGCGTTTAAATGCTCTCCTGAGTGACACCCTCACAGCACATGCCAGCAAACACGTATTTAATTTCATGCATTTGGTGAAATGTTGATTTTGTTTTATTTATTTTGTGCCTGGTGAGACAGAAAAGTTCTTTTTATTTTTCTGCAACTTTCTGTATAGAGAGTGTTGAAAACCTGGACTCTGCACCATCAGTGAGGAGCTTTGCTACCTACTAAATCTAATTACTTCCCCCTGTGGTTTTAAGAAATCAGTGGTGATTTCTAAATGAGTGTGCTATATAATAAATTAAATTATTTTAACAACAGCTTGTATCTTTAATATCTGTTTGCAAGATAAGATGTGTTAGCGATTGGGCATGATGTGCAGAAGAAGAGGCAACAGTCCCCAGTATAAATGTGACAACAAACAAGCAGTAGCATTTATTCATTAAAAGAAGAACTGCGTATTCCTGCAAATGAGATGCCACCATACAGCCCCAGATCAGCAGAAAATATCCTGGCTTTGCTCAGATACTGCGTGAGCATGGCTTTACTGGAGCAAGGCAGAATTTTGAGGAGATTTCTTATACATTTTTCTTCCCAGTGAACACCATCTTCCCCCTTGCATGAGGTGTGCAGTTTCCCTGTTTAGGTTGGGCTGATTGTTACAGACTTAGTTCAGCGAAGCTTTTGATCATGTTCTTAACTTCAGCAGGAAGTTGATGGGCATGCTTTGATTCTTGTGGGTTCATCACTGCCCCTTTGCTTTGGAGCAAGGTCAAACTAATGCTGAAGCAGGAGTAGAGCTAACACACTTCAGATGTGTCCAGGTTTGGCTATTACCAGGGTAAAAGCTCTTAAATTAATGTGGGTGGCAAATTTGTACCAGCAGAGATTTTGACTTGGAATCTCCATGGGGAAAGATGAAGTGCTTCTACTTTTCTAAAAGTAGTGCTGTCCTAGTGAGATTTTTACCTTCATATTTTTAAATAATGCCTTCCAGGTCTGAAAGGGAAACCCCCTTTCTTTGTTTGGCCTGAATGTACAGTGGGGTTGGTGAACGCCATAAACAGACCTGTTTGAAAGTATTATCCCCAGAAGGGTTTCTGAGTAAAGTGAAGGACCAGACAACATATTTTTATTATTTTTAAATGGCTAAGAGATGAACCATAAAACTGTGAGCTAGTTTACTTTAGAACAGGAAACTTCTTGGAATCTTTCTCCAGTGATGTGGTAAGAAAATACCTGGAAAAGTGTAGTTCCACTGTGGACAAGCAGGGTGAGAGCTGGCTGGGGGATCATGCTCAGCCAGCTTCTGGTGACACTTAGGATATTAGAGGAAGAGCATTTTTTAGAACAACTGCACATAGGCCTAATGGGGGGAGACAGCTTTGGAAAAAGGTCTGCATGGATGAGCAGCGGCAGAGGAGCAGTTGTGTGCTGCTGGAAACTGGCCTGACGCCAACAGCTGATCACTGCAGACTCAAAATCCAAAATTGAAAGGGGTCAATGGTGTGGAACCCTGTGGCACAGCTCTGCTCAGCCTCACCAGCTGGCAAGGCAGCAGGGTGGGCACCAGGGCAGATGTGGTGGGAGGCTGGAGGCTCCCAAGCCCCAGGTCTCCAGCAGCTGTGCCCCTGCAGCTGGGGGCCCATCGTGCACATGGGATCGCTCCTCCCCCGGGCTGTGTGCTTGGTACCGACAACTACAGTCTGTGGTAGGAGCCAGAAGTTCTCTCGAGGTATCATTAACTTTATTAAAACAGAGTAAATAATGAAGATTCTGGGGGTTTTGTTTTGCAGGTGGTGGTGGGAGGGGGTTGTTCACGCGCAAAGGTTCAAACCAAAGCAGCGTTAAATCTTTCTATTTATTTTTTGTCGTGCCAAAATGAGAAATATATGGTGGCCATGATGTCTTATACTCAAAATCTGTCCTGAGACAAATGCATGCAGTTGCATATATTCATCTCTTTTGGACACAGGAGGGAATTCTTCTTGTTCATCTTTAAAGGTCATTGTCCCTAGTCTGTCTAATAACAAAATATTAATTAGAGTAACTGGTATAATCCTCGTTTATCCCTGACGGTCTGCTAAAGCCTGCATAACCCTGAAGGCTTACTGCCAAATTTTAGTGAGTGCAAAAGATGCCTTGGATTTGTGGTCTTGGTCGTTTCTTGTGCTGTAAGTAAATGAAATGATCAAAATGCACAAGCAGCATCTGACATTAATTGCATGAAATACAGTTCTACTGAGAGTTAAACAAAAGAGGAATTCACTGCTGGAGACTCCTTGTCTTTAAGATTGATGCTACGTGGGACAACAGCCTTAAAATTCATTATTTAAAGTTCATTGGAGGCTGCTGACAGGGGAGGCCATCTCGATGAAAAGAACTCTTCATGTGGGATTTCCTAGTTTCCTAAATAGGGTTGGGCTTTAGAGAAAACTGTGTTAATAGTAGTTAGATCTTTTGGGTTTTTCTTATGTTCTCTGTAATGCCCAGGAAATCTGTGCTGCTGCTCCATATTCTCCGATTCAGAAAAAAGGTGGTGCAGGTATAGGCAGCTGCTTAGTGCACTCAGTTTAAAAAATGACATTTCCATTCCTGTTTGGAAGCAAAAGCACTGTGAAGCTTATTAGAGCTCAATTAACATAATATATTTCAGTTACTACTCTCAGAATGATACCAGACATCCCCCGCGGAGGGGGTAAATTGAATCCTGATAACTGGCATTTAAACAAAACTGGAAACCAGCACTTAATAACAGGCAGAAAAATACAGAATGTAATTGTTCCTCTTCTGAGTTCAGCTGAGTCTGGTTGCAGGTGAAGAATTAACCATAGACTTCCATCTTTTGTTAAGAAAAAGTAAAAAACAAAGAAAACCTTAGCCTGAAATAATCATTACACTTCATAACATGGTTTGCTGTCAGTTCAGAGCTTAGAGAGAAGGAGGAAGGTTTTATGGTCCTCAGCTTAGCACCATGGACATTTATGGACTTTATCAGGCATTTCTTCCCAGGCCCTGCTCTCATTTTCCTAAAGGACAAAGATAATAATTTTTCAGTCTGCTACAATCTCCCAGACCTCTTAATATGATCCTTTACTCCTAATACAGGAAAAAAAAAGTGTGTTCCAGCTAAAGCCTTCAACAGAATTGTCTGTGTTCTCTGTAATGTGATGGGAGAAAAATTAGTGTTGAGTTAGTGCCTCAGAAACAAAAATTCAATGGCTATTATGTTGCCCACCAATCAATATGATTTTCAGGCTTCTGAACAGAGCTTTGAGTTATTTTGGTGTTGTAAACAACAGTGTATGTGAAAATCTTTTTCTCTAAATATCTGTTTTTATCATGATCCCCAGATCATATACTTTTAAACAAAATCATTATTACAGATACAGGAACTTTTAGGACATTAACGTGAATTGCATTTTCCTCATGCCTAAAAGAGAGGTTGCCATGGCAAGCTGCCAAAGGTGTGTCTGTGGATTGGTGTGCTCCGTGGGTTTAGCTCAGTGCAGCAAAGTGGAGCAAAAACTTAAGTTGGGAACAATCTATCAGAGAGTGGGGTGGGACATTCTCCCCTTGCTTCACGCAGCCATGTCTATCCATGACAGACAGTGCTGCTAAGGAAGAACATTTAGTGCAGCCAATTTTGGAGCACAATGCTTGGTTTAAAATGTAGTCCCTGCTAGAAAGTGTCAGCTGGAAAATTTGCCAGTTGGAAAAGAAAGCTGAGTTGCAAGATCTGTTAAAGGTGTGGGGATCTATGGAACAGAAAAAATGGTGATGGGTCTGAGGGTATTTAGTTATTTTCATTACAGGTAAAACACAGCTAAAATAACTTACTGGGATTATTCACATGTAACCTGAAGTAATTATGACAAAGAGCTGGCAGGCAGGAGCTGCCTTCACGGGCCGCTGGTGTTCACACTCTGCACCACACTTTTCCCAGGTCCTTTTTCTCCCCACACTCCCATTCAGCGAGATACTTGAGGCCATGCTTACATCCATTAAAGCGCTCTTAAACGTATGATTAAGTACTTTATTAAATAGAAGTCTTTGCTGATTTGGGGCAGTCAGTGCCATCAGCTTTTCTTGTGACCTGCTGCCTTTTGCCCCATGCTCAGGGCTGGGTGCCTTCAGCAGAGCCCATCCCTGTGGCTGTGCAGCAGCACACAGGGCGTTGAAGGCTTGATTACTGTTTGTTAAGTGATCTGAAATCCGTGGAAGGAAGTTGTCACAGGAAGGCATCATATTGCAAAATATGTCTGTTCTGATGTACTTGTTAATAGGTTCTGGGATCTCTTGGAGATGGGAAGTGTGGTATAAACGTGAAATTTCAATTATTTCATGTAGCATTACTCATGCAAAGGTACTGCAGACCTTTTCTATCTGATTAACATCTGTGCTGGTTAATTTCAGATGAGTTTAAATATTGTTATTGGACAAATTGAAACTACAAACAAAACCTAATTTGTAGTTTTATATTGATGGTAAGACTCCACTATTATTTTTTTGTAACTTAATACAGATTATGTGCATGTATTTATTATGAATAAAACTGTACAATGGAATGGGTCATGAGTGGCCAGTATTTCGGTGATTAAAATAACAAAGCACAGTGGAAAGAAACATAAATAAATCGAGACCTATTTTTAATTAATATCAGCCTCTTTTGAATCATACCATGCAGGTCTGAGAGTGGTGCTGCTGATGTCCATTGCAGTTTAATAGCCTCCTTTGTGTGGTTCCAATTTGCATGAGATTTACTTGGGAACTGATTCTTCTCCAGCCCTGCTAGCTGCTATTTTGGGAAGACAAAAGGGACCAAGTATGGTGCTGTAGCTCAAGCACAGGGCAGGATTTCAAGAGCTGCACCCCAACAGGCTTTGTATGGCTGTCAGGCTGCTTTGTTTTCCTGAGCTGCTCCAGTCCAACTGCTGAGTTTGTGAGCTTTCTGTCTTACAGAATAGAAGTAATAATAGTTCAATTATTATTTCTAAAAATAGAAATAATAGAAAGTCCAATTTTCATTGGACCCCAGGCATTTAATAATCTCTTAATCATTTATGCGAGTTCTGAAGATGGGGAATTGCAGCTTCTTTGTAGCTGGTGAAGCCCAAGTGTCTGTATGAGCTCCTCAGTCCTGCCCTGGCAGCCCTATTCTGGTACAAGGAGTAGGACAGTGCCTGAGCCCGGCTGGGGCAGATCTCTCCCTGCCTGGGAACATAGCTGAGCTGCCTCCCCGGGATCCTGCAGGAAGGGTTTAAAGTGTGCCCTATAAGAGGCAAGGGCATATAAGGGACCTAGATTTGCTAGGGAGGTGACTGTGTATTTCGCATACTGCAGTGCACAGCTCATAGGGCAGGCTCAAGGAAAGGCTGTGACATACAGAAATCATCACTGAGTTATGCCCATAGCCTTTCCAGCCCCAGGGTCCTGGGATTTGGAGTGAGCAAAGAGGACTTCAAGCCACCCAGGGCTGCTCTGCCCCATTGGATGTTTGCTTTAGCACGGTCGTAGCATGGTTTTGCACCAGGTTACCTTATTCAAGTGGGTCCTCTAGGTGTGACCATGGCTGGGTGTGCACTTAACACCAACTTGACAAACATGTGAAGGTGTACAGGTACAGCACAGTAACGTCAAGGACAGCATCCAACAGAAAATCAAATGTGGGAAATATAATTTATACCATAGCCCTTGGCATCTCTGCTGAGTTTGCAGACAAGGGTGCCAAGCAATGTTGGTGCTAAAGTATAAAGACCTATTTAGCAGCATTAGCACAAAAAAGATTGCAAATTTGAAGCAACTAAAAAGGTAAAATCTAAATAAACAGAAAGAAAAACTGAGGATGTTGTGACAGGGTTTTTATACAGTCTTCAAAGTAGAAACACATAACTGTAGCACCATCTGACTCTCTAAGAGAGGCCAATCCTGCATGGTCCAGATTCTTGTAGGAAGCAGAGCGTCGGTGGGAGCTGAGATGACAGAGCTCCTGGCAGGATGAGACCAGGAGCTGGCATGTTTCACAAGTGGCTCTTTTTGCTGTTAGCAACCAGCTCTTCTTTGACGAGTAGCAAAATAAAATGAGTGATGTGCTTTTTTGGTTCAAGGAAGGTTTTTAAAATGTGATGGAGAACTGCCAGGATAGGAGCAGCTCTCCTCCCTTATCTTTGCTTTTGATGTGCAGCAGAGATGAAGGCATTGCCTTGAAATAGTCTCCTGCACTGGGCAAACAGGAGAAGATGAAAGGGAAGAAAATTCCTGGTTTAGGCCATGGCAAAAACAGTGTGCAGAATAGCCTCTGTAAAATGTGTCACGATAGGAAATCAATTTTGAATTACACTGTGTGACGCATACTGTATTTTCCATCCTTCATTGTAATGAGCAAGCTCAGGCTTACGTAATTATGGCTTTTTAAGAGATTGCCTTTGGCTGAATTTATTGCCAAACAGATCTATCCCATGGCATTTAAACTTCACAATGCTATGAAATGTGCAAGCTGGCTGAACGGCAGGAGGATGCTTGTAAAACTTCATGCCAGTGAGGGCCATCTTTCTTTTACTCTTGCAGCTCACTGATCTCTTGCAGTGGGTGAAAACCAGCACAAATTGGAGCCACAGATCTCTTGCAGGAGCTGAGTTTCACCCCCACTTGCTGTACCACAGCAGCAGCAACGCTGCTGTAACAGGAAGAAGGGGTTTTCCTTAGCACTGCGATCCTCTGTCCATGTATCAATGTCCTGCAAGGAAGGCTGAATAGCTGCCATGGCTGAACATGAAAAGGTGGTGACAATTGCTGAAATAACTCTGCACAAACTGGGAAGTGAGGCTTATGTTATCTCTGTGGAAATCCCCAGACAGTTTAGATGTGACTGGCTGCAAGTTGTTGGCGTGCAGTGTCTACAGTTTCACATTCTTCCACAAGACATTTGGGCACATTTCCCAGTGTTACCTCTGGGTTGAGACACAATAGAGGCCCTGAATGAGCCAGTTGGGCTCAAATGGCAAGGGAGAAACTCATCTTCCATGCACATTTGCTTCCTCAGCCTTGCAGCGAAGGAGGCCAGTGCAGATGCAGGTTATGATGGTGGCTTTTGGCATGTGGGCATCCTTCCATTCCAAAAACCTGTGGATGGATGGATGGATGGATGGATGGATGGATGGATGGATGGATATAAGTTCATGAAAGCCAGATACTGCATGTGGATAATAACTTTCAGAGGCTGGATTTGAACTAGACCACTGTGGAAGGAGTGAGGTACTGGCTGATTGCTACTTCCCAGCAGGCAAACAAATGCACTTCCAGTTGCAGGTGCATTGAACTGTCCTCTTCATCTTAGAATGTATTCATAATTGACAAGACAAGACGAGATTTTCACATTTTCTGTATTTTTGTTGCTAAGTTTCTTTCTACAAATGGTGTGGTGAAATGCCCCTCCCCTTTTCAGAAACTGGATTACTATTTAATGAATATGAATGCCCTCTCATCTTGGAAGACATTTTCAGCAATGCTCAAAGTGAAACCCAGTGATTTATTTGCTTCTAGAAATTGCTAGCTATCCAACATTCACCCCGGAATGTCAGAGTGCTTCTCACAGAGTCATGTTATAGCCCTGCTCAGCTGCATGAGATGCCAATTCACTAAAAACCAGAAAAACTGGGGACCCAGTTCCTGGTTTTTTATGGTGAATTTAAAAGATAATTTAGATTAGAAAAGAACTGGTTTTGAGTTTCCATTTTGACGTCTAAACTTGACTTGGTTGGATTATTCACTCAACATTTGAAAAATGTTGATATTTGTTCTACACTTGCCCATTGAAATGAGGAGGTATCTCCTGGGTCTGAGATGGATGAGAGGTCCCCAAAATGGAGCCTTGTCCTGACAGGCCTACAGAAGCCTTTCACATAAATATTCTCTGCAGCCCTGTTTCACTGGCTCTTTAAGGGTTACTTCCTTCATGTTGAGAAGGTCAAAACACCATAAGGAAATTGAACATAACTTCTTGACATTTGAGATCGTGAATTTTCCTTTCAAATTAGAGCAGTAAATTTACAAGTTAGTGAGAATAAAACTCTGAACCCTTCAGATGGTTTGGGGAGGGGGGCCAACTCTAATTAAATCCTCCAGGTCGAGCAGTCCTCGCTCATCTGGTTTGATTTTGATGAGCTGTCTGAGCTGGTGTGTACAGAAGTGTGCTGCTGTTTGTTTTGTTTCCCAAAGCACAGCTGCTCGAATCCCCCAGTGACAACAGCAGACCTGGATGTGCTCAGCTGTGGCAGATTGATTGTCTTGGTGCTACCCTCGGCGTCACTGGCTGTTTGCACAGAACGTAGGGATGGATCTACATCACTCTGTGCCTTAGAAATGTGCTGAGCTGAAGCTCCCCAGCTATAGATACTGGGGGATGCTTAAGTGCAGATCTGGTTTGCACCTGAACCTTCCTGTTCTCATCACCCTCCCTGTCCCTTCCTCACCTTCGCGTTGTCTCAGCTTTTCCAGAGGGCTGTAGGCTTTGTGTTTGTAAAGTGGTGGGGGCAGGACTTTGGTTTACTCTCCAGAAGGACGTGGAGGCTGTGCAGGGCTGCCCTCTCCATCCTGCGTGCTGTGATCTCTGGATGGGGAAGGAGAGCCATGACCAGAAGCCATAATCTCTGTGTGTGTGTTCACATGAGGTGGCAAGAAGTAATTCCCATACTGCAGCATAAGGCTAATTAATCACCATTTAATTGAGAAAGCCACTGAACTTGGACTTGAGAGTGCATCTGGACCAACAAGTTGAATGTGGTTCAGCCTGTTTTCTAGCAGTGGGGGCATCTGGCATGGGGCAGCCAGTT
Organism: Machaerirhynchus nigripectus; assembly: GCA_013397975.1. Taxonomy (NCBI): domain Eukaryota; kingdom Metazoa; phylum Chordata; class Aves; order Passeriformes; family Dicruridae; genus Machaerirhynchus; species Machaerirhynchus nigripectus. The sequence goes on along the minus strand of VZRQ01007364.1, from coordinate 1,825,175 downwards.
CTGTGCTGATACCGTGGTTTAGCCTCCAGAGCAGGGTTGCTACATGCAAATTGCTCATGGGAAATGGTACATGGCCTGTGCTACCCTGCTAGGAAGTCATTTAGGAACAGACCAAGTTAAATCCTGCCAGGCACCGTTTATTCAACAGCAGAGAGCATGGACTTCCAAACTGCATTTAGTTTACTCATCAAATGCAACCCGTGATGTCAGAGTTCAAAGCCATGACCATCTACTCCAGCTTCTGGAGGAGGCAAAAGGAACTGGCTGCTCCTCAGCTTATGCAGACTCCAGGAGGCCAAACTTCCCCAGAATATCCTGCAAGATGGGCAGGGAGACTGGAGTTGTCCAAAGAGTATCGTGAGACCTGTGGTTAGACCAGTCTGACTGGGATCGAAAGAGCTGCACCAATGCAGAATAGCACAGTTATTTTATTAGAATTTTCCCAGGGAAGCATGGAGCGGTCAGTGAGGGTGTCTGGAAGCAGAAATAGGCTGTTTGATCTGCTAGTGTAAACAAGCAGTAAATCTAAAGCCAAATTCAGATCTGGTTTGCAACATATAATCTGCCTTGGCTTAACGAGGGTTAATGAGGTCTAGCCCTGTGCTGGTAATGGGCCCTGAGAGGTTCCTTCTCGGCTGTGTAACAGACCATGGATTCTGCCTCGCTCACTCATAATTATTTCGACAACAGCTCTGGTCCAGAGCCAGGAGATCTATTTGTTCTACATAACAGAACAGCTTTCCAATTTATGGGTGTTTTACAGTGCTATTTTTGTCAACACTGGACTTATCCAATCAGTTTCTTCCAGTTCAAATTTCTACAGGTATTTGCAGTACAATTGCATTGCAGATACAAATATGGCAGCATTTCTCGTATCACTACTGTTTCCTATATGGGGTTCCCCCAGATTTTGGGTGAGTTTTGTTATCCATTCCTACACAGGTGTGTTCCAGTTTACAATCACCACTTCATCCATTAGCCCTTAGCAGCTCTTTGGTCTGTGTTTGAGCAAAGCAGGGAGTCTTCCCGGCTCCTGGTCCAGTGTGGGAACCTGTGGAACAAATATTGAGTTATATATTTTTCAAGAACTGCTTCTATCTACTTTCTTGTATGGTGTCACATCTTCCAAGATTTTAACGACTTTTTGTTTTCTTTTTAAAGACAAATATTTCCTTTCCTTTTACATGCTTCCTGCAGCTTTTCAGAAACAGGCAGGGGAGTTTGAAACACCAGCTGTTTCCTTTCAAGATCTCTTTGAAGATCCCTGGGCCATGTACTCCTTATTCAGCTCCCGGGTAGCTGCAGGGTCCTTGCTCCATGCAGACAGCAAGGGAACAGTTTCCAGCCTCTCAGTCTCACTCAAGAGTACCTGGGCCTGACTTTTCTCTCACTTGTGGCAACTCGGTCATCCCAGTCCTACCATGGTGAAAGCACGTGACATCTATGTGACTGTCAGTGATAAAAATTCCCGTTTCTCAATCCCTGTGAGATGTACCTCCACGTTAAAGAGCAGCAAGGCAGAACATGAGCAAAGTGAGAAAATGCATTACTATGCAATTTGCAGTCAGAATTTGGGTAAAAATTACATAGGAGAGGTGGAAATTATCACAGCTGGTCTGTTTTAAGAATAAAGGGCTACAACAGATAAAGTGTGCTCAGCCTCCAAGGAGTTTAAAGACACCTGCTGAGAGCAGCCACTGAAGAAATGTAGGAGTGGTAATGATGGACTTGGTCCTGGAAATGTTCCACTGTAGTCAGGGGAAAACTGCAAATGGTTGCTAGAATAAAGTCCTGATTGGCCCCTGGTACATTTCTGGGCGTGCCCTGCAGCTGGGATCATTACCAGGATGCTGAAGCTTTCCCCATGAGCACTGCTCCCATCCCCATGACATAAACATGTCTGGTGTCCTCACTACATTGATGCTACCCTTGCCTAGACACAGCCCACCCTCCTGGGGTGATTGATCCCACAGAGGTGGCCATCCTTCCCTGCCAGCTCAGTGCCAAAATCTTCATGCAGGCAAGAGCATGGAATTGGGTTTGAAGCTGAGAAGTGGCATCTTAATTGGTCCATGAGGGGACCTGGTTCTGTCCATCCCTCCCTTGGTCCCAGAGAAGGGATTTAAGGTGCTCTGGCTACCTCTGTACAGTGCCAGCTCTGCAGCTTAGCCACCAGTGCCATCCTGGCATCAGAACTCTGTGAACCTTTGGTCATCACAGAGGCTGGGGCTGGCTGTGTCCATGCCGGTGTATCCATCCCTACACAGTGCAAGAACTTTTCCCCCGAATCATACTCCATCATGAAGAATATTAGCACCAGGTGTAAAAGTAAATCCCAGTTAAGAAATATTTGTTCTAATGATGCATTCATGGCATTGCTTTTGTTGCTCTCAACAATGGTAGTCACATGGGTTTCTGGAAGACCCTGCAGCTAAGAGATAACCATGGCCTTTCTATTGCAAATATGCCTATGGGTAACTTTTTATGCATATGCAGCCTCATTAAGCCATCTGTAGAAAATTAGACTGCTCACTGCATAATTGTTTTCAGGAACAGGAACTGGGTTCATCGCCTTCCTAACAAAAATCATATATCTGTCTAGAGAATGATGACTTCATCTTAATTTACATCAAGACTGTGGTAATGAAGTAGGCTTGATGAAAATGAAAAGCAGACTATGAGAACCTGGCATCAGAAGTGAACTACTGATAGCAGTCTCACTTTCAGTTCATCTTGAGACTGTGCTGTGCTAGTGCTGGGAAAGTGTCAGCTCCTTATTTGTATCCTAAGAACATCAGTCTATTAAAAATCTATATAACAATATTGATGATGTGTTCTCACTGCATATACTCTTATATACATGCACTCTCTTTTAGAAAAAACCAAACCATTTATTAGAATTTTCATATTTTTCTTTTCTATTGAAAAGGAAGGACAGCCTTTTACTTGAACACTTGACTGTGGTGGATTGAGATGGTTTCATTCCCAGCTTTTCCTCTCTCTGGTCCTGCAGTTTGTCCATGGCATAAATAGAATTGTGCTCCTTCCCTTCTCCTACTCTGTGTGTATTGTCTTTAGAGATTGTCTTGTCCTTGTGAAGTGGTACCTCCTCAGGTTCCAAGCTAATGCAAGCAGAGGTTGCCAAAGAAGGGGCTGGCATGTCCCTCATCCCAAGTGCAGCCTGGTTTTGTTCTGCTACAGACAAATGTCTAGATGTGAGCCTGCTGGAGAGCAAAGCTTCTTGCTTTGCTGGTGACCACACTTCCAGGCAATGCACAGTGCACTTTGGTGTCTACTGTGTGTCAGACACCCAAAGTTTGGGATCTTATGTTAGTCAGCACAGAGGTTTGAAATGTGTTGATGGTGGTTACACCATCAGCTTTTGCCTAAACTGTTGAAAATCTTCCATCATGCTTCATGCTTTTTCTCCAAAGTGTTCCTCCTCTAAAGCAGAGTGTGTGGTGCTATTTTGCCTAAATGTGTTGGTTTGTTATTAATGGCAAAACTCCGCACTGAGGAAACTCAAAGGCACCCAAGCATCTCAGCTCTCTAAAGGTGTTGTGGGTGGGATTGATGGATCCTGCTTCAGAAGTTTACAACATTTACACCTCGATTTGGGCTAATGACGAATCTCTTTGTTGTTAATTTTGAGATGTAGACACTTTTAGGGAGTGATGCGTTCAATTTCTTTTTAGATGTCTTTCAAATGAGATGAATTCTCCCCTCTATTGCGCCCTTTCTCTGTTCTCTCCTTTGATTCTGTTGTAAGCCATTTGCAGCCCGTGGACCAAACCACCAAATGTTGGCCTGCAGTTGTCTGCCAGCACTGCATTGCAAAGAGAGAGCTTGCATCTGCCCCAGCCCCATGCAAAGTTAAGGCGCAGTAGGAACCAGGGAGTTAGAAATGCTCCAAAGTGTTCTGATCTGAAAAAACAGAGATTGAAACCCGCAACTGAAGGTGTTCCTGAGCCCACACAGTGCTGTAGGGCTTTATTACTTTCTCTGCAGTGCGTCTTTGCAACCTGCTCTATTTCTTTCACTTACTTTTCTTGTGCTTTACTCAACTGGGAAGCATCTTTGACTTGGAAGGGAGCAGTGAGAGACAGCAGCAATCCCCACTCTACCACTCTACATGCTGTTGGCAGCTGAAAGGCAGAAACTACTTGAGGTAGAAACCTCCTTGCTTGCATTTTGCCACCACGCACAGCCATAACTTACAGCCAGGGATGCAGATATGGCATATGGGGCACTGATTTATTTCATACCAGGCTCTTGTGAGGCAACCATGGACTGAAGTGGAAGCGCGCAAATTGGCCAGTGCCATTAGGGGTCCTTAATAAATATTAATTTAAGTGTGTGCTTTCCTGCTAAGAAGGTGACTGGTGAGCAGAGTGCATGCTGGCAGCTGTGCACAAATTAAGCTTTTCCATTTGCCGAGCTCATGTGTAGCCACAAAATTACATGGGGAGAGGAGATGCACCAAAGTGGGCAGATGCACCCTAACGTCATCACCGCAGAGTCCATCCAGTCTCTGTAATTAACATCAGAAGTGTCTTTGTTTTTAGTTTTTACTTCTTGATCATTTTACAAGTGAGACTTGGTCTGGTTTAGTAAAGTTTAGGATATGATGATTTGCCAAAGTACATAGTTTACACCAAATCTGGCAGGTTTGCCAGCAAGAGAATACATTATATTCAAATGTAAGCAATTATATAGCTTCAAATTTCTTTCTCCTATTTGCAACTTTTAGGCTTTAATCACCTAGAAAACAGTGAGCAATTTTAATTTTATTTGCCAAGTTACTTTTCATTCATAGTTTATACCAAACTTGCTAAGGATGGCAATTGGATTTCAGTTAAAAGGCAGAAAACCTGCACTGTGAAATTGCCTTAGTATTAGTTAAGTAAATGTACTTGTGCTGGATGAAGAGGTTTGGGGTTTTTCAATAATCCAAATATACTTGTATTTTAAAATGTTTAAAATACTATTTTTAGGCAATAAACGAGACTGATTCTTTTTGGGCAACCTGCCCTTCTGAATTATTAGATTCCAGTTTTCCACACCCATTTCTTTTTGATGTAACAGCGGGGGAAAACAAATCTTCCTGTTGTTTTTTTTTTCTTTCCCCCAATACTCAGTCCTTCTCTTGTTTGTGGGTGAACTGATTGCACTGCTTTTACTGAACTAAATTAACCCAAGCTAAATGCATCATTCCATTGAGACAGTAAATGTTTGCAAGGGTGGCCGAACCTGGCCCTAGTGAGAGATAAAGCAGTATCAAAAGAAAATAGATGTACTAGATTTTATTTTTCAGACCTTGAAATGTTAAAGTTTTCTGTAAAACTGTATTTAACCAAATGCATAACTCAATCATTCCTAGATCCTTAATGATCAATTGGTTGTTACTGATTCCCAGTGCTATTCTGGATCTAACATGGACAAGAATTGATTTTAGAATGGTACATAACACAATTAAACAAGGTGAAAGTTTTTTATGTCCAGAATATTCACTGAGATCTAGATAAATGAATAATCATGTGATTTCAGAGTGGAATATAAGTAGAAACTGAAAGAGTTCTTATTGTTAGCAAACATAGCTGTTGATTTTTAATACAAATTTCTTATTATTTATCTTTATGGTTTGTAAAGCTAAGAATTGTTTATACATTGGAAGTCAAACACAAAATAAGTATTTTATATGCAGAAGAAGAAAGACATGTAAATATATTGGGTTGGATTTAGTTGAGCGAGGTTATTAAATTATTCAGTTCTTCATGTGATATTTAGATAAATAAAGTCTCATTTTCCACTATGCAGCTGATCTCATTAAAGGGAAAAAAAAAACCTTTAATGTTTAAACCATCCTCTAATTCTGAGCAAATCCCTAAGAATGTTCTAAGGAGAGAGAATTCTTAAATCGCTGGATTTTGTATCCTAATTAAATCTCTTGACAGCTCTCTGCATTATGTGCAGCAGTGGCTCAGTGGAATACAGGAGGTGGAGTTCAGCTTTTCATTATTCTCCTTTTTTGCAAAATAAGGCTTATATTTCCTTTTAAATTCTGTGTACTGAGGAGCCCCATTTCCGGGTGATCCAAGTTCAGTTACTCCTTGGAGGTGTCTGTTTTCTGGGGTTTTTCCTTGGCTGGGAAAGGGGGACTGTCCAGAGGAGGGGTAGATGTTTCTTGTAGTGCAACAAATTAGGAGGAGGAGTGGATCAGTTTCTGAACTTGTCTTAAGAATGAAGTATGGGATTTGACTGATAGATTTTAAACTATAAATGGATTAATTAGAGTGTGACTGAGATCATGTATAAAAAAGGAGCAAGCTAATTAAGTCTGAGCAGTACTCCAAATGCCTTTTGTACTGATGACTGGAGATCAAAGGCTAGAGCAAGTTTTTTAAGATTATATTTCTTTAAATGAATAAATGAGCCTTGCTAAGGGTGGACAGGGCATTCTTTTCAGTCAATCCAGGCATATTTTCTACCTGGTTGATATGCTTAGAAGTGCCTGATTTTTAATTGATGCTTGGGTATTCAGATATATTATGCTCCCATGCATTATGGCAGAATAGATTTGTCCTTTTGCATTTTGATGCTTAATTTAGGAGGAAGAATTTTTCTCCTATGCCTTGGGCTCAGTTGACAGAGATTCTGGAAATTTTATTATGGATGGACTGTAGCTGCACCAATCCAGGAATTGCACATGCCCTGGTGGCTCCAGTCAGGTATTCTCCTATACTCTGTCCTGCATTGCTGCTGCCTGCTCTCCTTGCTTTCTGTGGCTGCAGATACACAGCCAGATTTGGGGTTTGTGAACATTTGTTGGGGCCAGGTTATAGGCATCTTGTTATGGATTCAAGGCAACAGGAATAAATAACAAAAAGCATCTCCTGTAATGTGCTGAATGCCAACTATGAGCTTGGAAATCAGGAAAATAAGGGCACTCAGCTCAGTACAAAGGGGCCCTGAATGTCAGTGAGGATTAGGAGTCTAAGTGGCACCTCAGTTTTTTTTTAACATTCCGTTGCTGTAGTTTAAATAGAAATGACAATTTCCCTGAGCAGAGCTAGCCAAACCCAGATACATCCTAGTGGAAGTCAAGATGTGGAAGTCAAGAGACAGTAGAAAGGCAGAAGGACAGGTGTACACCTCACTGAAAGCTTTGGCATTTCCACATACATGTGATTTTGATGTAATTTTTATGTGTTGAAGCTGAGGGCATTTTTTTTTCTTATCGACAAGAAAAAGGCAAGGAGGGGGCTGCTAATTTTTGACAGCTCCATTCTAAACTGAGAGCTATGTCCATGTGAATTTTTAAGTGAAAAGAGTATGTTTTTGCCACTTGTGGGGGTGGCATGGACCACATGATGTCTTGAGGTCCCTGGTTCTGTTTTTCCTAAATATGTCTTAGAGGTGACCCAACCATTCAGAGTTACACCATTTAATTCATGAGGCTTATCCTTTTTCCTGTCCTGTGGTTCAGCTACCCAAATTTAAAGGACATTTAGGTCAGTGAGAGTCACTGGTTGATGCCCAGGTGAATGTGCAGAGTCTCCTGCTGAGGGTGTTGAGAAGCTGGGCAGCAGATGAGGTTTATAAGATATTACTCCTGGAAATCTCATCAGTCAGATTTAGTCTGATGTACCAAGACTTGTGAATGGGATTGAAGGAGGATTTATTGTCCTCCTGCCCTGGATGGCCCGAGGTGGAGTGCTGCTCTCCAGTTTGTGGATTGTTTGCAACATCCCTGTAGCTTCCCATGCATCACAGCACAAACTGCTTCAGTCCATAATGCTCTTAGAGAAATATCACCTTTTCATGACAGTAAACATCACTTGATGGATACTCCAAAACAGGTTTTATTGACCTTTGTGTCTTTTTATATTTTCTGATTTGTTTCTTTTTTGGTATAATCCATTGTAGAATGATATCATTTCAGAAATGAGAATAGCTGCTAGCTGGAGGCTGGAAAGCATCTCCTGTTGCCAGGTTTGACCAGCAACGTAGGAAAACAGGAAATAGCTGGTTCCTCAGCATTTTCCTCCGTGTGAAGAATGAGTTGATGTTTGGTACCTTTCAGTCCTCAGCACTGGTTTAAGCCAAGAAGGATCTCCACCTCCCAGTGTGCAGGTGGGTGCTCTGCAAGCACCTCTTTCTTTCTCCAGTTCAAATTGGAGCACCCAGCAACTGGTTGCAGATCATGACAGTGGGATTTGGACACTGGAGAGCCCATGGCACAGCAGTTTTTAAACCTACTGAACAGCAGAGGGGACCTTTGACTATCCAAATCAATAGCAGAACCCTTAGACTTGGAAAAAAATCCTAAATACATCTAAGGACAGATCTGTGTACAAAGAAGTGTAAATATTAGTTTGTGTGTCTTGCCAAATCCACTTAAACAGCTTTCCTTGATCTGCAAGCAGTTGCTATTTGGAAGACAGATGACTATCAGCCAGTGTTCAAGCCATATCTGCCTTTCTCAGGGCCTAACTAAATGAGATGATGCCTCTCAAGCACTTTTATTTGCAAATAAAAACTGCTCAAAAGCATATTATGGACACAGGAAGAATTCTGTGGACAGGGAGATGGGATATATTATGCCTGTTCATAGAAATTTAAACTGGGTTATTTGGCAGGGCACAGCATGCATACAACTGCCTGTATTATGGAACCTTATTACTGTATGTAACAGAAACAAATCAAGTGCTATTAGATAAAAATGTTATCGTTTCCATTATTCTAACAGCAGCAGCCATGCTGCCCGGTTCAGGTGCTGTGAAACAGCACTGGAGTCACTCTCCAAGCACACAAAGGCAGGTAGGTGGCAAAAAGCTGTTTGTTCCTCAGTTGCTTGTCACATACTGAGGAACAAGTCTACAGGAAAGTCTTTTATTCTGGTACACAGTATGAGCAAATCCATTGCAAAATTGGGATGGTAGTTCTACTGCAGAGACGTTGAGTGAAAGTTCACTGGGGACTTCGAAGTTTTCAGGAGTTACCGTGGAAAGCACATTTCATTTGCTGTGTAAGAGCACAGCATTACTCAGCCCCTGGAATCAACTGTGTCACTCACAACATCTTAATCAGGTGGCAGCCAAAAAGAGCCATGCCATGGATGCAATGTGACCTGTTGCTGGACATACAACGTATGCCATCCAGGAAGCCACAGCAACACACCGTGAGGCCACATCTTGTAGAAAGCCAGGTATCTCACAGATACGGATGACAAAGCGAAAAGCTCCTCCCACACAAAAGCATTTCCAAAAATTGTCTATCTCAACTGCTAGTGGTGTTGCACTTCTTTTATATAGGCTGGTAATCTGACAGGTTTCTACCATCCACATCTATATTTGCATGTCTCTCTCTAGGTATGGATGGTATAAACATGTATATGCACACATGCACACACACGTGCCCAGTTTTCTCACTCTGGCTTTCTCAGCTCTGTGACTTTTGCAAGTGGCCTGTACAATGCATATATAACACAAGTTAGGTCGTTGTATACCTTTTTTCTTGTTACCTGGATGAGTTTCTAAGCAGTGCTCTCACTGCTGTCTTGGAGCAGTACTGGTGATTGGGAGGTTGCATTAACAAGACAGGAGCAGAAATCTGAGTCTGATCTGTGTAGCAAGTAGTCAAAGTAATTTGAGATTATTGAATGGAAGATGTGATGCTTAATGCGGAGCACTCAGGTACGGCTTTTGAAGCCCTGAGCCTTTATTGTGGTTTTCAACCTTCTAACTGAATTTAGGGTGCAGAATATTTTCTAGGTCTTTGATATGCAGCCACACAGAGGCAGAAGGAAGCACAGGGATTTAGTCTGTCTCTCTCTTCTCAAGGCTGGCACACAAATGGAGGTGCCCTAATTATGCAAAAATTACACCTGCAAAAGACATTCCTCATTTGAAATCTAGCCCTGTCTGAAATGCAAGACAGAAAGGAAATCTGTTTTTTCAGTGAATTCAGAAAATATGGAACTTAAGTCAGAAGAACTGCTTGTATATGTGCTGCTGCTGTTCGTCTTTCACAGAAATAAAATTTAATATGAATATGTTTATTATTACCTCATAAAGCCAAGCAGCGTTTTAGAGCAGAAAATATCTTTGATGGATTGTTTCCCCCCATTGGAATGAAATCCCAGTGAAAACAATAACATGTTCAGGGAGTCCTTTGGGAAGCAGAGGATGATGAGGCTGGAAAGCCTTGTGCAGTTTCCTACTGGTCTGTAAATAAGCTCACACCTCTCTTCTGTCTCTTTCTGTCTCTATCCACCTGGGAAGATGTTTGTTTTTAGCACACTACCTATATTTATATTGCTGTCTCTGGAACTAGAAGCAGTCCTTGTATTAACAGGATTTACTTTTGAAACTTTTTGAAGCTGTGGACATTAAAAATTAGAGTTGTCCTATCCCTTCCTAGGGTTAATTGGATGTGAAAGCCTCAGTATATTTCACACCTTCAACTGCTTACAGAAACAGGGTAATAGGAGTGATGTATGTGTGCTGGGGGGATTTATGCAGCTGAGAAGGAAGCACAGGGAAGTGGATCCTGCTCCTGAGGCATGTGGGCTGCAGGGCTTGTGTCCACTTCCCCACGTGTGTGCATTGCTCACAATGAGGTTCTTATGGGGTTTTTTCCACAAAAAAACTGTACTCCTGTGTTTGTGGCTGTACTCCTCTGTTTCTCTGCTTGTAAGGCTTGAACATGGGCACAGACCACTCTGAAGTTTAAAGGGTAACCTAATTGACTCTGATGGACACTGTCTCTTCCCCATCCTTGATCTCTTCAAAACACTTTGAGCTCTCCCAATGAAAAGTGCTAAAAAGGTGAACAGTATTTTTCCTCCTGCACATACTATAATGTCCTTATTTTTCTTGGTGATTTGAAGGGTTGTTTCTGTACCAATTGGCAGAACAGCATCATAATCTCTCCCTGTCTATAGAGAAATACAGGGAATTTGATTAACACCCCCCAACAACCTTCACCATTAGTCATCAAAGGTGTTAATAAATAGAGCACATAAATATTACATTGACTATCTGCCTCAAATAATACAACTCCCACAAGATAAGCTTCATTATAAGGACTGACCTGTATCTCTGTTGAAGTTTTTATGGAATTGTAGCATGACAATGATTACATGGGGGAAGCAGCTTAAATTACCCAGAGATGTAAGATTTGGGGGGAAAAAAATGGCAACCCTGTTGCTGCAAGATTCAATGCTGAAAACAAAGAAATCCCAACCCCCCAAACACAAAACCCCTTATAAAGGGAGAAAATTTAATTAAAAGATTGAACTTGGAGGCAGCAGCTGAATCAGATTTATAGTCTGAAGATCTAGGACACTCCTGCATCTCTCCCATCTGGATCACTTATTTGCTAGGAAAGGAATTTTTCTGCTGTAGATGCTTTACTATTACACAACTAACATTTATGAAGCGACTGAAATGGAAATGGTAAAAGAACCCACCTAAACACCCCAAATGAAGAAATACCCCAGAAGCAGTTCAGAGCAGCGAGGTGTCTTGTCCCAGCCAGTGCTGAAGGTCAGCTTTGGTTGTGGTGTTTTCCCTTGTGTCTTGCTGCACTCTCACCTGAGGTCACTTTTTTGTTCAACCCCTCAGAGATGTCCATCTCCTACCAGCAAATCCCTGTGGTGTAGAAGCTGGAGATGAAAATCTAGGAGGTCCTGTCCTGCACCTGTCCATTGCAGAATATTGTTCTTCAGTATAGTTATCATTTCCTACTTTATTATGCTTAAACTGTGTAAGTGGCCTTACTGTTGAAGATGAAAGTAATTTGAAAGTGCTGTCTTTCAAGGTGTTAAGCATCCTTATGTCTATTATAAAGTCAGTGGGAGTTGATAGCACTAATCACCTCACAGGAAGCATTTACCATCCGTGAGGGTTGGAGTTGTACATTACAAAGTCCCTCAGGGAAGGAGTCTGTCATGATTTATTTGTCTTTGAATCTCCTGAATCCCCTGTGGTGCTGTATAAATAACAACACCCTTCTGGAAATGCCATTTGTGCAGCCTTGCTAACTGACCCACTTATCCTAAACATCTCAAACATCTTAAACTTCTTTCCTACTGTTAGGCTTGAGGGTGCAATATTTGTGCTCTCAGGAAGCTGAGCAGGGGGTGCTGGCGGAGATCTGGGGCCTCCAGCCCAGCAGCCTCCCCTCCAGCACCACACTGCAAAGTGGCACAGGGGCTTCCCCTGTCCTGGGAGCACATAAGAGCCTCACTTGTCATTAAAAGTTTAGCTGGAAACTAGTTTATCAAAGAGGTGACCTGCAAATATTGAGAAGAACAAAGAATTTTAGGACAGTGTTTCAAATGTCTCAGACTGAGATGGTGGGGGAGGTTCGTGGCTTGTTTTCTCCCTGTCCTCATTAATGGGATCGCAGCAGCTGGTTTGGGTGTCTGGTGCAGGATACACTCCACTGCCTGTGCTGAGGCATTGAGGCAATCACTTGCCCTCCACCACTGAGCATTGCTGTGTGTTGCCTTTGGTTTTGTCAGCTTGGTTTGAACGGCAGAGCAGATCAGCTCACCCTCGCCTCGGCACCCTGTCTCCAGCCTGTGCTGGGGTGTCATTGTCGCTAGATGAGGATGTAGGCATTGGATCTCTCACAGAAGATTCTCTGAGTGATCCATACAAGGTGCATCAGTGCTCATTTCCACAAGCCTGATCAAGCAGATGTGTCCCCAGGTGGGAGCACGTGAGACCCACTGTCTAGACTAGGCAGAGAGGAGAAAAATAAAAGATAAAATCTGACATCTGTTTGGTGTCAGATGCCCCCCCTTATCCTGCTGCTCCGCACACTGACTGAATTACAGATTTACTGCAGAGATTGAAGGCTCTCCCTTTTAACACAGCCCAAATGATGCAGGTTTAGAGGGCTAATTTGCTAGTTCCTCTGGAGAGAAAGGTCATATACTCCTTTGCTTGTAGCAAGCGATTCCAGCAAGCACAAAAACTCTGAGAGCAGCATTGCCGGTGCATTCAGCACTGGGAGTGTGCAGGGTGGTGAGGCAGGACACCAGCTCCTGTAGCAGCTCAGGTGTGTGTCTGTGAAATCACATGTGATGATATATCTTTGAGGTTTGAATTTTTGTACTGACTGTAGTGGGGCAGGCTCAGCTCTCTGCAGCTTGAGGTGACCATGTGCTCTCAGTTAAGCAGGAAATGTCACAATGCAGCCCAGGCAGTCATAGCACTGTCATCAGAGCAAACCTGCTTGCTTCTCGCCTGCTCTTGCAGCTCAGGACAGGGCTGTCTTGTGGCTTGTGGCACTGCACTGAATGCAGCCACTCAGGAAGCAGCTTTTCACTTCATTTCAGATATTCTGAATTCCCCAGTCAGAGCTTTCCTGGACTTCATTATTTCAAATTCTTGATTTTACACTGTGCTGTCATTTCCTCCAAGGGAATGTGGAGGCAGAGCATAAGTACTGTTTCCTTCTAGCCATACCAGCCCCACAATTTCAGCAATGGTCAGAGCTCTGTAAAAGCTTTTACACTTGGATTGCAAGGGGATTGCTCTGCATTAAAGTGTTTTCTGATCAATGATTATCAAGGTCAGCTATTACTCTGCAGAAGTTTCAAACCTACTTGTTAAATTGGGAATTTTTTTAGGGATGCAGTCCTGGAAGTACTGCAGATCAGGTGTGTACAATCCCTTGGCAGAAAAAGCTTCCTGTCTAATTCAGAAATACTTACATCTGTTTTTCAGTTGTTTTGCAGCTCTTTTTTTCACCTCCTTATTACATGCTCATCACCAATGAACAAAAGGAGAATCTAAAATCCAAAGTTCACTTCTGTGGTCAGATAATTTTTTGTCTCATGTGAAAGAGTTTTGCTGCTAAATGCGTTGTCTGCTGCGGGAGACAGAGCTGACAGAGCCTGGGCTGGGAGTTTGACTGTTAAATCCCACCGACAAGGCTGTTGATGACTTTGACAGATAGCACAGCTTTTATGTTGTGGCTCAGCTTCACATTCAGATTTTCTTAACCTCATAATATTGAGATTTTCTCATGAGGAGATGCTCTGACAAGTTGAAATATTATTTCAGTGGTTGCCCGCCAAATACACCTCTTATCCAAATTAAATTCTTTTGGCTTTCTCTGTACTTACACGATGAGCCAAGGAGGCCTGTGAGCTGCACAGTGAGGGTTGGGGCTTGCTTGGGGACGTGTCTGTTGATGAACCAGCCTCTTGCTGGGTTTTTTCAGAGGCTTGTCTTTAATGTTACTCAGCAAGGATGTCAGGACCACACAGAGGCTGCAGGACACCCCAAGGTCGGGGTGCCTATCACAAGGTGATGTGATATCTAATGTGTAAATGCAGAAAAGGGGCCCAGGGATAAACTGTTGTGGGTTGTACATCTTCTTTCATGTGCTGAAGAGCCCTGAATAGCAGGGCTCCATCTCTTTTGCAGAGGGATGGATTCATCCGTGGACTTTGGAGACACTTCTCTCCCAGGAGCCTGGTAGCCAGACCCTGCACAATGCTTCTTCTCCCCACATGGCCATTTCACTGAGGTTCATCTCTGCCTGTGATGTTACTTCCCAAGTAGCTCACGGTCTCCTCTGGTCATTACTTTGTGTTGGATTTTGGAGGAAAGCAAAAAAGTCTGCTTTTTGGTTTGTTTTTTTTTTTTTTTTAATCCTTTGTATGTGTGCGTGTGTGTTCAAATCTGCAAAGTGCTGAGTTTTATTTAGGACTCACTTGTGCCAGTGAAGGAATTGGAGTCATGGTGATGCAGCTGATTTATATGCAGAGAGATGCATAGCACTATCCAGTGCAAAGATCAGTGCTTCCAGGTAGGATAGAATCCCATGCAGGGATTTATGTCCCCGCCCAACTTTGGTGCAGGGCTGCACAGCCAGATAGGGGCTCAGTGCAGTCTTTCCTTCCTCTCCGTTTTTTAAAGTGTCAGCCCCTCAAAGTGTCAGCCTGCAAAGCCAGATGGCAGACTTGATGGCTCCTCAGTGAAGCTGCTTCCCTTATGATGTGATCTCTCTCCTTCTGTGGGCCAGATCCTCAGCTGGGACAAATCATAACAGCTCCCTGGGTTTCACTGCAGCAATGGGAAATTACAGCTGCTGACTCCAGCTGCTGAGGATCCAGCCGGTACCAAACAAAGAGCCCAATGAAAACCTGAGCTCATGGAGATGGCTGCCAGACTTTCAGAAGCACAGCTGTAGACCCAAATCAAATCCTGGGCTGTGATGTCATTGCTCACCATTGTGCCACTGAACCAGTGCTTTAAACCTGATGCTGCAATAAATACTGTGAAAGTGTTGGCTACACCTGCACAAATCTGCTTCCAAACCCTGGGACTCAAAAGGCTGCACAGACATACCTGAGGTCAGAATCTGGCACTTCTCTTTCCACCTCGTGCCTTTTCTGCCTACTGCTGGCTTCGTTGACAGGTGCCAGCGGGACCTTTGCCTTTTTTCTGCCTTGGGTTTGGTGAGCATCCCTTTACCCCCACACTGCCAGTGGGCAGCCATTTACGACGTGTTTATTCTTGTTGAACTGATGAAACACTCAACTGGGAGAAAGCCTGCCAGTCAATTTGATAGGAGTGGGGCTGTTTCTCATGTTGTGCCATTCCTGATGTAAAATCCATGAGTTTCCTCACACCTGCAGGAGAGGCCCAGGGGTACAGCTTTGTGCAGGGTTTTGGAAGGTGCCCACCAAGCTGTGAATGAAGGGCTTCAGTAGATTTCAGCACGGCTTCAGTCCCAAAGCATGCAGGGTTTCTGGCAGCAGGTTTCTTCCAGCATCACACTTTATATATATACATAAATATATATATATTGGATCTCACTTAGTCATGAGTGTTTTTCTTTTACAGGAAGGAGGAGATGCATAGAAAGGAAATGTAATGGCTGCATATAGGAAAAATGTTACTTTCTTTGGCTTAGAAGTTGAGTTCATACAAACCACAGGAATATTCCTCCTCCCACTGGGAGAGTCAGGTTTTGTCTGGGTATCATGTCATCTGTCCACATTCGTTTTGGATCCAGGAGAAATTATTAAAAGTGATTGAAAAATCAGGCTTTGAAACAGTTGATATGGAAGTGTGAGACCTGTCTATCACCTTCCATCAAAGAAGTCTTGGCACCTTTCTCGCCAACTGATGACTCTCCTCACTCTGTTTCTGTGAAACAGAAATGCTGTCTGCTTTGGTGGGGGAATGCAGCCTAGTTGATACCAGCAGATATTCTGTGCTAACCATGTGACCTCTTGATAAGCAGCCTCGATAGAAAACTAATCCTTTTAAAAGAGATTTAAGGAGACTGGAGGCTCTGACTGTGCCCTGCAGAACGTGTTGGTCTCTGGGATATGGTCCACAAGAAACCTTTTTTACTTTTTTTTAAAGGAGGTATTTTCTGTTCTCTATCGTTGGCCTGTTTGATTTTTTTTTTCCTGCTGTCACTGGTGATGCTTTCTTGGTCAACATCCTGCACCATCATCTAGTCAGATTTCCTTTCAACTATTTGTTTTCCAGCATCATCCCCTTTCTCTTCTGTTCTCAGAAGTGAGTGATTGACCTATTTTCTCATTTCTTCGTGTTTCTGCATCAGTTTTTTTATTAGCAGGCTGAAGTGTCACTCACTAATCTAGGAAAACAGCCCTGTCCCAAAGTAGCATAGCCATATGCCTAAGTGCCTTCTTGAGTTTAAAACTAAATCCATAGCCTTCTCCTTGCTGTCTCCTACCATGAGAGAGCTGTTTCCAAGCTAGAAATCCAGTCACAAATGCGGGGCCACTGCAGGATCAGTGCACAGAGTCAGTTTGGCAGCCCCAAGCTGGGATTGGGTTTAAGGCTGGAACTTGGAGCTGTTGACTGCTCAGTTTAGGCAGCTGAGCGACTGCAAGATGGGAGCAGCAAATTTGGCCTTGGTGCTGACACAGCCGTTCAGTAACTGGGTCACAGGTGCAGAACACCTCCCTATGCAATAATATGCATGATAAGTACAATAAGGAAAATTAGCCCATGTTACTTTCCCCCCTACCTGCTAAGTTACCACATATCTACTCTTCTGCACTTGCTCTCATTGACTATAGAGAAGGTACCTGTCTGCTGAAAACAAATTCAACAGGATTGGCTTATTCATTCTGCATCTGTCCTCATTGTCACCTCCCTACAGGAAAGAAGTTAGGCCTGTCCACCTTGACACCCCTCCTGTGAATGTGTGTCACTTTTTATTCAAGTTACTGCCAGTAACTTTTCCCAGTGCTAAGGCCAGGCTCAGGGAGCTGAATGTTCCTCACTCTCTGTTCTAAACCTGAGCTCACCTGGTCTTTTATCTGCTCCTCATGGGGAGTTAAAGGGCTTCCTCCATGCAGGTTCTTCAGGCTCTTGCTCCTGCCTTGCTGATCCTCCCAACCTCTCCAGAGCACTGTTTGATTTTAATTGTTCTTATCCCTTTTTTCGGTCATTTGACATATTTGCATGTTGCCTAGCATTTCATTAATTTTTCATTTTCTGCCGCCGAGAAATTTCTGTCCAATTTTGGCATGTTTCCCTCATTCTCCCTGCAGAACACGTGAGTCAAAGAAATCATTTAGTTTCCTAGTAATATCCGCCTCATCTGTCATCAAGAGATAAAATTACTAAAACAGTGAACAAAAGGTTGAAAAAAAAAGCTGGATGTATCCAACTGCCAGATTATAGGTCCTTGCAGTCAAATACTGGTTGTGTGTGTATTTTCCCAGTATGCCTTCACATTCACCTCCTGCCTACTCCCTCCCCTGTGCTGAAACAGCTTGGTTTGATCTGATCCATCTTTCTTGCCTAAAAAACAGGGTGGAAACCTCTCCTGAAAGCATCATTTTTCCTGATGGGACAGCTGAAAGGTTTTTGGAGGTGTCTCTTTGTTGACTGCCGTTAAAAGGAAGTGTAGAGTGGTTTGTAGCACTAGAAGTTTTATTGGGATGCTTGTGAGTGGGAATGGGCAAACTTTGCCTTCTCAAAGCATGCAGGAAATGCTCAAAACATTGGGTAGATAGAGCCAAAAAAAAAGCAGGAACAAGGAGTGGGTCTGCTTAGCAGAAAAGAGGAAATTCCTTGTCTATTATTATTCAAATTGTAAATGAAAGCATTCTTATTGGCCAGCAGATTGTACACAGCACAATTATTATTATTATTAGTGCTGAGGACAAGGCTCTGCAAGTGGATGTACCCAATTTCTACGGGTACAGAAACTCCTTTGGAAGGCAACGGCTCACACAGGTGGGACAGATGTAGTGAATGACGGCTTCCTCCAGTTTGCCTTCATGATCCTGAGGCAGCAGATGTTAACAGGGTGTGCTGCAGGTCCTCGTGGAGACAGGCATGGGAGGAGAGTGCCAGGGCCAGGCTCTGTCCTCTGCTGGGTGGTGCAAACCCGGAGCTCTTGGGGCAGTTACACCGGATTGATACTCGCATTGCTCAGATGTGCTCTCTCCTAAATGTGAGTTAGTTGAAGGTCTTTTAAACTTCAGAAATCTTCAGGCCTTTGCAAATTACCTTGCAGGTTTTTCACAGTCAAGTGTTATGTCCCAAGTTAGTAAAACTGAATAAAACGTTGTTTGAGTCATTTAAAATTTGTACTAGGAAGCTCTTGTTCAACAGGATGAGATTATCTGGATGTTTCCAACAGCTGTCAGGCTGAAGCTTGCTTTTATCCCTGATGTGTGAATTTCCAGCAATGTTATTAACTGGATTGTTCATCCTCAATGCTGTATGAAATTCCTTCCTGCTATTGCTATTGAAGGAAGCAAAGAAAGAAAGAAAAGGCTGGGTGGGGTGGGTGTTGCAAGGTGTCTTCTGCTTTCCTAGAGGGATTATAGAATAAAGCTTCTGACAAAGCCAGACACAAGCTCTGCTAGTCAGTGGACGTGTTTCATGTGATAAAGGAAAAAAACAGTAAAAGGCCTCAAATTATGTGCCAGTTTGGAGAATGATGCTTTGGGCTTCTGGGAGTTTTGGTGGTTATTTTAAAGGTGGAATCCAAAAAGTGTAGAAATGTGTGATGGCTTCGTGATGTGTTAGTACCAGCCAAAGCCACCAAATCACCACTAGCTAATGGGGAAAGTGCATTTTTCAAGCCTTGACAGAAAATATCTTTGTGTTTTGCATTTGGGCTGCAGTTCAGTTTGAACTCTTCGAAGACCTTCTCATCTGTGCTCCTCTGGGTTTGGATTTTTGCTTTAAAATGTGACAAAGAACTCTTCCTGCTTGAAAAAGGCCACCGTCCTGCCCTTATGGTGCATTGATTTTCATATTGTTTAGGCATATGCAGAGCAGAGAAATATCACCAAATAATTACTTTTATTTATAGAGTAAGGTAATATTGGTAACCATTAAGTTTATATCATGATGTCAGAGGGAAGACTTTTGTCCAGTCACTGATTGTCCAGAAAGCGTGTGTGTGGTCTGTCCTTTACAGCCCATGGCCATACTCTGTTGTGAATTTGCCAGAAGAATCAGTCTTTTTAAAAACGTGTGTTTTTCCAAACTGCTATGGGAGCAGTCCTAGACCACTTGCTATTCCATAACTCAGGTTAGTAAAACACTCTAAGTTTGCTTTTCTCATTTTAACTTGATGACCTGTGATGAACACAAATTGAGCGAGCTATTCCAGTTTATTTCCCATGTGCATTTTAATTCTGCATCCAATGCAGGTTGCTCCATCAATTTATATTTTTCTTAGATCAAGAGTTGCTATTTAATTTTTCCAGATATTTCAGCTGTTTTAAATTTTCTCTATTAAATGCCCACTAAAGCATCAGGATGACAGTTAGTCAACACTTGGAAGTCTGTTTTGTGAAAAATTTTGACATTACCAAATTGGTTTTCTTTCAAAACTCGAATAAAACCAACCTTGTTTGAATTTCCCATTAGAACAGAACTTGGAAAGCTAGAGGTGAAATACCTCTTTCCATCATAATTAAAAAGTATAAGAAGGCTCAAAAAGGCTACAGGAATCAAACCCCATCACTGGCAGAACAGAGAGAACTCTGCTACTTTCTAAAAGACAAGGCAAATAGAGGGATTAAACAGAAGACCCAAATTTTAAATCCCTCTCCATGGCCCGTTATTGCTGTTGCTTCGTTGCATTTAGCTTCAGAGCCCATCAGGACCCACTGCTTGTCCCCACAAGTGTGGCAGATAAGGACAGGGACCTCTGTCTCTCTCTTTCTCGTGTTTAAATGTACAACTCCAGTGACCTGTGGTATACCTCACCAAAAGAATATATATGGCTCCTTTTGCATTTTTATTCAGAGGAGTGGTCTTAGGTGACATTTCTGGTAGTCTCTAATGAGCAGCTTTGTAACATGTGCTTGCATATGTATCCTCTAGTATAAAATCTTGACATCATGTCAGGGTCCCACATGACTTCACATTGTAAATGTCATTAGTGTCTTGTATGTTAACAACCCTAATTGTTTTCAGTGATCTGTCCTGAATTGTTAGCTGAGGACATCAGCTTTTAACAGGAGACATTGCACTAATTGCCCATTTTTCACAGATTGGCTAAACCTTTGGCCTTTTGCAGTTTGTGTGTGTGTGTGTGTGTGTGTGTGTGTGTAATCGTTGTTAAAGGCATACAGATGATGAATAGAGCATTCAGCTGTGCTGGCATCCTCCAGCAGTGACTCTGGACCTCAGTAGTTCCTACCAGTGAGTTCCTGGGAAGAGACAGGCAGCTGTTAACAACCCTGGCTGCACTCTCTTTTATGTTCAGAAGCTCCCGGAATAAAAAGACACTACAGAACCTCACAGTTTATAATTTGTGTGAGACCTTGTTTAGCTTTGAATTATTTGGAATCTTACTTCTTGGAATCTGGGATCACATTATACAAACACACTTCAGCCATAAATTCTGCAGACTTGCAAAAGTGGTTCCAAAAACCAATGCTCTGAAGTGGTGAAAGCCCTTCTTTGGTGCTTTAAATGGTGTCTCACTTATTTGCAGCTAATGAAATTCAATTATAAAAATTCTTTTCTTAATGAAAGCAACTTCTGTAGTAAATAATCGTGACATCTGTAAAGCAATCCAGAATAACAGCCATCTTCAGAGTAATGTGACTTGCAAATTTAATGGCAAAAGGAGATATTCTCCAGAAGACCAGGAAAAACAATTTAGAGGACAGTAAGCATTTCTCTTGCTGAGCAGCTACTAGAGTTAATTTCTCTGCTGCCTGGTTCAGCAGTTCCCTGTCCTATGGTAATTTTGTCCTGCCATATGAACTTGATTTGAAGTCCCCTGAGCCAGGCTTGTAGAGGTGATTTCCTCGTGCACAGTGTCACTCCATGCTGCTCTGTGGTGACAAATAGCAAAGCTGACAGGAGATGCTGGGACCCAGGGAGAACCCTCCTCAAATTGCTGTCCTGGGGTCAAGGGACACCAGAGGCTGGGGTGGGATCGTGGAGGGAGGGAGCCCAGCATGTAAGCACATGTACTGGGCAGCATCTGCGAACACAAGCCTGATGAGCCAAGGTTCAGGGAATTCTTCTGTTTTTAAAGTAGTAGGGAAAAAATGTTTGGTTTTGGCAGAAATTTGGATTAAATTCTGTTTCCATCAGACTGTGTTAAAAGAAAAATTGTGACTCCCTCATACTTGTCACATAGATTTTTATTTTCCAAAGAAAAAGAAATATTAATAGATTCTGAAAGTGTAAGACCTTGTAGTGCTTGTGTTTTGATTTATGGCTTCTAATAGTGAAGGAAGCAATACTGTGTGAACAAATTATTCAGACATCAGAAAAAGCTGGGAGGCAGGGGAGAGGGGGGAAACAAGAGGCCATGAAAGAAATTTGCCTTAAGAGGCACCTAAAGTGATTCCTATTTCCCAGTGGAGAGCTGGGATAAAGTGTGCAGCACTGAAATGTGGCTGAGCCCATCCCAGATGTATATTCAGCAATGCAGAAAGAGGAGGCAGAAATGGAGAGCAGAAAGGTTGTTAAATGTGGGGGAAAGGAGAATGTTTGGGGTTTTTGGGGGGAGAGGATTTTTTTGTGTGCTGTGCTGTGCTGCTCTTGCAGCGGTGGGGATTAGTAGGCTGCCTGGTACCACAACAGGTCTGTTGAGGACTCCCGTCTGAAGCAGTGCTTTAGTATTCATGTTACATAGACTGAACTGCTGGCAGTCCATTCAGCAGGGCAAGTGAAAAGGACAAAACTGCCCTGTGTTCTGCTCAGCTGCACTGCTCTCTGTTTTGGACTCATAGAAAAACTCTGCTCCAACAGCAAAGGAAACTCACATCTCTTACTAGTAGTAGATTAGGCAAGCCTTGGTTGTATCTGATATTCCAGCTGCTGAAGTGTGGGGTGGGATGCCAGAACGTTCTGCTTTCAGAACTGCAGGTTGAAAGAGTTTGTCATTTGATAATCAAATCTGTACAATTCCCTTTAATCTCTTTTCCTAGTGGAGTCATTAAGTACACAGGAATGTTTGGCAGAGAAGTGATGGAGTGTGATTTACCTTATTTCGGGAACTGACTTTCTTTTTTAATAACAATGAACATTTTTTTCTGCCCATCACTTTTGGGACTGACACAGATGTAGTAAAACGCCTATTCAGAAGTGTTAGGTCAACCTGCAGCATTTCCTACATACATAAGCAGCTAACAATATTGTCTGGGTAAACCCCTCAGATTTACAGCCAAGTGCTTGTTTGAACTTCCTAAGCATGTTGAAAGATTGACCTTAGTGTAAACAGGACCTGCTTGCAGCACTGACAATAACACCTTACTTTAGTGGGAGCAGGAGGAGGATGCACAGGGGATCCAGAAGGCTGTGTCTGATATGGCACTGAGATGAAATTTTGCCAGTAGAAGCAGATGTTTTGAGAGTTTATATTTTCAAATTACCCTTCTGGAGCCTCCTAAAAAGAAGGAAGGTTCAGAGCATGCTCATCGCTTCTCTTCTTGAAATCTCTACTCCTTAAGAGGTCTCTTGCAGTTGCTAAGAAACTAGGTTTCCCAAATGGACATCCCTTTGAAAATTCTGGTTTATTGTCAGAAGCGTTTGTGGTATTTCAAAGAAGGCACAAAATGCTGAATAGTTTTATGTTTTGTTTTGGGGTTTTTTTGGTATGTGGAGGGTTTTTTCGTTGTTTTTTTTGGGGGGGGGGTGGTTGGTGTGTGTGTAGGGTTTTTTGTTATTTGTTTGAGGGGGAGTTGTTATTTTTGTTATTGTTGGCTTGCTGCTGTAGGGAAGAACAAAAAGAACCATCTTTTCTCTCAGAGACACCTGACAGATGAGAAGTTTGGCAGAGGGAAGGATGTCCATCATCCCTGGGCTTAGGAGGTTGCTGTTTTTTTATTATGCGAAAATTGGTCCATGTACACAGGGCTAACATAACACAATCCCACCTCACTCAGTCTCTTTTCCAAGCCTGCGTGGTTAATACAGGTGAGGAAGCACCATGGGGACAGAATAAGGAGCATCTTTATCCTGACGCCATGTCCAGCTTTTGCTGTTCAGGCTCTGCTTTTTCACTGCCTTGTGCACCTCTATTCCACACCCAAACTCTTGCAGTGAACAGGCTCCAGGAAGGATTTCTGGATGGTGAAGTTGTTCTTGTGATTACTGTGGCAAGGTGACCAAGAAGCTGACTCAAATGGGGCCAGCTCGAGCAGCACTGAGTGCTTGAGCAGGCTGGGGCACTCATTTCTCTTGCCTAGAAGATGGGTAATGGCTCTGCCAAGCTTTTTAATGTGATAGCTTATCAAGTGCACTTATAAGTGCTTCATTATCTGTACATTCCACTGCTCTTTGACATGAAGACATCCTCTTGTGAGCTGTCCTCAAAATCCTTCTCTGCTTCTCCAGAAGAACAAAAAGCCATCATCACCCTTTGCACTAACATGGTTTTGTGTTCTTCCCTGGGAAAACAGCCATCATTTGAGCCTATCACCACTCTCTAGATTGCTCCATTTTTTGTTTAAAGATGTATTATCTTCAAAACTAGAAATCAAGGTCCAACTTCTTCTCTGATTTACACACTCCATGCTACCACCTACTCCTGAATCTGCAGTGATTCTGTGTAAAGATTTCCCATCTCTTTCAGTGGGTGTTTCATGCATGGATAGTATGTACTGACTTGGCCTTGTAATGATATGTTTGCTGGCAGTGTGTTATTTAGCTGCTAGTTGTCTTTGTGTACTGTAGAGAAATTCAGGCAAGATTTGCTACTTGCTAAACAGGAAAGCAGGGTGGCAACCGAAGTCTTTTTATGCATGTCAACTCCTTTAGGTTTTTTTCTACAACAAATACCTTCTGTTTAAGAAAACAGTGTCTGACAGGAGAAAATGGGAACAAAATGATCATGGATTTTCAGCTTGGACAAGAAATTGCAAACTGCTTTTCTTCCAGATTCTGGATTTGAATATTATCTTCTCTGGAAAGGTTTGATGAGGTTTTACTGCCAAATATCAGCATGTTCTTATCAACCCCACACCCTGTCTTCTGATCACCGTGGAAAAATAGATCATTCAGGCCTGTTTTATGTTCAAAAAGGCAGTTTATAACTTGAGCAACTTAGCCTGAAATAAAGAATTATGGCTTGGATGTCTGTCTTCCTCATCTGCATGAATTTACAACATCTATTTGAACTGGCACTGATGAATAGTCTTTAAAATAGCACAGGGCATTTAATTGAAGAGGACTGACAATATGCAAGGAATAATAGGCTGTGAAAGGAATCAGGTTACATAGATAGATGTTTTCTTTTTCTTTGTAATTTGCCTTTGAGCCTAAGTTGAATTTCCTTTTCTGTGTATGTAAGATAAGCAGTAGCTATTGGTCTTGTTTGAAATGATTTCTTGATTTCATTAAGGGGCCAAATCGTTTTGGAAAACGAGAGGCTCAGGTCCAGTGCAGAAGTCACACCATGCCTGGACTGTTGGTCTGCAACGATGCATCTGCTTCAGACTGATGGATTCCTCCCATCTGCCTCAAACTCGGGGATTCCTCCCTTGGTTTCCAGATCTCCTGCCTATTCTGGTTTCTTCTCTTTTTTTCCCTTTCTTTTTATAAAAACACTTCCCACTGTTGTATCATCCCAGGATGTGCACTGGCTGCTGGG
Organism: Machaerirhynchus nigripectus; assembly: GCA_013397975.1. Taxonomy (NCBI): domain Eukaryota; kingdom Metazoa; phylum Chordata; class Aves; order Passeriformes; family Dicruridae; genus Machaerirhynchus; species Machaerirhynchus nigripectus. The sequence goes on along the minus strand of VZRQ01007364.1, from coordinate 1,800,074 downwards.
TGTCTCTCATACCAGTATGTACATAGGTCCCATCTGTGCATCCAGAGAAAGTGTGCTGTGAATTTTCTGTTTCCTGTAAGTTGGGTATTGAGGCACAGCTGTAAATGACAGCCCAGGTAACCAAGAGGTAAGTTACTAGGCTGTTTCTAAGCAGGGAGAAAGGGGAAGAAAAAGAACGGACACTCTTGTTTAACAAATTATTCTGAAGTTTTTCCTCATCATCCTAATTATTAGTTCCTCACTATTTCCCTCCATAAGTAATTATGAACAAGAACAGTCATAAATTATAACCTAATTTTCCCCAATTAATGTTGAATGATCAGTACAGTTTGCAGAATTGGGTGATTCAATGGCACTAATGGATCGCGGTGAAAATGGGTTTCTGTCACGTTAAATAATGCTCTGTTATTGTCTTTAGCTCAGCCCATGAGAAGCTAGAAAATCTCTTGTTTGCGCTTGCTTGAAAGCTGGAGTCTGTCTCAAATTGCCAAGCAAATTACGTGGGTTTTCTCCTCAATGCTGTTACCAGGAACCCTGACAAAGTCCAAACCAGGAAATGGCTGGATTTCTTATTCAAGGCTTATCTTTATGGCAAAAAACCAGTATGAAGTCATTACAGATAAGTGTATTTACTATATCCTTCTCTAAGATCATGATCTTGCATATTAATTTTCAGGACTACCAATTTCCCAAAGGTTTGACTGAGAGCTGCAAAAGCCATTGATAAGAGTTTATTTCCTGTCATGGGACTAGACTCTGTTTCCAATTACCATCCTACAGCTTTATGTGCAACACATCATTGGCTATTTAGAAGACAGGATGAAAAAAAATATGTATAAAATGTACTTCTTTTAACTTGTGCCACATTCAAATTTTCTTCTTTTGACTTTTAATCATGCAATTTAGCAGGATAATATTTTCATTAAAAAGTGAGTCTTCCTGTCTCCCTTTCTCTTTTTTTTTTTTTTAATTTATTGTCCTCATTTCCACTAATTATCTGTCTGGTCTTACCCCATTTCACTTTCAGCTGGAAAGGCCTGGCAGTTCTGAACGATCACACAATCTTTTTCTTCTAGGAAAGTCCTATATAGTGCATTAAGTTCTTATAAATTCCAGTTGGGTTAAAGGAAGATCATAGGATAGTTAGATTACCCTGTTTTCAAGAAATAATATGTATCTGTGACTTGAATAAATATGTATTCAGCCTGAAGAAATGATAAGCATTGTCTCCCAGATGACACAAGTTCTCGAACAGGAAGCTTCTATAGAGAGATACGTCTCCAGCCTGGAGAGATTGGAGATGAGCACATCTCTTTATGACTTCTTGACTGCCTTTCAGCACAAGTCCCCTCATAACAAGATCCAGGTCTTGGCCTAAAAAAGGCCTTGGAAAGGCCTTGGAATTTGGTGTTCTATGCCAGAAGAACATGTGGCTGGGACCCACTGTAATGGAGATGCATCTGAGACCTTGGATGTATTTCCTGTCTGAAGGAACAGATTTGACTCACAGCTACAAGTCATATGTGAGACCTGGTTTCCCTCGCAGGACAGCAGGATGAAGGACAAAGATAACCTAGTCATTAATGATGTCATATAACATTTCCCTGCTGCCCATTGCTATTTTTTCCTCACTTTTGGTATGCATTTCTTTTTCATTTCTTTTGCCGCATTATTGTTTGACCCAATTTAAAATCACAGACTCCACCAAACCAAGTATTCCAGAGCAGGAAGCTGTGGCACCTCTGATGAGTCTTCTCTTCGACTTTTGGTCCAGATGTGGCTCTCTGGCTGGGGGCAGGGGGAGTCTTTCTGAAGCTCTCTGTTTTTTAACCACACGTCAAACACTGCTGACTGCCAGCTCCCTCTCCATGTGCTGCTTAGTACCTCACATGCAACCATCTGGGACAAGCATTTTAAATGAGAGGTGCTTTGGCATCAATTTGGCTGATTCACCTGGCAAACAACTGATTACTCCAGATTTCAATATGTAGGTTTTCCTATTGAGGACCAAATTTTCATCCTCTTTTCACTGAACATGCCGCACTGATTGGGGCATATGCCTTAAAATGAAGGTGATGGTTTTGGTGACCAAATGTTCTTGCTTTGCAAAAACCATTTTACAAAAGATTTGTGCTTGTTGCCCCACACTGCTGTTCCTTTCTGCAACTGTGTTGGCATCCTTCAGGCTCATAAACGGAGGAGTTATTTGCTCCAGTACCCAGGCGATTAGGTATGTGGCTTCATGCTTTATTTTCAAATCTGCCAACTTTTGGAGCTGTTATTGCTCAGAAATTTAGTGCAGTCTTTGTCAGATATAAGGAAGATGTGAGGAGGAATAGATCTGGGCTAACACCCACTCTGTGCTTAAATGCCTGTTCTACCAACTACACTCTGTACCTTCTGAGGATCACCACTTGCTGTGGTGGGAATTTCAGATCTAATGAAATGTTTGAAAGCTCAGAAGATTGAGAATGTGTAAACACGCTTCTGAGACAGGCACCTTTTTGAAGTGTTTAGTAAAAATACCTGTAAACATCTGCAGCGTGGAGGATAAGCAAGTGCCTGGTTCGGTCCTGGTCTGTGTCAGGAGAGACAGGCGGTGCATGGCACGGGGCTCTGTGCAAGGGACAAGGGTTTATCCTGAGCCTGTGATAACCCCCTGCATGACCCCAGTGAGGGACTTGGCTTTCCCAGGCCTCTCTCCCTTCACCCACACAGTAGATTTACTTTGCTGTTTTCCATGTTGGCTGCTCCAGAATAGGAGCAACCCTGCTGAGATGTGTGTGATGAAAGCTCTGGGATGACTCAGCCAAGCTGGTTTTCTTTCTGAATTTCTGAATGCAGTATTTGCCACTCCGATTTCTCACTTTCTTCACTAAATATTTGCACTGAGTGCTGGGTTGCAACTGAAGGTCTTCACTGGGTCAGAACAGGGCAGTGGGGCAGCTGAGAGCAGCTCTCTCTGACCAGCGTGTGCTGGAAACATATTGAGGCTTGCACTGCTGGTAAATTAGATTACACCCGGTGAAGTTCAAGCAATCAGCAGACTAATTGCTCAAGACTTCACTTGGCAGGAGTGCTAATGTGTGGCACTTTAATATTTTCTCACTTTTTTAGAGATGGACATTTTCTTTCAAGAACAGCTTTGTATCTTTGCTTTCTGCCTTTTAACTTCTCTCTGAGCAAACCATACAGAAAACCACCCACTTAGCACTGATGGTAAGAAATTTTCTTGGCCAGTGGAAAGAAAAGATTCTGCTTCCAGGCTCTGTGGCTGCTCTTGGGAGGCAAGGAAACACATATGGGTGAACCAAGATGCTGGAAGACTGAACGATTTGCTTGTGATCACAAGTTGTGTCAGTAGCCAGGATTCAAAACCAAATGTTTCTGGCTAATCCTGGGACCACCAAGGAAAATGTCAGAGCTCCCTGGAGATGAGAGCTGGCGCAGCAAGACCCCAGGCAGAGCCACTTGGAGCTGGGAGAAGATCTCACATACTGAACCACCTGCAGCTTTTTTCTGCCTCACTGTGACATGGGTTACTTCCTTCACAGGCTTTCGGAGAGGGCACACCAAGGAAGGGAAGGCTGCTTCCTTCCGAGGAGTAAAATGCAAGCGTAGATTCAGTGTTAATTTCTAGAAAGTGTTCTGAAAAGAGCCCCAAAAGTGGATTGGGATCTGCACTGATGTCTAGGTATCTCCCTCATCTGCTATTTTTTTTGCAGGATAACAGTTAAATGAATGGTTAGAAACATCCCATGTTTATAAGGCAGTCACTGTTTCTTGGGCCAAATTAATTTATAAGCAACTTTGAGTGAGATATACATCCTGAGGCTTTTAGCCAATGGATTGTCCATAATGGCTTTATTGCCAGATTAATGTTGCATACCTCTGTGTTACTCTAAGCAGATGGATATGTGGTCTTTTTTTCTCATCCTAAAATAATTTAATAAGGGAAAGATAAAAAATGAAATGGGCTTTCAGTATCAATTTAATCTGCAATGGGCTTTCAATATCAATTTAATCTGCAGCTACGAGTAGTACTGATAGTAGTACTAGCCATAGCTGTGTACTCCTTCCCTGGTATCCCTGGAGACTCTGCATTGTTGCTAGTGTGCCTAAACATTGATTTCCATACTTCAGCTGTCTTGATTTGCTTTTACATTTAATTCAGTTCTGAATTTTCTGGATTTCTTTTTTTTGTTGCCTGGAATAATTAAAACTTCCCACAAAATGCTGCTTTTGCTTTCAGATATCTGAATTTACTCAGATTCCAATTTAATGTTATTTTTCATGAAAATCCAAGTAGTTATGCAAGGTCCTGTGCTGTAAATGGCAAGGCAAATCCATTTCTTCTTATAAGGAATTAAAGTAATTTGCAGAAAGACCATGATGAAAGTCACACAGAAATGTAGAAGTGAAGGATGGTTTCAGTGGGGTAAATGTACAATTCTCTCAACACTGTCAAGTGCTGCTCCTCTCTGCATCAACATGACAAAGGACTGAGTTTAATCCAAAGTCTAAAGCCACTAGTATTGTGAGGGCTCAATTTTCCCTCCAGCCCCAAGCATTTCATTGTCTGCCATCCTTCCATGCCATCTGTACAAGGCCCTTCCCCTGACATGGAGCAGCCTGTAGCTCTCCAGGACTGGGCTCAGCTTGGAGCACTGGGAGAGAAGCTGAGCTCTCAGCCTGCAAGCAGAAACGCTGTGTTACCGGTTGGGAACTATTTGCATTCTCAGATGAGGATGACTCAAATAGCACGAGCTGTGACTACTGCTGGGAAAATATCATCCGGAGGACGGCGTGAGCCACAAGTACACCCATTCCTTGTCACTGTGCTCGTTTCAGAGTCCCCTTGGCAGTGTACAGAGGCAAGTCAGCAGTGGCTTGTTGCAGGAGCAGCAGCCTTGCCTTTTGTGACTGTGAGTTTCTAAAATCTTCAGGCAGATTTCATCATCATGGGCAAGACCTTGGCTGGGGCTGGCCGGGAAAGGATTGGTAATTGCCTGGCACTAAAAGGCTGTGTGATTGACTGGGCTCCTTGGGAGTGAATACGTCCTAAGCAGCACAATTAGCATTTGAGGCTGCACTTGCTTAGCTTACACCTGAATACATAAAGAGAACCAGAGAACAGAAATACATCTCTCAGCCCCATAACAGCTGTAATTGGCCTGATGTTACATTGATCACAGTGCTCCTTAATGATGAAAGCCAAGCAGGCTGCTTTCCAAATCAACAATTTTACACTTAACTAAAAATGTTAGCATTTGGATTCAATTAAACACCCTCACTTGTCCTTCTTGGAGGGAGAGAGCAAAGGGAGGAAAACCACATTAAAGCTACAAGGATGGCCTGGCAGGACTGCCCTTGCAAGCAGGCACCTCCAGCTTATGAAACCAGCATGGAAAGGCTGGGTGTGTAAAACTGGCTAATATTTTGGAACGTTCCTCAGAACTCGCTAACTCAATAAATCTGCAAATGCTGGCCGTATTCCCAGCCTTTATTTTCAGCCCACTTTTCCTGTAAGCTCTTATGCATTATCTCTTTGGTTGCCATCAGACATTGTCGTTAACTCCCAAAGGCCCAAGGATGGTGTAGGCAAAGCGCAGATCCAGATGGGGTGGTCAGCATTAGTGGCCCTGTACATGAAGGAATGCTTTGTGACAACTGGGTGACGGAGCAAACGTTCCCTCAGTTTACCCACGGTGAATCTGTGTTGCACAAACAGCTCAAAGCTAATGTTTCTGCAAATCCTTTTCAAGGCTCAAGGTGACCAACACACTGGCATCCACAGAGCAGCCCTGTGGGTATAATATATGTTTGACTGGTGGCATCCAAAACCATTTGGGACAGGAGCCCAGAGGAAAGAGCTGGATGTATTGGGGAATGAAATGGGGAGAAGCAAAGGCAGGGCTGAAAATTTTTGCTGTAAGGAACTCAGAGAAGACATGACAAAGAGTTAGAGGATCTGTATGTCAACATGGTAGGAAGCTAATCTGTTCCTCTGCCTCTAGAACATCTTGTTTCTTTCATGTGCAGGATAGTGAGGCTCAGAAACCTGATTACGATGTGTCAGAGTTGCCATGAGGGAAACCTGCTAACCCCTACAAACGGAGGTTAACAGAGAGACAGCTGGGGAATGGTTAAGTTGTGTATGTGCACATGAGTCTCTGTAAGTAAACTGGCCATGTGTGTAATGCAGCAATTTGCAGCTATCGAATAGTTAATGTCAACTCAGCCTGTGGACTCATAAATTTTAGTTTAACACGCAATTCTGCTTCGACAAGTGTCTATATAAAAATAACACCTTCCCACAGAAATGATCTGCTATCTATGTGTAATCACATGCAAATCTGATTAATTTGCTGACTAAATTAAGGGGAGCAGTTTTGAAAAATGGGTGTCTAAAGTTAGGTACATACTATTTATGTACCGAAATATGCAGTAAGATTTTAAATGATACTTAAGTCTTGTCACTTCGAATTGCCCTTGGAGTAGCTTTTAAAATCAGATTACCTTTCTGAAGCCCTGAAGTGCAGAATTAGATAAGTGGGTTTGAAAATATTGTCTTCATTTTTATTCTTTTTTATCTCTGTTGAAGCTGGAAATACACAGCTGCTCCAGGAGCAGGCAAGCAGATTTCTGTTTCATTCCTCTTGCAATTGTACAAGCCAAAAAGATGACAACTTAACTTCTAGATCCCAGCATGAGTTTGTAGACCTGGTAGTTGGAAAAACAACCAAACATCTTTTTTGCTTGTAAACTGACTGCATTTTATCTGGAAATCATTGCAATGCAATAAACATGAACTCCATGATTCTGTTTATATGGAGCCAGTTTTCCGAGGAGAACCACACGTAACAAAACAATCATTATAGTTGAATACCAGTGCTTATGAAAGGGACTGGATTGAAAACACTGATGACAGAAGCCTTCTGTTTATCCCTGGAACAGCAGTGACAGTGGCAGCGTAAGCTACGTCAGACTGTTCCCCAAACAGTTGACACCCAAGGGACTAACTGGTGTTACAGCTTCAAGTGCACTATTTTGCTGGGTCCCTGATATCTGGCAGTGGTGGGTGCTCCTGAACTGAGTGGTGCTCTAAGTGGTTGCAGAGCCACTAATCAGGTACTGGTGACTTAGTGCACTTCACTGGCACTTTTGTAGCTATGCCATTGCTAAACACTTTTTGGGAGAAAAGGGGTGAGGAGGTAGCTCAGCTGGTATTGCTTGCTTGGTCTCCACAGACAAGCTCACTGCTGTTCTCTTGATTACTGCTGGCTGTGCAGAGCTTGGACTTTTTTTTCCTCCCTGTCTTTTTATGCTGACATCTGTCTGTTGGACATCAAAGGGCAATCTTTCAAAGCCAGAAAGTCATATGACTTACGGAACACTTAAGTGATGATCTGCAGAAATGCGGGTGAGCTCGCTCCTGGAAGAGGCATTCTGCTGTCGTGATGCGTTAAAACAGCTCTTTGTATTTGGGCAATAACAAAGATTCATTTGAAAGTATTAGCTATCATCAGGGCTTGACCTCTTCAGAAAGTATTCTTTAGTCAGGGTTTTAAAGTGGATTTGGAAAGATAATTATTCTTGTCCCCGGGTAGAATCTGGGCAATTTATGTGCTCAGCTGACTTGCCACTTTGGCTTCAATGGATATTTATTCCATGAAGTGCACGGTTGTGCTGTGTGGCAGAGGATGATGGTAATGGGCAGATCAGAAACGTGCAGACAGAGATACTGCTCAGGGTGATACATCCTTAATTGTGACTATTCTTATAGCAGGCACTGTGCTCAGTACTGTAGCACTTCAGTGCAGGGGAAGATGACACTGTTTATTTATCTCTGTTTTTTTTCTCTGTGTGTGAGTTCACAAAACATTTGCAAAAAAGCTTCATTTCATGGCCATGAAAAGATTGTTTGTATCATTTAAGCCAGAATACCACTCGGAAAATTGAATTTTGTACATCTCCTGCCTGATAACTTTCTTTCTATAATATTTCAGTATGCATTTTTTGTTCCCAAGATGTCATTATTGCTTTATCCTGCAGCTTTCATTAGTAGCCAGTGTCATGTATCTCAGCTTTCTGGAGTTGTTATAAATGGCTATCACAACATCTGATAGGGCTTCCTAGGAAAAGTGGTAGAGAGGGTAGTTGTATTTCCACAGGGTGAATTTTCATCAGATCACAAGATTCAAGCAGGCATTATCGAGGATATTTTTCTGGCCCTCTGAGTCTCATGTAATATCCCAGAACTCTGATGCTGAGTCAAATCCTGCAGTGGGATCCACCGGGTGAGGTATAAACCAGAGATCTGCAGACTCACCAACATATGTTCCTCAGGAGAAAAAGCTCTGGGTGGAACATTAGCTACTTTTCCAGTGCAGGGTTATACATATCAGGTTTATAAAAGGCTATTATAAATGTCCTGAATCAAATACCTGGCCATGACACCTGCATTCTACCATCAGTCAGCTCCCATGAAATATGAAAAATGAAGTTATGTATCTGGTTGTCTCACACCATAGCTGGCTCTGGTCACTTTAGGCACTTTGGGGTAAAAACTGCTCTCTGTGATGTGTTTGTGCAGCTCCACCAGTGCTGCTGACTGGTCCCATAACAAAGCTGCAGGATGCAGACGTAAGAGATCATGAGGGGCATCAGCACAACTACTATTTCCCATGACTGACACACGCATGTTGCACCAGCTGGTGGTGGCAGAGGGGTGGAAACAGATCTTCTTAATGTGCACCTGCTAATATAAATTAATTATTATAGTAATGAAGCCAAAGCGTGATGAATCTGTTCTCTCCAGTCCATCTTTCACTCTGCTTTTCTTTGTAAGCAGGCAGAAAAACATCACTGCATTTCTTTCTTTTCCTTTGTGCAGTTAGTTTGCTGTTTCTGATTTGTCATCGCTCCTAATGTTTCATTGACTTCTGACTGTGACTTGTTGTTTATTCAAAGCAGTATTAGCACGGTAGTGCCTAAGAGTTATTGAACAACTACATAATGGACAAGTCATTCCAGCAGCAGAGCTGGAGCTTGCAGGAAAAGGTCACAGAAACCCTGGGCTGAGTTGTAGGTTGGAAATGTGGACATGGTCTGTCCTTCTATTGGCAAAGCTAGAACCCAAATGTAGGAAGGTGCATGTCGTTGCATGTTTCTGTGGGAGAGCAGGGATGCCTGGCATGAGATGTTTATGCAGGATGAATTCCTGGCTGGGGAAAAATATAAAAAATGGGTTATTAAAACTGCTGCAGCCAAAGGAGTGAAATCTCGCCTGTAGCAGGAGATGTGGGAGAAATTGTGTTTTCTCCTCATCTCTTATTTACTGAAGGTATTAAATGTCCTTTGACTTAGCTTGGTTTAGATTGGGGTCTGCTCCCCAGTGTTGTACTCGAGAGAGGCTCAGCAGCTACCTGTAGCAAGATTCTACAGGCTGCAATAGGTTGTCTCAGATCAAAGTATAATTGACCTGTCTTTAGAAACCTATCTAATAAACTTTGTGGACCGACACATTGAATGGGACAATTTCCTCCTACCTGGAGTTGCTGCTTTTTGTAGAGCATGCTGCTCAGTGAAACCACCAACCAGTAAAGTTCCTTCAAAAGAAGGGAAAATGTGTGTGGGAAAAGGATTTTACAGTTCAGTTTGTGAAATTAAAATATCATTGCCAATATATTGCACTTCTGTCACCTCCATTGAAAGAAAAAATGCAACTTGGCAGTGGGCTGGAAAGAGGGGCCCCAGAGTGTTTCCCTGTGTTTCAGGGAGGAGTTGGATGGTTATCTGACTCCAGCTGTCCTGAATCTACAGAGCAGCAGCTTGCACCCTCTGGAGATCAGTCAGATCTCATTAACCTGTAGCCAGTTATTTGTGCAGCTCTGAGCTCCCCCTTTGTGAAAAGAAGGCAATTTGCTGCGTTTAGGTGATAATCTTTTAGCCTGTTCCATAAAGAAAGGTATGATTGGGATGGAGAACATATTTCTGGTAACTGTGGTATCCAGAATCACAGTCCAGTGGGTTTAATGGTGGATTTGGCAGTGCTGGGTTAGCAGTTGGACTCTTAATGATCTTAAAGGTCTTTTCCAACTTCGGTGGTTCTGTGATTCTGTGATAGATAAAATGAGATTAAATGCATACCCTCTGTCTTTGAAACCTGCCCAGTGGCTTTTTGTAACTCTACCTTCTGGTGAGTATCATTTTGGCAAATTTAAGGTCTGCTTGTCCAGAAAGAGATCCAGAAAGCTCATGACATTTTCATCCCAGTTATCTCTTTACATGTGTCCTTAGCTGGAACAAACTAAAGGAAAAGCTGCATTTTCAACCTATTGGTGATCCTTTTGAATTCAACATTACAATGACATCACTGGTTATTAGCACAAAAATGTCGAGCTTCTTACAGCACTGTCTTAATGCTGTAAACATTTATACTAGCACGCTAAAAAGATTTGGGCATAAGGGGCCATACTGGCATCAGGGAGCAGCTGAAAATATGAGTAGGCTAACATTAGATTAAACAGAGGCAGGCAGTAATTTAATTGGCATTTATACATTGAGAGAAGGAAAAAATAGTAAGTTAAAAAAAGAAATGCAGCTAGGAAGCTTTTGGAAATCAGGGAGGTAATTTGCTTTCCAGAATGATTCACAGCATCTCGTGTTAGCTAATTAACAAAACAGCAGGTTTGTGAATTTAACTGCAGCGGGGTTGGGGCTCTGTGGACTCGGTTCTCGTCCATGTGTTCACTGGGGTCTGTTCAGCCCCCTCAGTGCTTTTGCTCTGCTCTTTGGCATCTGGGGGAGCCTGGCCTCTTTCAGAGGGCAGAGTTACAAGTGGCTGCACTCTGTGATAGCAGCCATATGAGGGTGAAAGGGGCAGGTGGACAGGCAGGAGATTATCCATTGACTGGTATGACTCAGCCATCCATAAAATGATTTTCATTAATGTTTAATGTGTGTCAAAAATGTCAGCATCTGTAAGAGACGCAGATAAATTATTTAGTCCTGGGAGTGTCTTGCCTTCCCCCTCCCGCTGATGTATGTAAAATGTTTGCCCTGGTTTTGTTTGGATTTGGGATGCTGGTGGGGGGGTTAAAGGGATGGCTGTTACACCCAGAGTGTTTCCTGGCCAGACCCTCGGAGGAGCTTCTGCCGCTGCCACTTTGCAGTTCAGCGCTGGGGCAGAGAGGTCTGGGCAATCTGAAGTCAGCTGCAAGTGGGTTATGCACAGGCCCTGTGGGTGGCCTGGGGCTGGTTGTAGATTGGTTTGCAGAGGAGTAGACCTTGGAAAACTGCAATAAGGACAGAAGAGTGAGGTGTGACAGGAGGTCCTGCTCCCCAGGTAAGGGCTGTGGAGGGCGGCTCTTGGAGTAGCTCAGCATCCCAGTGTAGCCTGTGAGCGTTCCCTGTGCTCCCAGAGGGCCTGCCTGAAGTGCCCTGCAGCTCTGCCTGATATCAGCTGGAGTTCTTTCTGCTGCTCTTCTTGCTGCCTTTGTTTTGCTGGGTTTGTCCAGAGATGCGTCAGCCAGAGACCTGCAACTGCCCTGTTTGGATGAACTGTGTCCTGCTCAGGGGTGGGAGCAGCCTCTGCAATCCCACCAGGGCTTTGGCTGCTCTCCCATGTACCCGTCTGCAGGGACAGTTTCTACTTTTGCCTGCCCTGTATCAAGAGCTTAGGGCATGGTCTTGCTTTATCACTAACCAGGGAATTCATGCACAGGAAGGGAAAAGTCCCCATTGAGTTGCAGATTTAGGTTTTCTTTTATTCCTTTTTTTTTTTCTTTTTTTTTTTTTTTTTTTTAAATCAGCTTCCCAGGATGACACAATAGCTGCAAGCTGAAATCATAAGCCCTGGCAGAAAGAAAGAGGTACCAAAGGAGATGAGCAAAGGCAGAAATGTATCCAGTCAGAAGGGATTTGAGGCAACGTGAGACAGGGGAAATGTAAGCCTAATTAATTGTGAGGTGCTGGTTTGTGAATGTTGAATGAACCACAGTCAAAAACGACTAATTTAAAACCCACTCTGACACTCATATTAGACACAACCATCCTTCCTGGACAGGGATTTTTCTGAAGGCAATGGAAGCTTCGTCAACCTGTTTGGGGCATGTTGAACTCTGTCAGAAAAATAACAAAGGGAAAATGTAGAGTGTTTTTAAACATGGGAGGAAATGCAATTGCCTTGTTTGTTTAGGATGTTTTTTTCTTTTTTAGTGCAGTCATAGGCTTTGGGACAAGGATCTCAAATGGCCTCTAATTAAAGTTGCTTTCTTAGTGTCTGGCGTGAAATCCCCCTGAGAGGCAGATGTTTGCAAAGCACACTTGGGGCACTGGCATATGGTTCCTTTGTGTGGCTGGCGTTTCAGCAAAGTGCCTCCTCAATGTTGTACATAATTAGATATTTTATTTTATTTTTTGTCCTGGAGAAGTTACTGGTGGCTGGGGACCTCCAGGATGTGAGTGGGAGGCTTTCTGGGAGACGGATGGGAAACCCTAAGCACGTCACTGCTGTGTGACAGGTGCTGGCAGATGCCCTTTTGCAACTTTTTGGAAAAAGCCTGTTGACTAAACCAGTGCCAGTTAAAGAATAGTATTCTAACCTACAGAATTTAACAGAGGATGGGACCCTGGGTACCCAGCCTCTGCAGCTTCAAAGAGGGCCTGCATCCTTCCTGCAGAAATCCATCAGCAGTTCTAAACTTTTTATTGGATTATAAAATTCTGAGGAATGTTTCCATAAGAAACCCAATTGTAATTGAGAGGGGAGTGAAATGAAAAGAAAATATTCATGCACGCTAGGCCTGGATGGAGACCATGGCTGTGTTTAAAATGTGACTTCAGATTACAAATGGCCCATAGCTGTTTATTAACACCATAAAAGACTGTTGCATCTGGGTGGTCACTGGTGTGTAGAGCAATCTGTAGATGGCAAGAAACTTAACCACTAAAAGCTCAAGGTGCTGAATGTACTTATTTCCCTCTAAGGCAGCACATCTATCCCTTGTACACTTAAGAAATAAAACACAGGATTTTGTGTCAGATGATCTAATTTTTCCAGTTCTCCTAACATCTCCCATTCCTTCCCAGAAAGCCCTTTCTGTGATCACCAGAGCAAGTCTTTCCTACTGTCAGTGCCTCATTTTTTGCCTGTCTATAAAAGTGCACTGCAACAGTTCCCTGCCTCAGAGAACTCAGAGGTTTTTTCAGACAAAATTAATTCATATTTGAAAGGTGCTTTTGAGGCCCGTGAACATGACTGTGCTTTACTAATGTGGGCATTATTTCCGTTCTGTAGAGAGGAAAACCAAGATCTGGCACAGTTAAAACAGCTTGTTCAGGATCATAAAGCAATTTAGGAGCAGAACCACAAATAGAGCCAAGTCTTTTGACTCGCAGTCAGATGTGCTATCCACAGGGCTACCTATAACGTCTAATTATTTTTCTAAGTGTAAGAACTGAAAGATCTCAGCCTGATTCCAAAGTCCTGATGAAAATGAAATGTGCAAGAGATTGACTCACAGCCATTGCACTCTCTTAGCATCTCTATTAGTGTATGTTTAAAACGAAATTAGTAAAATCCCCCATGGATGGAGTTGAAGCAGAGCCTCTGCTGCAGATTGTGCATAAATTCAGTATCCTTCTGATGCTTTGAATGGTTTTGTGCCACTTAGGAAAAGGCAAAGCCTGGCTGTTGGCTTAGGTGGGATGCACAGGGTGGGACGTTTCGGCTTCACATGCTGAACACGGCTTATTAGAGGCCACACGTGCACACAGGCTAATGAATTTGCATGCTTGCTGCAAGCCGCTCTATCTTTCTTGAGGCCTTGCCTATTCTTTGGCTTGATTTCAAGCTGAGGCTACTGTTTAAATGTGTGGACATTCAAAGGCTGTGCTGGGAGGCTCAATGCTGCCAAGTACCTCGTGGAAGGAATAACAATCTCGGCAATTAGCAAGGTCCCCCAAACCCCAGCCCTGCCTCTGTCAGTGTTACAGGCAGGGGAGGGAGGGGGCCTGTGCTGGCAGGGGCTGTCCCTGGGTGGTGATTCGAGCAGTGAGAAATCAGAAGGACTGAGCTGTTGGTGTAGAGGAGGAGAAAAGCAGCCTATATTACATATAAACCCAACATTAATCTTTTAGTTTTGGAATAAATGCAGCAATGTAATGCATGTGACTTCTGTCTCAGCTGGGATAAAGAGGGTGGCATGTGGTGCAGTGGGATTAGTCTTTTGTGCAGACCATCCATTTGGTGTCCATGGTTCTTGCAACTTTTGGAGCTATCAAATGGCATGGATCTCTGTCAGTGTGCACACTGGATCTGGTGGCTGGAGAAAGCGAACAGAGGAGCATGGAGGGGCACAGCCACCATCCCTGCCTCAGGGCTGTGGTGCTAATCCAACCTGCCTTTCAGCCTGTCCCTGCCACTCCCCAACCTGCCATCCTAAATGCTTCCCGTGAGACCAGGTATTACCTGTTATTGGTTATTATGGAGAAGCGTAGAACTCTGGGTTAGTCTTCAGTAATAGTTGGTAATTATATTTACAGCTTAATTTTGTGGTTTTTTTCTCTCTGGTGCTGTCTTTAGTTTCAATTCAATTGAATTCTTCCTTCCTTCCTCTGTGAAATCAAAGCCTGCTCTTCTGCTGCCTGCAGTGGGAAAGGATGACAGGAGAGTCTTGCAGGCTCCTGGGGAGTTCAGGGCACCAAAATTCTCTTTCTTTGCATCAGGGATCAGCTGTTGTCCACAGAGGAGCAATCGGCAGATGCAGAGTGTCCAGCCTCATTTATCTCTGCCAGATGGTGCTAAAATACTAGTCCAGAGCACATGTTGCTTCTATTCAACCAAATGCTTGTGCCATGCTGTGGCCTCACTGCTTTGAACCAATGAGCCTCGGCCAGCAAAATCCCAGAGGCATAGGCCCCAGCAGCCCTTGGCTAAGCCCCTCTGCGTGGCTTGTGGAAAATCAGAGAAATCAAACTGGGAAGGCTCGCCGCCCTGTGGGGACAGACAATAGCCTGCAGGAAGGGGAGGAAGGGGTTAAAGACGGTTTAGCACACACAGAAAGTAAATATTTGAGGCATAAATGCAGAAGGAAAGAATAATGGAGAGAGAAGGGCAGGAGGAGGAAGCCAGAAGTGTAAAGAGAAGAAAAAGGAGGATTATATTCTGCTGGAAAACAAAGGGATGTTTGTATGAGAAAAGCATTGGGGAAATGAGGGTTCAGCTCTGCACAAACTTTCTGTCTGACACTGGACAAGTCAATCTCTCTGTGTCTCAGTTTGCAAAGGCTACAATGGGAATACTAAAGTCTCCTTTGTTCTGCCTCTCTCTGCTCACATCAGACATCCCTTCTGTTTGTGTGTTGTAGAAAGCCAAGACGCTACAGTACTGCAAAGACAAATAAATTCCACTGAGACTTTGAGGGGAGAAAAATAAAAAGGTAGGAAGGCAGATAGGCTGTGAAAAACCTGGGAGATAAATGCCCCAAAAACTGGGGTGTGGGAGTGGGGGTATAGAAATACAGGAGAGGCCTTTACTGGGGGAAGAAGAAATATGGACCAGATTAATCCTACTGTTGCATCCTGGACTCCAGTGGGGTTCCTCGAGGGATGGGCTTAGCCCAAGGAGTTCAGTTTTGTTTGGTTAAAGAAACTTTATGCCAAAGTTTTTAAATAGTCAAATCTGTTCTGAGAACTATGAGAATGTGGGCTGCCTTTCCTGAAACGTTGAATGGGTCTTGGGATGAACAACTCTTGCTGAAGGCATCAGGAGCCAAGTGATTAAGCCCCATGCAGTGCTCTGACAGGAGGCCTTCTTCTTGCCTACGCATACTTTTTTAAGTATAGAAAGTATTTCCATATTTCCAGCAGCTGATCTTCATATGAAGCCAAGAGCTGCATTTTTCAGATTAGAACTGAAGCTTTTCTAGGAAAAGCCACTCTGGAGCAGACCATTGCTCCATCTAGCCCAAGACAGTGTCTCCAACAGAGACCTGCACTCTGCTTAGAGAAAGAAATGCTAAAGCTCACAGGGCTCTCTCTGGGGATAATTTATTTTTCACTCCAAGAGTTAGAGCTTGGCTTTCACTTCAAAGTCTTTAGGCTTACATTCTTTCCAAAACTCTTGCTTATTTTATTAATCTTCACGGTTCTCTGGAGATGTTTGTTGTTTGCAGATCTCCAACCTGTTCAGGAAGCCCCTTGAGCTGCTGACCTCCATGTCCTTCAGCAGCAAGCTCTCCAGGCCAGTTGGGGCTTTTGTGCAGGGGAAAAACAAATTTTCTCAATTTCAGGATTGCTGCATTTACCATGGAAGCATGCCTTAAGCTTCTCAGCTCACCCATCTGGCTTCTTATTACAGCATCTCCTCTAAAACTGTGAGCTGCTTCTGCCACCCAGGGAATCCCTGCAAAGAGATGTTCTGTGCATGTGCGTTGCTGCTCTGCCCTGAAACGTGAATCAGCCATGCTGAGGATCCACTCTTAATTCTTCAGTGCTTCCAAGTTTACGAGAACACATTATACTGTCAGCTGCTCAGGCTGGCATGGTGTGCTTTCTTCTTGGGTCACTGGAGTGATAAAAGTTTGTGGCCAGTCATAGTGTCCTGGCTCTGTGGATAGCACACTAAGCCAGGATGTGATGAAGGTGTGAGGGGCTGCAGGGTGACAAGGTCGCAGCACCGTGCTCTCTGTGCCTCTCTTTTGGTAAAGAGGTGACTGAAGCGCTCAAATGTCTTGGCAGACCATGCAGGTAGACAGCAAGAGGGGCTCTGTTGCGTAGTCCCATGTTTATGAGAATGGTGAACCAACAAACCAGTGCATGGACAATGGGCAGGATGTCTCAGTGTTCAGCCTGCCCTTCCTTCACCCCTTTGTCCTTCTCTGTCCATCTGCTGCAGAAGGGCTGAGAGGAGCTGTGGAGAGGTGTAGGGCAGACTACAAAGCACAGCCTTTGTGTGCGCGGAGCTCTGCAGCAAAATGAGACAGTGCTCTGCAGACATGGCCTTGGATCCAGCACGCAAACAAACAAAACAAATGTATTAGAAACAGCTGGGGAATAGGATGAAAATGAGCATCATTAGGGATATGCTTATAATAACTTACGAACCAGGGAATGCATCATTGCTGTGCTGGGCCCTCCTGGAGACAGATTTGCTGTTGATTTTGGAGTCTTTTTTACAGCCATTGGTTTTCCCATGTATGCATACCTTGCCCCAGCTCTTGCTGGCAACCTGACAGCATGCTCTGAGATGTAGCCTCCAGTGAAAGGATTTTGTCAGGAACTGGAGCAACCTCTGGAAGCACTGGCTATGGCCTCATCTGTGGGTCAAGAGCTGCCACTTGGTTGAGTACCATGCATTGCTTTAGGTGCTGATCTGCCTTCCAGCATTTCTTTCCTCATCCCAAGGGAAGTTTTGCAGCTCTTGGGACTTTTTCTTTTCTCCCTGGTTGTACAGGCTCACGGTTTCCCAATTCATTAATCATTTATTTTGAAGTGTGTTTGACCTGTGCTGGGTGATACTGAGAAAGGGGAAAGTACCTGCTGCAGCACTGTCCCCACTCAAGTCTTTTCTCGCCTCTCCTCTGCACAGTCAGGACATCGGGGCTGTTGGCAAAGAGCCCCTTGCCTGCAGCCTGCCCTGATACAGCTCAGGAGGTGACCATCCTTTAAAGTCATACATTTTTCTCCCGGTCTCCATGCATATTTCCTCTGTGAGATGCAGTCCTTCCTTGCAGGAGAGTGTCTGAAATTGGCCTTCAGCCCTCAGTATACTGGGTTCTTGCTAAGAAGTCCTTATGGTGCGCTTTACGTACGCCTGCTGGCTTTTTTTAGTAATGCTCACAAAGATTTCAGTTTTTCACTGTCTGCTGCACAGTTGGGTGCTTAAGAACTGACTTTGCCATTTTCCTGACAAATTTAACAAATACTGGCCAAAACTCAACTTGCACTGACACTGCAGATCTTGCAGCTGGATAAATTTGGCCCAGTAATCCACCTGAGTGTCTTCAAACCCTCATGATGTGTCTCTCACATTGGCTCTTCCTGTTTGCTTCATGGCTGGATGAGATGCTTATATACAGAGCTGCTTAAATTCCAAATGCTACCTGTGGCTGAGCAGTTCCTACCTTTGATGTGAGAGCTAGCCACAGCCTGGGATCTGAGAGGTTATTCTTGTTAAGAGGGTAAGTTAATAGCAAAGTCTCATATATTTAACACAGTGTGCACAAAGTCCCTCTTACTTGAACACAGAAGGAGTTCAGCAATCAGGACTCATTTCCCTGGTCCCCAAACACTTTACTGACACAATGCACTCCTTAGGCATCCCTCGGGACTGTGCTCCAGTGCCTGTTGAAATTGCAGTTACATTGGTCTTGGCCTTACATTGAATTTCCTCAGCCCTTTGAGTGCTAGTTTTCACTAGCTGTAGGCTTGGCTGGTGAGCTTACACATCTCCTGGAGCTGAGTGTCATGGAGGTGACATCTGAGAGCAAGAGGGGACAAAGAGAGTTAGCTGCAGCTTTTGGTCACCAGTGAGGGATGTATTTACATATACAACACAGCCTTGTTGCACAATCTGAGTGTGAATGGCAAAAACCAGTAACTCAACCATAGTAATACTAACACTGTAGTTCAGCTGCAGGTGAAAATGGCTGTTTTGGTCTTCATAGTGTCAGTTCCAAATGTCGGCATGGATTGAACCACTTTGCCTTTGCAGGCTGCATGTTGGAAGCAACAGATGACAATGTGAAGGGGGTGCTTTTATCCCCAAATCATTTTAAGACCCGAATGGTCAGGTGTCATCTGCTGTGTTCAGCAAGGAGGGTGTGATGGCCTCAGCACTGTCCTGTTTCTAAAAAGCTGCCTAGTGAGAAGCTTTTCTTGCCCTGGCACCATCTCAGAACAGTGGTTGCTGCCTGCCTGTGAAAGGCAGAAAGTGAAAATACAGGGTTTCAAATGTGTTACATTCTTTGGTGAGCTGGAATAGATCTAAGGCCATATGGAGGATCACTTGTCATGATGGCTATTCACTACCCAGTGATGGATGACTTATTTTTCAGAGGAACTACAAAAATGTCCTTCAAACCCCCCTTTTGTGGGAATAGCAGTGTCTGGCTTGCTGTGGGGTGATCCCTTACTGTTGGTCTTTTGCAAAGCCGAGAGATACTGCTGGCACCTGAAACTGGGCAGTTCTGTTCCCAAGAGAGTAAAAGTCCATGATTTCTTGAGTGAACATTTAGGAGACAGGAAGTAATTCAGCACTTCAGGGAATACAAATGGCCTGTGCAGGTACACTTAGCATGTAATCAAACTGCGTGTATTACCTGAGGATGTGCTGGGGCTTCAAACCACTCCTTACCCAGGGAAAACTTTGGCTGGCTCGTAAGGAGCATGTCCTCCCTCTGAGTGTGGTCCCATCTTGAACTGTTCCATCTCAGCTGTGCTGTGCACAGCAGAAAGGGGGGAAAGCCCTTTTTAAGCGAGACCGTGTGCAAACCTGTCTCAAGGGCTGATGCTAAATGGATGTGTATGTGTTATAATGTTCCCTGCAGTTTTGCCTGGGCTATGTTCAGAACAGTGAAGGGAGAAGGCTCCTGGCTTGCTGTGCAAGATGGACATCTCCCAGGCTTGATGGTATGGTCTGTGAAAAAGGCAGCAAGGATTAAACTGGTTACTTGATGGAAAATCTGTTAACCTTTCAGAACTTCTGAAGGACAGAGCAATGAGCTGATTCTCTGTATTTTATTTTTTTCTGTGAACATATCTCTATTGATGTTGATGCTGTTCGTTCATCAGCCATTTGGGTCTGTTTGTTGGTACTTTTATGTAATTTATAGCCTTTCTCCAGTCTGATTTTTGAGAAACATGGCGTGTCCATGAAGCTGGGAGCAAGAACATGCTCTCTTCTAATGTGACTTTCCTATTTTTCTGTTTTGCAGGTTCTTTTCGAAATGATGGTTTAAAAGCTGCTGATGTCCTTCCTATACTGAAGGAGAAAGTGGCCTTTGTGTCAGGTGAGCACATCTTTCCTTGCTCCCCCCAGCCCATCATGAGCACTGTCTGCCACATCCTGGTCCTTGTGATGCTGCAGAGTCTCGAGGGACCAGTTTCATGTTTGAACTCGGTAGTACTTAAATTAGCTCTTTGCTAAGAAAAGGGCTGTATGTGGACCAGGACTATCCAGTAATACTCAGGGCATTGGAAACTGGTTCATATTGATTTTCTTCATATTCTGAGACACAAGAAAATGAGCAGCACAGGTAGGATGAAAGGCAGCTTCTTAGCTCCAGCCCAGATGTGAGCTGTCTCAGCATGCAGGACACTTCAGGGATCCTGCTTTTAGTTCAAGGTCAGTGAACAGCATTAAATTCCTGTATGTAGGAAGCAGTCAGACCCATAAATCACTGGTGTCCCATTTACCGTCCCAATCGACTCGCAGTTAAAATACCATTGATGCTGCATTTACATAATAACTCAGATGCTCAAAGTTCTCCTGCCGTTCTGTACAAAGATTTACAGCCTTCATTCAGGAGACAAATCTCGAGGATCTGGGGGTGGATGAGGACTAGACAATATGGAAGAGGCTTTGAGAATAGCTTGGATGATAGTGCTTCTGGTGTGAATTACAACTTGTCAGTGAGAGGGGGAAGAGAAAGTCTGAAGCAATCATAATCTTGCATGAAGTCACTCAAATTGGCAGCATAAACCCAGGGTATTTCTAGTGGCAGCTTTTCTGATGATTAAAAACCATTCAGGCTTCTTGCAATGAGAAAACCTCCATCAAGAGCAGCCAGTTCCCCTTGTTTGCAGTCTCTTCATCTCCTCAGTAATGCTGGCTGCAGAAGGGAGGAGGTTGCAGCAAGGCTGTTAGGTGCCTGGACTCTTCCTCCCTGGGTCTCTCCCCACGTGCTGGAGTTGAGTCCCCAGGCCCGTGAGGATGGGGCTCATCACCCTGCTGAGCCATGGACATGTCACCCAGGGAAGAAAAGCTTTCCCCTTGACAGCTGGTGTGAGATGTCTTTCCCTATAGTAACAGTTAAATGGCCCAGGGATCACATGTCCAGCTGTGACTTGGGGAAACAATTTGAGGTTCTATAAATGCTAAACTTTCTCCTCAATGACATGAAAATCCAGGAGTTTGAAGGAAGTTTCTGAAACACCAAAAGTCTTGTGTGAAAACCCAAGACTATCCCAATAGTACTCACATGCAGGGGCACTTTTATCTCACACTGAAGTCTCATTGTGAATGTCCTGAAATGTTTTCCATGGCTGGCTTTCACTGCTCCGAAGAAGGGAACATAGTCATAAAAACACAGCATACCTGCACATTTGTTTGAGACACAAAAGCTGAACCGGGTGCTCTGGGGAAGTAAAGGGGAGGAATTTATGCAGGGGCTGTACTGCAATTTAGTTCTTGGCTCCTGCTGTTGCTTTGCATGGAAATGACTGCAGGATCATTTGGTAATTCATGGAATATTTAATAATGACAACCTGTCTGGATTGTTTACGTAGCCCCTTCCACTGATGGTGCCTGTGTTCAGCTCTGAGCCAGAGGGTCTCACATCAAATCATCAGCTCGTTAGACACTGTCCTGTGCCAAGCCTGCCTTGCGGAGGGGGGTGTTAAACAAGCAGCGCCAACACAATCCCCCGGGCTTTCACACCATGATCCGCTGCAGGCAGGGTACAGCTTGCTCCATATAGACTCACCAGCCTCCAGACTTGGATCTGCTCAAAATGTGCCGTTCCTGACACAGCTAGAGGTCCTGGGATTTACACCTCCTCTTCATGGTCTCCAAATGCAATGGCTACGGGCAGCAATTGCCTTTGCAGGCAGAACACTCTGAGCTGCTTGTGTTCACTGCAGTAGCCCCAGCATCCCCTTCCAGCCCAGAGTGCCAGTACTGCCCAATGTTCCCCTGGACTGATGTAATAAAGAAGGTTAAGAAAATGATTTTAGCATTTCAGCTGATGGCTAGGTTCTTTTTAATTAAAATGGAATAATTTGCTAGACTATGTTTTGAGCACAGAAGAGAAAATGTTTGACAAAATAGAAAAATCAAACACCTGGACTTTCCAAGATTAACAAATAAAAACGTTCTGATGTTAGCACAGACTCTGAGAGCACATTGTGTTTTAATCAGGCTTCCTTGAGGAACAGGAGAGGTTTATTGAATCTTCTTCAGAGTTTAATACCACGGTTAATTTTAACGATAACAGTACAGTAAAGTTGTCAAGGGGGTTCCCCTTACACCAGCAGAATTTATCAGCACACACAAAAACTCTCAGCTGAACACGTCAGTTACGGAGTTTATTGCTTTTCTCTTCAGCTGTGGCTCACCAGCTTGTCTGTGATTCAACAGGAAAATTGCAGAGAACACACAAGACCCTTCAGGCAGGGGCTACACACTGCTTTGTGTGGCAGTTTGGTGGATGCTGCACACCTGAACCCTGCAAAGCAAACGGGCAGAACAGGCAGGGAAGGGAGAGCAGCTGCCGCCTGCTCCAGAGCAGGCACAACCGGACCTGCCTGCAAAGCCCTGTCATCTCAGAGGAGCACTCAGGCTTTCACAAGTGCACTTAATTTCAGAGTTGACATACAGCTCTAGCTGTCTGGGCATGGATTCACCCAGCCTAAGTGCTGTCTGGGGCTCTGTGCCTGGCACTTCCCCTCGGCTGACTGAGCTGGCAGCGAGCAGCAGGTGCGGGGCTCTGCATCTGCATCCCTGCAGCGTGGGAAGGTTGAGGGGTGGTGGATAATATCAGGACTTTTCCTGGAACTAGTTCTTGGTTTCTTCCAGTGATCTCACCTATGAGCTAGATTGAACCTGAACAAAGTTCACATGTGTGTCTAAGGAGTACCTGAAAATCCCATTCCATAGCTCCTATGCAGAGTGATGGACTGAGCAGTTGTGGGGGGGGTGCATCCCAGCCATCGCTGTCTGATTGCTTCCATCACTGACCTCCTGGAAGCAGATTAAGCAGGGGGCTGGTAGCGGGGAGACTTTGGCCACCTGCTTGTTGTCTAAAATCTTGGCTTTGCCTGGGTGGTTCAATGTGCTGCTTCCAGCAATAGAATGGCTTTGGGAACCATTAGGGAGTGAGTTACAAGCCAGAGACTGATTTTTGTATTCTGAAGGAGATAAACACTGAGGAGAGGAAATAAAACAGGTTGTAGATTATTTTAGGTGCTTTTTTTCAGTGAGAGGTGGTGAAATATTTTGGAAACTGGGCTTATAGTCTTTCTTGGGAAACACATGCTGTTTTAGAAGAGTGGTGTAAATTGGGGTGTTATTCAGCTGCTTGATTATATTTATGGGACATATTCTATTGGTCAGTGCAGTACGGAACAAAGTGTATGAACTTTCAGGAGAGGAAAAGGAATGTGTTACCATGTTCCCTTCCCATGCATGGAACTTTTCATGCACTTAGGCTATAAAAAGCTTGTTAGTTGACTGATGTCATGGGTTTTGCTGAAAGCATTTCCCAACATCCCACCCAGAAGAGTTTCTCAGGATCCTTCCCAATACTTCCGTTCCCTGGAGGGCTCGGAAGAGCGGTGGCGCGTGGGCTCCTGCTGTCACCCAGGTACTGTCTGCTCATCTGCCGAGGCAGGAGTACAAAGGAGGAGGCTGGCCAGGTTTCTGAGAGCGTGGTTGAGCTCAGAGGAATCAGCAGCAGAAGGGTAATAAGCTGGTGAGCTGCTGCAGCTGTGACAAGCAAAGCAGGAGGTTTTTCTGTGCGCTTTGGGCACCAAAAGGGCACAGAGCAGGGAGAGGTGGATGCAGTAACAGCTCAGCCATCTCCATCCTTTGGTAGCTCACTGTCCCCAACCCCACATCTCGGGAGCAGCCTCATGAGCTGGGTCACAGCAACATCTGAACCTGAGAGCCTTAAGGAAAAGCAGAAAGTTCCTGACAGGTCTTTCAGAGGAGGAATTTCAACGTCAATAGATATAAAGAAAGGACAGCTTTGCAATTAGTTTCCACCAAATTTAGGCCAGCAGGGTGAATCAAAGAGGAAAGCTCAGAGAAGAAGGCACTGACCTTCCCAAAAGCTTGTCCAAGGACACCACAGGTCACTTAGTGCCGGAGGTACCACATGTGGAGTTGCATGTTTTTTCTTTTTCTGCAGTGGATGCACTTCACTCTTCAGAGAAAGGGTTGAAATGAGACCCCCAATGCCTCTGGGCACTGAAGTAGTTCACATCCTGGTTTCAGGAGGTCTCAAATGCTCATTTGTGGACACTGGAATTGTATTGGGTTGGGAATAAAATTAACCAAAATATTTAATTTTTGAATGATGTAAGCATTTTGTATTTGCACAAAGAGTTTTGTTTTAAATCAAAAGTTTCCATTCTCCTCTTCCTCTGGAACGGAAATTTCAAATGAAACATCAACAATTCTTCTATATTTTGTTACAGAAAAATATCTTCCATTTCATACCATTCCCTGCTGTAATTTGAAATCAATGGAGATTTCAAAAAAGGGAAATCTACTACTAGAAAAGCTTGGCATTCCTTGACTATTTCTCCATGCTTGTCTCAAATGAGGAAGAGAAGAATGTGTGATCGGGGTGAATCTGGCCTCTCTTTGTTTCTCCTTATTCTGTACAACTTCTAGCAATGTGCCCTGGGGTGTGAGTTTGGAGTGTCTGTCTGTACCGCCTTCAGCGGTGACTGGCATCGCCATGTGCTCTTCCTTTCCCTTCCCTTGTCCAGCAGCAGGAGGGTGTTGTGTAGTACAGGGGTTTTTGCATCAAAAAATGTATCAAAATATAGTGTGGATCCAACACCCTGGATACTTCTCAGCAATCCAGCTACTTCCAGAGAAAGAAACAAGTTCCTGTACACTCTCTGGAAGTTTTGCCTTCCACACAGGAAGGTATTCCCTTTTAATGAGTCTCACTTGTCCTTAGTTATGCCTTGCTGGAATAGTAACTTTCTTTTTGGGAAATGAAATTATTTCCCCTGTGGCTTATTGGCCAGTGTACATTTAAAATTAAAGAAGTACCCCAAAATACTTGCATAAAGCAGTAAAAATAATTTACAAGCCACAACAGGTGGTCTCTTCAAATCCATGCAGTGGCTTTGGGTGATTGCAGAACAAATCTACTTGGTAGGAAATAGGATCCTTCAGTGGCTGCACTGGGTGTCCCATCTACAGCCTCTGACCTGCTCTGCCAGGAGATCTTCTGGTGAAAACAATTAGCCTTGGTTTTGGAGTCATTAACCGTAAAAGTAATGTTGTAAGAGTTTGCCATTAGAATTTGATTTGGGCAATTGACTCTGAGATACAGACACTGCAAAGAGCAGCACTCTGGAGGATCAGGCCCTGGTGACTGCACTACAGCTGTGTTAATTGGCTTGTTGTGGAACCTTAAATTTCCATCACTTGCACTAGAATCACCTGATTGGAACTACCTGAAGTGGAGGGTGGTCACACAGCTAATCCTATGTATGACCCTTGTAACAAATTAGTCCATCTTGAAGCTGGAGGAGTTTTAGTATAGAAATCTGCTCACACCAAGTCCAGAAGCAAGCAGACACCGACAGAGCTCAGCTATGACAGGGAAAGGAATGTTATTTTAAGACTCTGGATACCAATTCCTTGATACTTTCCTTTCCTAGGAAGTCTGTCAATTAGATTTAGAAATCCAGAGTGTATTGTTTATCACTGTATTGAAGTGCCTGACATCAGCTGAGCTCCGTCTGTCTCCTCATTCTCTTCATTATAATTCATTTTTTCACAATATTTTGGACTAAAATACCTGATGAAGGTCATTTCAGCTCCTCTGGAAACTCACTTATGGTCTCAGCAGAGTCTACAACATCAAGATTGATCAGCTTATGATCTGCAGGGTCAGATGAAGAGGCGCGTTTACTTGAACTGCAGTAGACATCTGAACAGGGGCCAGAGACACTGTGTGCTGCTCCCGTTTCCGTTGCTGGTGTGCTGCAGGATGTTAGACAGGGTTCTTGGGAACCTTTACATGTGTGGACTTTTGCCTGTGTCTCTGGTTAATCCTTGTGAATTTATGCTTATGGAGAGAGTGCGAAAGGAAGCAGAGGGTTTGAAACCCTTAAATGTGGATCACTGCAGGCAGGTAAGGATCATGGTGGTAAGGCTGATAGAACTGGAGAGATGCAGCTTGAAAACAGAGCTTGATAAAAGCATTATCTGCTGTATACAAGAAGTCTGCATTAGCGGAAACTGATAATTTCCTGTCCTCAACAGGGCTACACATAGCTGGAATTCCAGTTTATTGTGTATTAACAGGGATGGATGTGCCTCAGGACTTGAGACTGGCAAAGCCTGTACGCAGAGTTCATGTCACTAACACTTTGGGGTGGCCAATTTCTTGGCTTACCTGTGGGCATTTGGGGCCAGCACTAAGAGGTGTCATGTTCTGGCAGCTGCCAGAACAGGGATCTTGTCACTGGAGTCTCTTTCCTCTAGGCTGTAGGCCTGACTGAAAAAGTGGTTATCAGAGGGCCACTGACTGTGCTGCCCGCCTGCATGCAGGTTTTCTGAGGTTTCTTTAAGGTTTTCTTTTAATGCAGTACACATCATGATGCCTCGTGCCATCACTGCAATGTCCCCTGGATGATTTGTGGAGGAGAAATGATGTGATTCCACTTCTGGGAATAAAACCTGAATTTAGCCATGGGTTCTTACAGGATAGAAGAAAGGGAGATGGGAAGAACTGGCAAGGAAGCCGCTGACAGGAAAGGCCATCAAGAAAAGATTTTGCAGGAGAAATGCAAGGCATATATGGCTAAATATTTGTTCTCAGTGTACTCTGTGCCCTGAAGAACATGTGTTTTTCTAACTCTTTTTTTCCCAGAGCACTAATAACTAGACCATCTGTTTGCCTTTCTAAATCAGAGCAAAGCTCATGAAAACCCAACTTGAAAAACAGTAAGAAATTATCAGCTGTTTGTTTTAGCATTTAATAACTGTAATTAGCAAATCTAATGACATGTTTGATTATTACATCCCTTTTCTGTGAGTCCAGGGGGAGGCAGGAGATGGGACTTATTGATTAGAGTAACTGAGACTCCTGGCTTCCTTCTACTTTTTATTGTCTTTTAAAACAGTGTGCTGAGTGGCTCTCTGAAGACTGCCTGTACAATTGGTGTGGAGATCATGGCTGACTTGGGGCAAGATTTGTCTCCCTGGGTGGATTACTAACAAGCAGAGACAGAGCCTCAAGCACTGCGAAGCTCTAGCACAGTAGATCAAGTCAGAAAACCTCAGTTCTACTCCTGGTTCTTCAAGTGACTCACTGCGGGATCTGTGCTGAGCTTCTTCCACTCTCAGTACTTTACTATTCTCCTCAGTAAAAAGATAATAATAAAGAAAAGCAATGGTATAGGCAGACTCCCTGCACAGCCAATGCCAGAAGATTTTCTTCTCTTTTAGTGTCTGTTGCTACTTCTCAGCAGGCTCCGTTAGAGGAGTTGAGCATCCTTATGTAGGCATGTTTGATGGTGGCAGTACCTGCTTCAGTCTGCCTAGAAAAGCTGAGATTTTGGGTTACAAAATGTAATGAAAACATTACATATTATCAGGATTTAAGAGAGTAAGTCAGTTACTGAACTCCTCAAGTCTGATGGAGAATTAAACATAGAGTGGTTTGTTCTAGAAGAAATATGGTATTTCTTTATACAGGCTCTTGATAAAATTGTAAATTATGTAAGCATTCATAAAAATTAGAGGTTTCTCAGTAATTTGGATTGCATGGAGTAGAAGGAAACAATTGGAGGATTCTAATATGTATGATATACTTGTAATAATTTCACTCCATTGCTCAAACCCTAGAGCTGTACTTTTATCAGAAATGAGAAACATTTGTTTCTAAACTTAACCTGTCTTGATATTTCACCCAAGTCTCGTTGTTTTTGTGTGCTGTAAGACTAGAAGGAATCAGTCCAGGCGCTTATTTATCCTTCCATCATCCAGAAACATCCAACTGGGTCATCATGTAACCTTCCCCCTCCAATGAGAATTAACCCATTTTCTCTGGTCTGTCCTGGTAACTTCCGACCCTGTGCCTGAGCCTTATTTATCCTGCTCCCCTGAGGATGGTTTAGATGAACTGTTGAGGGACAATTTTTATCCAGAAGCAAAGACAGGACAGGAATGTTCTGGATCCTATTTTCTTTTCTGTAGCTGAAATCCTTCTGTTGCTGTTACTAAAAGGGTAAAGAATTTTCTGACTTAATGTTTTCAGCTTACCAGAATTTACACAGGTTTCTTATTTATTTATTTTGTAGAGCTCACTTTGGTGGAATGGTAGGTATTAAAGGGGTCCCCGACCAGAAACACAAGCTTTGGTTTACAAAGCCAAGGTGAATGGGCAGCATCAGAATGATTAGTACTGCTGGGCTGTGGGAAGCTCATGGCCCTTTCCTGGTGTTTCATATCCTGGGAGAGGGTTATAAATGTGGGCTTGGATGTCTTCTGATCTCAACTCTTGGTGCTTTTCCATGTTGTACAAATATTTAAATATTTGGGAATGGGGGAGAGGGAGCCTGAATGAGTAGTGGGTAGCATGTTCTTCTGGGATGCAGTTCAAGTTAAGGTCTTTGCTTCAGCAACTATCTGGAAGCTTTCGAAAGCCTTGGTTACATCTTGATATGATGGGAAATTTTTCAAAACCTTGAAAAGCTTCTTGTGTTGAAAAAATATTTCCCTCCAGCTTTAGTTACTGTATTGGTTTGCCATTCAGTAAGGTGGCTTACTTTTCTGTTGGACACATACCATGCATGGTATAATGGTTTGGCATTGATGTGGTGTGTGAAATAATCTCAACAAAGGGAGAATGTACTTAAAATGAGGAAGCTTTTTTTTTCATAAAAAGGTTGGAAAATTTAAATGAGTTTATTTCCTTGTAAACGGAATCCTTTCTTACCGTATGCCCCCATTTTCATGCTATGTGGCAGAGGCGTGGATCTGCCAAGGCGGCACTGAATTCCAGTGGACCTTCCTCACCTTCACGGTGTAAAGCCAAAGGCAAATAGAAGGCACAGAGATTTGGGTGGAGATTAGGCAGGACAGTTTTTTTACTCCATATGTACCCCTGTCTGCATGAGGGCTCAAAATAAAGATGACATCTGTTGTTTGCCTCTCCATTTGTATCTCTGGACAAATCAGACATGACCTGGTTCCAGTAGAGACTTGCACCATGTAGCCCTTCAGGTGTACTGCATCCACTGAAAACTGTGGGAATGTGAAGGCTGGTGAACTGTGAGGAGGGGTACTAGCGGCATCTCTGTCTGTATAGATGAAGTTTGTGTAACAGACTCTGTCTTGTACAGGCAGCAGTGTAGACAGGTCTTAGCAATTAAAAATTATCTGTATTTTAAGAAAACTTATGTATAGTAACAGGAATGTGCCAATAGCACAGACTGCAGGTGGCCCAAGTTCTTAATGAGAGAGCACAGTGTGGATCGGTGCTGGAGATGTTCATGTCCTTGCGTAGCTTTTTCTTCTTGTTGGCCAAGTAAATTAGCTCAGAAAGCACGTGGGTTTCCTTTCTCAGAAGTGATATTTCTGTTAAAGGGATTATACTTTCCACTGAGAAGTGCAAACTCATGTGCATTTTTGCAGCTTGTTTGCAAGGTCCTTGCAGTTCCATGCTAGCTTTTTGAGCTGTAGTTTAGCTGTAACTTTTTCCTAAATAACAGTGCAAACATGTATCTAACAACACACAATTCCTGGAAAAAATCCTGAGATAATATGTGAAGAAAGAACTAAACATTGAATTAGGCACTAGATTTCAGTTTCAATCTTCCTCAACTTTATTTACAGGAGAGAATGAAATAAGGTGCTGTAGAATAGATTGTATAGTTCAGGGCAGAGTCATTCCTTTATGGCTAAGCCTTTAGACAATTGTTGTAAAAGATGAAGGGCCAGACACTGACAGTTTAAAATAAATGGTTTTTAAGACAGGAAAGCTACAGAAAAATCCCCCCCAAACAATTATTCTGATTGCAAACAACATATTATAGATGGAAAGCCTAGGAGACATGAACTTCTAGTCAAAATTTCAGTTTTAAGGAATTACCTGATAGACTAGAACATTGTGCTGCATAAACGTTACTTGGATACATCCCTTCAAACTGGCAGGACGTGGTAAACTATCTTGGAATGAACGGTGCAACACACTGAGCAACAGTGAAAATGCTTTCACTTTCTTGGTGTTGACCAGTTTAAAACTATCCCCACAGTAGGATTTCATTAGCATTGCCTGCTTGGAGTAGCACCTATATTAGATTTGATGGGATTAGGTGAAAGAAGAAGTGCTAGTAGCAATTTTCCTTGTGTGGGCTTTTTTTTTTCCTTATATCCCCCATTTGGAGCTCCAGGAAATGCAAGCTTGTCTTACTCAATTAGGCAAGTCTGAAAGCTACAACGGGTGTGCAGAATCTTAAGTGTGCTGTAATTTATATTTATCAATTCAGTGCACATAGTTTTTTTGACGTATGCTTCCTGCCTGGTTTTCTAACAACCCTTTATTTTCCACAGGTGGCCGTGATAAACGAGGTGGTCCTGTCTTGACCTTCCCAGCCCGCAGCAATCATGACAGAATAAGGCAGGAAGACCTTCGGAAACTTGTGACTTATTTGGCCAGTGTGCCAAGGTAAAGCTAGAAAGAAAACACTTCAAAGCTTAGGGTGGATGGGTGGGTGGGGAACTTGTTCTTGGCAGTTGCTGATTTCCAAGTATTAACATTTAGTACCTTGAGTTCTTGGGGCGGAGGAACAAAAGTGTTCCCTTCCTCCTCCGTGTGTGCTCCGGTGGTTTTTATGGCACTCGTGGCAATGCAGGAGCCCCAGAGCGGAGACAGTGGGAGCAAACCTGGGCTTCAGGCTCCTCATAGCAACGAGGAGCAGCTCTTATTCTCCTTGTTTCTGTGGAACTGTTTCAGAGGAGTGCAAAGGGAGGAATGCTTAGAGGTCTGAAGTTAAATATAGCAAGCTGGAGAGAGCCTGCTGTCTGTTGTTGCTTTTTAATACCTCGTGGGAAGTTTGGGAGGGCTGGGGTGTAGGGGACTGTAGTTGCTGAGGAGGAGAGAGTGTGTGTACAAGGAGGCAGATCTTCCTGCTCCAGCACTTTCCAGAGATCTCTCCAGGCTGGGGAAGGAACATGGGTGGACTCAGGAGGAAGCTTTCAAAGAAAGGCATTTCAAATTGTTCTGAATGTAAACCACCACCTTTCCCCGCATTAGTCTCTGTGGCTCTCTTCCAACAAGCAAGTCCGCATCCTTTTCCCAGGGATGCTGGAGGAAAGGTGTGTTGCCAGAGCATATTTATTTTTTCAGGCTTTGGGAGATCATTTATAGGGCTCAGTGCCCAGGGAGGTATTTCTGATCCAGCCTCAGAGAGTATGAGACTACATATGCCCTCATTCAGCTTCCTTTTCCTACTTTTAAGGTTGCCAAATATCCTTGCCCAAAAATCACTGCACCATCTGTTGAGGTGAGTGTTACCCCAGGGCAGGTGAGGGACTGAGAAGGGATACTCAGGACTGCAGGAACACATCCTGTGCCACCCAAGAGCTCCTTCTCTTTTAAACGCCCAAAGCACGACCTGCTAAACAATGTTCATGTTTTGGCAAAGAGTGTGAAGTTAAGATATGAAGGGCAGGGGGGTTGGCTGCATCTGGAAGTCAAGAGGTAAAGGTCTTGGAAATGGACTCAGTTACTTAAACACGTGATGGGCGGAGGACAATGGTTGTGTTTGGTATGCAAGAGGGTTAAGGGCTGTTTGGAGGCTTAATCACTAGGCTGCAGAGTGAGTGGCAAATGCAGCCATGTGTACCAGATCTGCCGGGGCTTGTTTCCTGAACGTCCTAAGTCCTCTGGTGATGCACTTTTTGTTCTGTTGGACTTTTGGTCATCAGGGTTTTTTACTAATAAGCTGAGTATCCCCACCCCCTCTTATTTTATCCTCTAGTCAGCTCTATTTCCAACCATATTGCAAGAGAGATTACAGACATGCTGCAGGGCTGGGGCAGCAGTAGGTCACTCCCTGGGAGTGTGTGTCCCAGAGCTTGGTGATTCCCCCCGAGCTGCTGCAGTAATGAAACTGGTCCCCTACATCTTATCATTTCTTGCATGGTTGCAACTATGAAGATATGACATTGCTTCGGGTTGCAAGCAATTGCAGGACAAAAATGACCTTCTAACGTGTCAACCATTTTCTATTAATTGCTCTTCCCTCACGGAGGTGGCAGTAATAGAGAGATACATCCCTTCTGTTCCCCACTGTCACACAACTGAATCAATTAACTCAGTCTTTGATGCTGCTTTTGGTTGCCTCACTCTGGATCAGTGCAGCAGTGGTTTTTCTCTGATGATGCAGAACCTGCAGTCAGAGGTACGTGCTGCAGGAGCCAATACAAGACCTGGCTGCCTGTCTCTCTAGAAACACTAAAAAAGCGTTCTCCTGCTGGTGGTCACTACAAAGCCTTGTTCTGTCCTGATGTGTGAAGCCTTTGGAGATGTCTTTCTAGTTATACCAGAGAATATCCCTTCCTTTGTGGTACAATCTCCTGTCATGAAAATGTGTGTCCCAGCAGTGAGGGGACTGGCTATGCATGGAGCACTTTCACTGGATTCCCAAGGGTCCTTGCAGATTGGACCTCTGGAGGTATTAACTGGAATACTGTCTCCTTGGGATATTTGCACATTGAAAGGTACAGAGCAGAAAGCAGTAAGAGTGATCAGAGGTCTTGAAAAAGTGGCCTGTCAAGGAAGACTTAAAAGGGTAGAGGTTGTTCAGTCTAGAGAATGAAAAGGGTCTGTGTAAGCACGGTGTGATGCTGCAAAAGGAGAGTGTTTGTAGGGTGAAGGCAAACAAATGTGTTACACTGAAGCAAATGAAGATGAGGCTGGATATGAGGAAAAGATTTCTAGTGGATTCCCGTTAGCATTATAAGTAATCTAATTTTTTTCTTAAATCCTTTCATTGCTGTATAGACAAGCCTCTGGCATCGATATAAATATTACGGAGAGGGTATGGTAGATGAGGAGGTTATTTCTCCCAGTTCCTCTTGGTCCTGTTTTGTCTGGTGCAACAGCTGTGAACTCGCTGCTGTAGGAGGGAAATGTGACCACAAACTTCACGGGTTTGGCACATGGGATTGTGTAACCTGTGTGGTGTAAGGAAACACTGAAAACTCATTTTCCCTAAACATTTTGTTCACTTTAACAAGGGCAAGTAGCAGAGCTTTCAAACTTATTTATGTTTTGGAAACAAATATATGGAAGGAACAGTTGAAATTCCTATCACTGGCTCTCAGTTCATGTTTATTCCAAGATGAGTGCTGTAGTTACTAACTGCATCAGCCATCCACCAAAATAAACAATTTCATTAGCAGAGACTCTGAACAGGACGTCAGAAGAAACTGCTCTGATGTTGAGTGCTAAAAGGAGAAGAGTTTTCTGTGCTAGCTGAAAAACTAAAAATTCTTTAGGAAAAAGCTCCTGTAATTTATCATATTGACACCAGGATAATAATTCTTTCTTTGTTCTCAGTGCATTGGTTTCTGAGTGAGACAGATTGCTCTCCACGTTGATACTATCTGTCACTTAACCCTTGTTTTATATCTTAATGGAGGGGGCAGAGGTGGCGCAGTCCTGGGAACTTGGAGCAGGTATGAGATTGGTGATGAAATGTGATGATAGATTAGGGTAAGTGAAACCAGGGTCTTGCTAGCAGTTTTCAAAGTTTCTGATTCAGCTTTCTGCAGTTCCTTCTTCAAAACCAGAATAATAATGTGGGCTTTCTGAAAGCAGCTATGTGTGCTTCAGTTAGATCAGAATAGTGAGGGCTTTCATGCAGCTGGGAGCCACAGTCAGGCAGGTGCCTGCAGGCAGCGGGGTTTCCTGTGTGGCTGAGGATTACTGCCTGCGGGTGCAGATCTAGGAACACAGCTTGTTCCTATCCTGAAATGGTAACCTTTCAGTCCATAGTGCCTGGGGTAATTTAAGGCTCCTGGAAGGTTCAAAAGCCCGATCCTACAGTTTTGGGTAGGAGGAGGAGGTTGTGAGTGGGTATCCTGACACTATGAACTAATGCGGTCCTGGTTCGGTGCCCTACCTTGGTTCTTTCAGGCATATCACAAGGTCCTTTTCTCTAAACAGTTCCACTGTAATTAGTTACTAAGAAACGAAGACACTATTCATTAGATGTAAAGATAATTGCCACGAATCCCAAGTTTCTACCACTCTGCCATTTTCTGCTTGGTTTACATTTGCACTAATGCTTTCTGGGTAGGCGAAGCTGTATTTCTTGTGACTCAGGATAGCTTCTATTTACATGCAAATTTAAATTGATGCAATGTTTAGAAATTTGGAGGGTGTGACTGAATCTAGGATAACATGGTGTTTATGATCAGGGGAGCTGAGGGAGAATTTTCTGGCCTTGCTGAGGATTTTATATTTTAACACCAGTGCAGTGCCATCTATTCCAGTAGACTGAGCTTTGATTTATATGTGTGTAAATGAAACTAGCACCAGGCCAATCTCCTCTGCGAGCCCTTTGGAATTACGAATTAAGTTATGCGTAGGCTATAGGAGGATAAAAAGGAGACAGAATATTATTAGCCTGAGTTATCTCCTCGCGTGGTGAAGCAATACGATGAAGGAAATGTTCTCTGTCAGCTATAGTGAACCTTCCGGCTGAACACATCAATCTGTTCTGGAGCCAAGATAAGCAATCTTCTGTGCTCTCTGCAGAGCGGAAACCCGAGATGCCTCAGGGGCCTGTGTTTTTAAAGACATCTACTTTTTATTTGTCCTCTGTTCAAAAAGCTGCTCAAATGTTTCCCTGTTCTGGGGGACATCCAGGGCTCATAAAGCAGCTAAGTGTTTCCAAGGGCCAGCCCTTGTGTTTGAACAGCTCCTCAGAGCTGCCCAAGCTTGATGAGAGGTGCTAGGAACAGTAAAACAACTGAAGTGCCCCTAATAATTAGTTCAATGACTGGGGCTTTGTAAAAATACAAGAACAATAGAGGGGATGGCAAAATATAGCAGTACTCACCCACTCTTGGATTTATTTTAAGCTCTTCTCTGGTGACCTGTGGTACTGTGTATATTAGCTCCTCTGGCCGGGAGTAGTGTGAAACTCATTTTGTTGATTGATAGGAATTAAACCCTAGAGCTCTGCTTTCTGTTACGTGATCTTAGCACAGAAGGAGCTTTTGAGGACTTTTTTTGTTTTCCTGGAGACTATTGTAGATCTACAAAAATAACCATCTATTTTAAAAAGTAGCACCAGGGACTTCTTACTAATTTTAGCAACTAAATATCTGGTGCCATTGATAAGATAATTATTCCACCATACACACGTACCAAAATACAGCAGTAAAAAATGCAGTGGAAGTAATGAGCGTAATGGAGATTTAGTATTTTCTTCTGATATAATTTAACAAATAATTGTAAGGTATTTTGGAGAAAGAGGTTCATTAGAAGTAAATAACTGACATGAGTGCTGGTGAATTTAAGAGTGTTTTGCCACTCTGTAGCCAGTTCAAATCCAGCCTCTACCATACATGATATTGCCATGTGATGTTTTTATCACTCTGTTAGGGATTGGGGGAATTCTGTTGAAATCGTGGTGGTCCTACTAAAAGGCGTCTGAGCTCACTGCTCTGTGTTGCTTCCTGTGTCCCCTTACTGACCACCTCAGGGCCAAGTTACAGGTTCACTGCTTGTTGGAAACCAGCACTTCAAAAGAGGATCTCTGATTTCCTTCCAGCTGTGTTATAACCTGTTGAGGCATTTTATTGCTAGATGAGTGGACAGTGGCTATAAGTGATGTTGAAATTCTGCAGCAAGTGTCTACAGCTGCAGTCTTGGAAACTCCCGTCTCCCAGAAGCTGCCAGAAAATGTGGACTTCCTAGAAGTGCAGAGGGAGTGACAAGAGCTGTCAGAGCCTGGAGAGCAGCAGTTATGAGAAAAGATTGAAGGTGTTGGGGATGCTTATGTTAGAGAGGGAAAGTAAAGTGATGTGTTAAAATACACTCTGCAAGCCCGAGCTAAAGTAAACAATTTAATCTCAGTGCACATGAAAAATGAGACAAAAAGAAAGTGATTAAAATCACAGATTGAAGAACTGAAGCAGGTTTCTGTATCCTCCTCATCTTGGAGACCCTGTTAGGAGGTGTGTCAGGAGGGACCCATGTGTCATCACTCTTGTTTTGCAGCAGAGGCAGGAAATCAAGTCACTCCAGCTTTTGTGACACTGTTTTGTATAAAGATGTGGGGTTTTTAAACAGATACACAATTTTAATTTCCTATGTTTGTTTTTAAATCAGCCCAAACCTAAGGTAAATGGGGGGGTGGGAGGGTGGTTTGGTCTCGGTTTCCAAATTACTTCCTGCTTTCATTGCCTGTTGCTGTTCTTCTGGATAGTGTGAGGTCCGATCGTGCACAGCTTTGGACCTAAAGCACATGTCCTCTTTTCCTCTGCCCTCTGTGGAAGCTGAGAGTGCTCTCTGAGTGGTTCCAGCCTGGTTACCTGCTGAGCCCTGCTCTACTGTCCAGCTCCATAACAGTGCAAGTGTTTTCAGACTGGTTTTGTGATAAGCAGCACAAATAGCATGATACAGAGCTTTGTAGTTGATGTACTGTGAATTGCACAGCTCATGTAGCCTTTTCCCTCTGAAGACTCAAAAAAGGCAGGGTAAGCTGGGCTCTGCATCTCATTTCTACCAGTGATCATCGATACGGCTCTAACAGAGGTCTCTCGCTATTGTGAAATAGAAGCAAATGAGATTAACTTAATGTTAATATTGAAACAAGCTCATGAAGATTTCATTATCTTATTTCAGAATGTGAGTTTGGCAATTGAAATAAATAAAGGTTGATGTTTTTTCAAGAGTGAATTCCTTCTTTGAAGTAAATTGCTTAAAGTACTTACAAATGGATTTGCAAAGTATTTTCTAAGTTGTTTTTTTTGTATCCAAACATTTTTGTACTGTTTTGGAAGACCTGAAAATCTTACTGTTTTTTTCCCCACTAAATTCTACAATATTTCTTTATTCTTAAGTATAGCTTGCTCCATTTAATTATATTTTAATTTTATTCCAATAAATAATTGAAGTTACTGATTGCCACATGCAGAGAAACTGGGATTTCAACTTGTCATTGTGTTTTTTAACACTGTATTCAACACTCAACATCTGCTTAATTTTAGACTATAAATCTGCAATTGAAAACAGCTAATATGAAGGAATCCCTCATTTATTATGTCTGAATTATCTCCAAGGCAATTGTTCTATTTTACAGTGTAGGGGAGAGAGTTCAGTTTTCTCTCACTGCCAACCACGCAGACTCATGCTGAGATTTCAAAGTCATATTGGGTTCTTTCTGGTTCATCTCACATCTCCAACACAAATTCAGCGGGTTAATAATTTGAGGATTTAGGATTGCAGAGGGTAGCCCTATAGGCCAAGTTTAACATACAAGGGAAATGCACAGGTCTGGAAGAGAAGTTCCCTTTCCTGGCACTGGGCTGTTTTCCAGCCCAGTGGGAGGTTGGTCATGCCTTCTTCAGTGGAGTCAGTGGATAGGGCTGGTGGAGGGCACACATCCAATGAAATAAAAGGTCACTGTTTTACTTTTTGCTCTTCCCAGGCAGCAAAGTAAGCGTCTCTACCCAGTTCAGGTCCAATGCCTTTTGCTTTTACTGGTCTGGCCTTTTTTGCTTCAGCCCTGCCCTCCCAGCTGCAGCTTGTGTGGGCTCCCCTACAGGCAGAGCATCCAGGCTGCAAGTTCAGAGCAGCCGGAAGGATGGCAGTGAGTGGATTCCTTCTCACAGCCCCATCTTCCCACATCCTCTGTACTGAAAATAGCCAAAAGGTGCTGCTGCCCAGCCACAGCTCTTGCATCACCACCACACCTGGCTTCTCTCTTTCTTACTGGGAGAGGAGTGATGGGAGACCTGTTAAAACCCTCTGAGCACAGTGAGAGATGCCTGTGGCAGTGCTTCCTGCTAAAGCCAGGCCAGGGGGGCTGATCTGGAGACAGCTACCTCCTATATGGGTGGTGATTCCATGCAATGCCATCAGCTGAGCCTTCTCGATGTTTGGTGGGCTTTGCCAAGGGTCTGAGCTTTGTCAAGGCCCTGAAAAACCTCAGCTGTCTTCTCGAGGGAGCCTCAGGTGCTGCTCAGCTTCCCTGCAGGGGCTGTGGGGTTCTGATTTTGGCTCTCTCCCACAAGATGGGTGCCTGTCCTGTGCAGCCACTCCCCGTGTTGCTGTATTTATGTTAGCAGTGTTGTAGGTAGTACCTCATTGTATTTCCAACAGAGGATTCTGCCTGGGAAGGATTCTGCTTGGATTTCTCCAAATCTGGAGCAAACAGCAAAACCACTTCCCTCACCATGCATGCCACCGCTACTGGGATGCAGGAGCCACCATGGCCTAGTGACGCCCAGTGGTGCTGGCAGGGTCTGGGGCCTGATCCCATCCCCTGAGTTGTCTCACGTAGAGCTGTTTGAGCTTTTGGAGCTCTGTCCAGGCCCTCAGTCTGGGGATTAGATCAGCATTGTTCCTCCTCCTAAATGGCTTTTGCATGTTGGTTGTACCAGCATCTGCTGCCTGGAGGAAGGAGCTGAGGTGATGGAGAAAAGGCAGAAACTTGTAAACTAGGATATATTCTGCACCCATTCACTGGTGAGGGAGCTGGCGGGCACCACAGGCTGCTGTAAATTTTATGCAGAGCATCATTTTCTCCATCCCCTTCCTCAGTGGCTCTGACAAGTGTTTTGTGAGTCTCTGCAGCACACCTCCCCATGCTGCCCTCCCTGGCCTTGGCCCTGCTAGTGCTGGTGTAAAGCTCTTGCATGTTCCTCGTGGGCCTTTTAACCATCAGACCTGTGGCTCCACAATGCTCCAAGAGGTCCAGGCAGCAGTGACTGGGAGAATTCCTTAGAGAAGGCAGACTTGTGCTAATGTGAGCAGTAATTCAGAAAAGCTAAAATTAGCAGACAGAGAGGTTTTGTGGGAGCGCCTCGCTGGCAGCGGAGCTGGCACAGCCCGTGCGCAGTTCCCTCCTGAAGCTGTCAGCAGCCGTCAGTGGAATATGCAGCAGTTCAGCTGCTCCTAAATTTTCTTTTAGGTGATCTTTTTCCTACAATTTTTGCAGAGACTGTAAAACAGTTTTTGTCTCATTCCACTATGGATGCTTGTGTTCCTCATCAGTAACTCCAGTATGTGCTATATCCTTTTCACTGTTAGAAATTATTATGACTTGGAAGTGGCTTGTGCCATCTCTTCACGGATGTCATTAGAAGCAGGAAAACAACTGCTGTGCTTTGCAGTCTGTTTTGTATTGGGCATATTGTCCAAGGTATCTCAGTGTCAATGGAAAGCTCTTCTACACTCCCACGGAGAATGGATGAGACCTTTACTGTGTGCCAGCATGAAGCAAGTAATGGGAGACACAGAAGTGGAGTCGTCTCAGCCTAGACAGCCTGATCCTTATCCTCATTGGATGCATGGAGGTGTTGGGCATGCTGCTCCAAAGTCTGGGTTCCCCAGTGCTCTGCTTGGGTAGGACTGAGGATACATTTTCAGGAATGTATTTTTGGCCATATCTCCAAATGAATGATAAAAAGCTGATGCCATCGTGCTGTCAGTCACTGTTAAACCAAATCTGTCAGGGAAAACAGTCAAGAATATTAAATTTCTACAGATTTATTGAGAATAGACAACTGCATCAAAGAAAGAGATCTAGTTAGTGTATACTATAGAGAGGGGAAGGTGGTCTGAACTGAGCCCTTCTTAGAGACTGGAGGTGTTGGGGTATCTCTAGATCATATAAGAGGCACATTTGTTATTGACCATCAGAGAATCAATGTGCAAACCACTAGCAAGGGTTTGGCAGTTCCCACCCTCATAAAAGCACATGCTAGTTTATGGTATTAGAAAATTTGATCATGTTAAAACAGAACAACAACCAATTCATGGTAACATGTGGGCTTGAGCAAGCTGTTGTTCTTATAGCATGGAAAGTATGGCTTGGGACTGGCAAAATTTGTCTCCGAGGTTGGGATGCTCAGTTCCCTGCTGTTTGCAAAGGGAATTGGTATCCAAGTTTGGTAGACAGTTGTAAATCTCATCAATGGTTTCTTCTCGTTTTCCACAAGGTGTTCCTAACCAAGTCTGTGGTGTTTTATGTCTTCCTTGTGGATCCTGGCACAGCTTCAGAATTCCCTGTGGTTCCTGCAGCACTGTGTGCAGCAAAACATAATTGTAACTCTATGGTGTGAGACTGCTGGGCTACTTAGATTAAGAGAAAAAAGAAAGAGATAAAGAAGTACTTTAGTACCAAGCAAAATCATAAATAAGAAAAATAATTCTAGACTGTCTCCTTTCTCCCCAGGAACAGGCAGCAGTGTGTAATTCAGACGTGCTTTTGGCTTGGCAAACATTGTCTGGTCAGCAACGTGTGCCACAGTGTACTTTTCTGCTATTAACAGGGGAGGATTGG
The DNA here is from genome assembly GCA_013397975.1 of Machaerirhynchus nigripectus. Taxonomy (NCBI): domain Eukaryota; kingdom Metazoa; phylum Chordata; class Aves; order Passeriformes; family Dicruridae; genus Machaerirhynchus; species Machaerirhynchus nigripectus. The sequence goes on along the minus strand of VZRQ01007364.1, from coordinate 1,759,562 downwards.
TTTCCCTGACTGTGTACACAGGGCTTTCTTTTATGTCTAACTTTAAAGAGAAACCGTAGTCTCTTGAGAATTTTCCAGTGATGTAATATTTTAGAAAGATCCTTTGTGGTACTTCACCAACAAGGCAAAGCACCAAAACAGCTTTCCCTTGTCCTGCAACTGTTTTCAGGGAAATCTTCCACCTCTTAAACATGCCCATGCTGCTGTGCAAACAAGAGAAAGTAGGAACCTGCTGTAAGCTCCAGGCTGTATTTACAAGGGACATCTTTACTCAGTGGTCCTTTTGGTTAAAGTTATTGAGGAGAAATTGTAATAGAGTGATAGAGCATGGGCTTTGTAGAATAATTGCATGCCTCTCCAAAAATCATGGAAGCAGTAGTTCGTCTCCAGCCAGATTCAGGCTGGGTTCATATGCCTTTCCTGTCCCTTTCCCCTGTTTCACATAAGAATACAAGAAAAATTGACAGTTTCTAATATTAATGCTGTGTTATTAGAAAACTTTCACTAGAAGGATAAGTTTTATGGCTTGTTTATTTATTTGCGGGTCTGCCGAGTCAGATGCCTGTGCTGTTGATGTTGTATTGAGGATTGAATAAATACTACTTTTTGAAGTTTAGTTTGATAGAATTACTAATTAAAAGTAATTTTTGGCTTGGTAAAATTCAGCCCTTCTTCCTCCACCACTCCCAAACAAGTTATTAAATGTACACATTTAAGGAATAGAAATAATACGGATACCAATACAGCATTAATACGGAGATGACTGGGATCCTTGGCAGGATTTTTATGACATTTTAAAATACACATTGTACTCATACGTGGGGCTGTGATACTTGGGAATTCCAGGGAGGGTTTTCAAATTTTCCTTGTAGGTTGCCGTTCTGCAAGGCATGGTTCACGGCTTTGGTGTTCTTGAGGGACAACCTGCAAAACCCTTAGTGCCAGGTCAATAGGGAATGCTGTGTTCTGAAGTGCTGTTGCTTGGCATTAAGCTGCTCCGTGGGCAAAAATCACATTCCACTGGGAATATAAAGGGTTTTTTTTTACCTTAGAGAACTCCCAATGGGCTTCCTGTACATGTTCCATTTACTATGCACCTACACTTTGAATGTCACATGGAAAAGGCATATATACTACTTACACACTATGCACTGATGGTGGATGGAGACCAGTATTTGTTAAATTATACTGTTATAAACTGTATGTCTACAATAGTTTCCCATCATTCCTCGTTATTTGCATGTTAATTTACTGCTAGTGAAAAATTAGCTACAAGAAAGGTAGGCTTCTGGTACTGATTACTGTTCTCTCTTGGCAAACTACCAACAACATCCCTGGTTAAAATGATTTAGGAGGTCTCTTCTATCTCAATCCTCTGTGATTCAGCAGTTGACTGCCCTAGAGGCCAAAGTCCTCTGTTAATGCAGCAAGGCAAATTTTTCCTTCCATTGCTTTTCTACTGTGAGTCAATCCTAATTGGAGACTAAAACTGCATTTTCGTTTCAGTAGACTTAGCAGCTCTGCTTAGACCATCAACTGAGGACAATGTTTATTAGCAGCTCTGTTCATGTGTTTTGTGAATTTTGTAGACAGTAATCAGATGGAGCCTCAGGTTTAATTTAGGCCACCCATTTAGGTCACATGCTGGAACCTGGAACATCAGGGAAGACACACAGTCAGAGCTTCCTGAATTTGAGTTCAGGACTCAACAGTGAGTTATTTTCTCCCTTGGTTTAACTGCATAACCTGTATTTACCAGTCCACACAGGAGACACCTTGTAAATGTTTGGGAAACCATATTAACTGATATTTCTACATCCTGAAGATAGAAAACCCCAAGTGGTTTTATTATAGATATGCTGCATGAGGCAGAAGTAGACATCCCTTCAATAGCGCACTGATTAGACCTCTAATTTCTGGGAAGCAGGGTCTTAAAGCTGCTTTTCCCAATACTGAATTGGGAGCACAGTGTAATAAATTAGCCATGTACTGTGTCACTGCCTCACCTTAGAAAATGCACTTGGAAAACCTGTCTCATTGTGAAATGAACCATTTTGCCATGCAGCAGTTCTAGGGAGTGGAAGAATTTAGGGGAGAACAGTAATCCCAAAGGTGCCCAATTAACTAATAGGTGATCTTGCACATAGGAAGCATGGCTGAAAAAGCTTCTTTGTTAATAAGCTCTTATTCTAAGAGTTATTCAAATAGGCAATATGTTCTTTTTCCTTAAGACCTCTTCTTTTCTTTTGTTCTCAAGACAGAACTAAACTCTTACAACACTGATTAATCACATCCAGTGTTGTGGTTATGTCCCCTTATTTCTCCATTCTTCTCTTTCTACAACATTTGTCATTTAGTTCAGAAACTGCATCTGGAGAAGCAAACATTTCTGGGATCACAGATTAGTTAGGACTTTGCTCCCCACTGGAGATTTGTGGGTAGGAGCTGCAATTCCATTCCAAAATCTAATTAAAAATCAGGTACATCGGAAAGTAGTGAAAAAATCCTACCCATAGGAAGAATGTCTGGGAGCTCTGCTTTGTTAATGAACTGTTAGACCAGGAATCAAATACACAAGCAGTACGTGCAGGTTTTTTAGGGTTTTATCCTTCTCTGTTCACAAGGCAAAACTCAACTGTTATATCGTTCTACACTTACCAGGCTTACTGGAAATCTTGGTTTCTCTTTAATTTCCAGAACAGCCACCCCAATGATTTTGCAGTGCCAGATCGTAAACTGTAGGTGACATGGAAATAGGGTCAGGTAAAAATGTTTCCTGGGATTTTCATTTAGGAATGAATTTTGTAGGACACTTCACCACAGTAGTTTTAGGGACTGTTAAATTGTATCTGTGTGTATTAGCATCAGCAGCACTTACCTGATGACTTGCTGGGCACTACTAATTATATGCAAAAGGCATAAATTTTCGTTCAGTAAAATCCACTCAATACCTTTGAGGAGGAGGCCACTTGAGAATCCACCTGCTCTAACTTGGACACTCAGTTTAGTAATGCTCATCTTAGCAAATAAGATGCTAGTTGTCCTCATTATGTATTTTTTTTTTGCATTCCCCAGGGCACTTAGAAAATTAAAGCAGACACATTTGAATATGGTAAAGGAAGTGGAGCAATATGAATCAAATGAATGTATTGGATACAGTACCAGTGCAGAGCTGTCTTGATCTCCATTTCTAGCCTTTTGAAATGGGTGACAAGTCAGTATTTCCAGAAGCTGAAGTCCATTTTGTCAATATTGTGCTCACGTTGCCCTTTTAGAGGCAACTTACTTATAATTGTTTTTACAATGAAAGCATATTTTTCTGTTTTTGTGGGAGAACACAAATGCGCAAAGAACTTTGTGTTCATGCTGCCTTGAAAAGATGCCAGAAGTCAAATGTGTAATTAGCAATTCTGTTAAAAGTGCAATTCCTATACCTGTGAACATTTTTTTGGCACATAGCTTTTTGAGTCATTGCTTTCCTTTTTGTATTTCATATTCTCTTGGCCAAGAAGTAAGTTCCTTTTCAGAGGCAATTGTCATGTATCTTCTGGGGTGTAATTTGTTCTTTGTCAAAGCCCAGTTTTGTTTTTGAGTGAAATATTCTAAAGCATAATATTAGACCCTTTTTTATTTAACACCTGATTACTCACGGCAAAGCTCTTTAAAGTCCTTCATAAGATGTTACATTTTAAGATGATACAACAGGTTATGTCAGCATTCTTATAATGTAGGTTTGTTTTTGCAGTGGTAAAATTGAGTGTTTCTAATGCTGGGACACTCTGTTCTACATCACATAGGTTCAAATATTGGTGAAGTTCTAACAAAGCTAATTATAAACTATTTCAGGTAGATAGGGCAGAGAGAAGAGCAAAGAAATCATTATCACCAGATGATGTAACAGGATTTTTTGGGGTGGATTTTAAGGTAGTTGGAAACAAATTATTATATTGGGTAATTTTATGAGTTAGTTTCAATTGATTTATCAAACCATTAGTTCTTTGTACCTTGGATGGGTGCCTCCTGTGAAAATTACAGGATTCCCCTGTTGGTTCTTCCAGGCTATATCTGACTTCAACAGAATCCAAACGAACTGGAAATATATATTTGTGTTGCAAGCAGAATCAAGCAACAAATAACTCTCAAGATAACAGACCAGAGAGGATTTTTCTAGGCAGCCATTACCAAGCTCTTAGACTTTTCCACAAGTCTCATACATCTTAAGACAGAATAAAGATATTTATTCATTGTGTAAATTGCCAGGGGCATAAGAAGGAAATCATCAAGGTGGAAACATGCATTCACCATGTCTGCTCTTAGTCACAAATGAAAGGAGGATATCAATACTTTTTCAGGCTAACACATTAATTTACTACAATAAAATTGGAAATTGATGCAAGAGGTGAACCAAAGCAGCAAAAGGCCTGCCTGGCCTGCAGGCTTCTACTTACTGTGTCCTTTTTCTAATTCTTGTTTAAGTACTCTGATCCTCCTCCAGAAAAGCAGTCAAGTGTGATCATAAGTCCATCCATATCCAGCAAGTGTAAACATGTGCTTCATGCACCATCTTAATTGCTTAATCAAGCTCCTTCTATTGTGAGGGACAACCATACAAACAGGAACCAGATGGAAGATATTTTTATCAGACGGGCCATAGGACTAAAGAAACATGGTCATTGAACATTGCTGTCCTTAAAAACCCCAGTATTAGGATACAACTGCATCCCTGCAACATCCCCACAATGTGGTAATTCCGGCAGCAACCACTGTCATAAACCCAGACTCGATCTTACCTCCCTTTGCAGCTGCCAGCAACCTGAGCTTGCTTAAGGGACATAAGCACAGACTGATAGTGATTTTAGAAGAGTTTATATTAAAGAAGGTTGAAACAGTTCTTTACATTTGGAATCAGGGTTGGGGTTTTTTTGGAGTCATTAGTTTTGTGGATGATTTTATCAGTTTGTATAGCATCACTCTCATAAGAGACCAGTGCAGTATTCTTTTTGTTTTCAAGTGGTAAGAAAAAGTCTGTTTGAGCTGTTTGTCAAGCATGTCATAGCAACAGAGGTTTTATCTTGTTTTCCTTAGTTTTATGTCATAAAGCACTTAAAATTATGTATTAAGCTAGTGCTCCAGTGGGTTCTACATCAAATCCCCAGATTTTTTTTGGAGTCTTGGCTTTTGCAGTCTTTTCCACTGTAGGCTTTGAGTACTAGTTTGATTATGCTGTGATCACTGCTTTTACTCCACACAATACAAAAAGAGCAAAATCCTTGATTATAATTGCAGGCCAGGTACTTGCCCAGTCCTGACTGACAGCCTGAATTGTACAGCATGGTCATCAAAACAGGCAAGAGCTTATGTGAATAATTCATGGCTTTGACAAACGTCAGGTCTGCAGGTTTGGTGGCAAAATTAGCAGCAGTGAAATAGTTAAGAATTCTGGTATTTAGGCTGGCAGAATTGGGTTTTCAGTTAACACCCCAATAAGATGGAGAGTGCAAGTTCATGTTCTAGTCTCATTGTTTCTTCCACTGGCTGCAGACTCAGCAAGACAAATGTGCCTTAGTTTATATTGTCAAGGCTATCTTTGCAAGCAGATGGGCTAGAAATCTAATTAAAAAACCCAAAAGCTTTGATTCTGGCAAAAACCCAGAAAAGTCGGTGGGACAACCCTAAATCCTCTGAATTAAATGGATGTTCTATGTCAATGCTGTTCTATTGTTCCACTTTATAAATAAAATATGAAGGGCTCTACTTTCACATAGACCCATAAATGTGCTCATTTATGAGTTTAATAAAGCATGTGTATTCAGTACAATTAGATAAGCATATGTATAGAGCAATAAATGATTCCTATATAAAATCAGCCCACATGTAACAGAGAATATATCCCAGCATGGATAAATGAGCACATGGTTAGATTACTAACTGATCTCTCTTAAGCTTTTGTAAATTAACCATGAGGTGGCCATGACTATTTGCAATTTTTCTGCAATTATGGATCCTGAAGATATCTGAAGATGTGGTAAATATAAACATTCCATAGAAGAATGCAGTGGCTTCAAAAATGAAAAGTGCGGTAGCACACAGGAGAAGGGGGTGAATAAACCAACGAGGTTCATGTGACTCAGTCTCATCCCTTGCACTACAGTGCTCCAGCCAGGTATAAAAAAATGCATAAATTGTGAAGCTATAATTGCAAGGAAAATAGCTACATGTATTTGTGTTATCTGAGTATCAGGGAGTCACACATCATCGGTTTTTCTTAAATTGGGGTATGTGTCCAGTCTGAGGCTAGGGGTTTGCAGAGCCACTGTGAAATGGTTTCTGTTGATTCTCATCAGTCGTTTGCTGGTGGTTAGGGGAGAGGATTCAACTATGGTGGTTCAACTTGCTACAGAAACCCACTGCATTAGGCCCATTTCTGCACCGGAGGTTATACTGGCATTAGTTTAACTCACGGGTAGGAAACCCATTAGTCTGGTGGAGTAGATGTGGCCTGACGTGTGTTTGATGTGCCTCTTCCAGGTCAAATGAGTGGCTCAGTATTAGGCCAATATCCTTAGGTGCAGTATTTCAAGAATCTGCTCTTTCTGATTTTCATTCCATGGGCTTGCTGACATCTACAATAAATAGTAAGTTCTCTGGCTAGCAGATTCCTATCATTACTATCCTGGCATATGTTAATTTGTCAATATAATTTTCAGGTCTGTCAGCAGGAAAAGCACCACCTGGGGTATGTAATTCTTGAGATGAATAGGTTGATGTTCTTTCACATGTGGCACTTGTAGATGGATTTGCCAGTGAAGTTTTATTGTGCTTTTGATAGAGAAGCAATATAACTAATAGGGGAAAAGGGAGCAGGCAGTTGAAACCGGGCAATTACTTTTCAGAGCATTTATCTGAACCTGCTTTAGCTGATAAAACAGTTCCTCTGTTTTTTCCAATTAGAGGTGACTGATAGGTAGAGGTACGGATGGAGAACTGAAATTATTTGCAACCGCGATGAAAGTTCAGGATTGTAAGGGAAGCAACATTAGAACTGCATTGCCATGACAGCAGTGTGTGAGTTCCCAGCAGTGTGGGACAGTGCCTTAGCACGATGGACTCTGAACCTGAGGAGAACACCCACTGGCACCTGAGGAGCTCAGTCTCCTGCAAAGGTGAGAGCATCTGAGGCTGGAGAAATACCTCATATCACCTTGGGAAGACGCTCAGAGAATGTTAGCTCAGAGACTGACTCAGCTGGGGTTTGCACATTTATTCGCAGGATTTTGATTCATTTTCGCTTTCCAGAAGCTTTTTAGATGCAGCTTTCTCACTGGGTGTCAGTGGGGTCTTTGGGTCTTCTACTGCCTTTGCAATACTGAGTTATCAACCTGTTTGTGTTCAGTCAGCTCCAGTGATTTTGATCTCTCCCAGAGTTAGGTCTCCACACATGAAAAGGGATGATACCTCACTTCCAGTGGCTCCATTGGCACAGCTTAGCCCCTCTTGCTAGACACAGTGAGAGAGCCTAGCCTTTCTAGGAGACAGATTCAGAATACATTGGACGTGAGCTAGAGGTTCTGGAGCTGGGTTGGGAATAGCACATCAGTTTCCCCTGTCTCTTGAGGACTCCCTAAAAAGGACTTTTTCCTCTCTCAATGCCATCATGGTAGCTTTTTGAAAGAATGAGTAAAGTCTGCTGTATAAATGAGTACACAGAAATTGATTTTACAAGTGTCTCTTACAACACAGATTGATTTTGTAGCTTCAGAGCAAGTCCTTCTGGATGTAGTACAACAGGCAGTCTTCACTCAGCCTGGCATGGCAGGAAGCATCTATCTGATAAGTGAACTATTTCAGGTAAATCGTTGTGCCTTCAAAGACCTGCTTTGTTTGTATATGGGTGGGGCTCAAAAAGAAAAAAAAAGAGTGTCACTCATTTAGTAGTCATGGCCAGTCCTCGTGTCCAACCTGGGGAAAAAAGAGGCATCAGCTTTTAATTGTGCAATTCTAAAGAGAACTGAAATTCTGTTATAGTATCAAAACAGACCCATAGCAGGGACCATGGAGTGTTTCTGGGATGGAGTATTCAACCTTTCCTCCTAACAGATACACTGGAATCCAGTGTTTGCCCCTATTTTGTGTGTGGATTCTGGCCAAAATCCTGTAAGTCTTAAGGAATAGTTATACCATTTTTGCTTAGAAGACATAAAGTGCAAAGTGAATCTCATGCTGCACTGCAAATGGGCAGAAGCTAAGTTACTTAGTTGTGGAAGAATCTGCTATTTTGAAGTGCAAATTTTTAAATGAGGAAAAATCCAAATGATTTAGAAATTTCCCAAAAATATAGCTCTGAAATGTTACGTCATTCAAAATATTTTGATAAAATTCAAAGTTTTTGTCCTCTTTTTTTTTCCTGAGTAGACTGATCAAAAAAAGGAACAAAACGGAAAAAATTATTTAAGCTGAAAAGGGTTAAACAGAATATTTTGCTGTTATAAAGCCTCTTTTCAGTTTTAAATTCAGCAATACTGTCATGAGAACCTGCACTCATCATGAAATATCTTATTTTGAATTGATAGGTAATATCTCATCTTTTCTCCCTAGTTCCTTATTTTAATTACAGTTCTTTGAACGAGTGTGCATTGCTCTCCTGCCCTGCCAGGAGCAGGGTATGGGAACTGATGAGTGCTTACTGCAAGAGATGTCAGTACTATGTAGGAAAAGTGATTTTACGGTCTTTGAAGAGGTTTTTTTTTTCCTATCGTCATCTATGAGCTCAGTGGAGCCCTGGATCAAATGTGCAAGTCCCAGAGTGGTTATACCTGCCTGCATCAGGAAGGAATTTGGCATGGTGTCTGCCTGTGGACATTATTGGATTTTACCAGGTGCTGCTGTTGACTGTCTAGACCTACGTTAATCATTCTTTGCATGAGCTGAACATGTTTGCAGGCTTCTTTATGCTTTAAAAAGTCTTTCCCCTATGGGTTTCTCTGCCTCCCACAACGCATTTCAAGGAAATGTATGTATTTGCAATCTGGAGGCTTTCCACTCTGGGGTGACTTTGCTTTATGGCGCTGACTGGAATTCCTGGAGCTGTTCACCCTGCTCCATTCACTCACTTGTTAAGTCACCGATGTTGTGAACTGGTAAATTGGGATGCTGTGTCTAAGAGCCCAAGCACTCATTGCCCAAGGTGAAGTCTCCCTTGCCTCGTGTGAAAATCTGGCAGTGCTGACTGTAGACTAAACTTCACAGTGACGGCATGTGAAATGGGCGTCACGGTCTCCTTGCCTGAACTGCAAAAAAAACCTCATAGTGCAGGCAGAAAGAAACATTTATCTTCTGAATCTTAGTAGTTTTGCTGTGCTAAGCACAGCCATATGTATTTATTTCTCCTCTGGAATCCAATGGATTTGAATCTTCAAACTTACTTCCAATAGGCTCTGCTCATCCAAACCTTTTCAAGAATGGTGTGTTTATATTTCAACACAACCCTAATATTTATTTTTTCCAGCAGATGTCAAGAACATATAATTTTCATTTGGTGAAGCGTTTTTGTTTTGTTTCTGCTAAATCATCTCAAATACAAGACTTTAAATGCTCAAGAGAGAGTTGAATAGTACTTACTGTTCAAATATTTCTTTGTTGTAGTAACAAATCTTTAAATGTAGCCCTGCTTCAACAAAAACAAAGCCCTTATTAATTTCATATTTATCTCAGCAGCTGTTTCAAGGAAGACCTGCCAGATATTGATCCAAATATAGTAGACGTGTGACAACAAAAGGGGAAGAGGCTAAATGGGTTTAGATGAAGGCATCATTTACCAGCAGAAACTTAACAGGAATGTGAAAAATTATAGTATTTGTCCTCCAGATTTGGCTTTAACAGCTGCAATCATGCATTTTTTGGACACAGCTGTGTTTTATATCTTTGCTATTTGAATGAAGACAGGAAGCTTCTCAAATAGTGTTTATTTGCTCAATTAAAGAGGAGGCTGGATGCCTGCAGAGCTTTGGGTCCCAGTTCTGGTCTGGGCTGTAACAATGAAGATCAGGATTTTTTCCTGGGTAGGAGAGAGCACAACACAGCCTTGCTGAACCCTGACAGAGGTACCAATGGGACCTGCACCTCTCCAAACGACTCCCAGGAGGTCATGGGATCACGGTTACATATTGGAAAAAGGTTTTCTTACACCTAGCCGGTGTCTGTTCTTCCTAGCTTACATCATTTTACAGCAGAACTGCTTTGAGTTCAGAGCCATTTTTCTTAGAAGTAAAAATCGAATACCAAAATGAGTTACTTGCTTGAGAATAGCAGGAGAACCCATCTGGCACCAGTTAGCTTCTGCTGAAGTATTTGGGTTTTTTGTGCCTTTCTGTTCCCTTCCTGTTGACTTGAGGCCAGAGGCAAGGGTTGAATGTGGATGTTGTGCAGCCCACACATCTGCATTCTTGTGCCATTCACAGACACACCTCATGTCCCCTAAGAGCAGTGGCTGGAAAGCAGAGACAGGAGGTTTGTCTCTGCCTGGACCTCACTGGCTCCAAATCTTTTTAGAACATGTCACTGAAATTTCTCTAGATCACTGCTTTGTGTCAGCTTCAGCCACTATGACACTGGCTTTGATTTCTTTCTTTCTCTCTCTTTTTAAAAAAGAAAAGTGAGAATGAGTGATTCCTTTTCAGTGCTGAAAGAGAATAAACAAATTTAGGTCACAGTAAGGAAGAAAGGATTAATTGGAAGTGGAGTCTGGGTGGCTGTTTCTCCTCTAATTGCAAAAAAGCATTGTGAAACCAAGTTCAAAAATGTAAGAAGGAAAATCTAGGGTGAAGATTGTCCACCTACAGTTTTTTAAGTAACTGGCATTCTCTGGTGGGAGCTTGCTGTGGATTGTTATTCCAGAGTAGTGGTGCTCTTGGGTTGTGCATCACTAAGTTCCTCTCCTGGTCTCTGATATAGCAGCACACAAGGGAGATGTGAGGATTAGGAGTCATGAGTGTCCCAGGATCTTTGAGTAGACAGTCTGTCTCACCCCACTGAGCAGCCGCTGTCACTGGGGGATGCTGGTGACAGCTCGGACTGACAGTGTGGAGGGCAGGAACACATCTCTTAACTGGGATAACAGACAAGGTACAGTTTGTTGAGAAGTATTAAATAGAACAAAATATTTGAGTAAATAATGTTGGTTCAGGAGTGCTTGGCAAACAGGTCTACTAAAAAGTACTTTATCTGGTCGTCTAAATGTGCTGGAAGGTATATTATGAATATAGGTACTGACTGTTTCTATTGACAAGGTGAACTTCAGGCTCAACATGGGGATGTGAAACCAAAGTATGAAAGTCCATAGCTGATGCTGATTATAAACCTTTCTGCCTAGTTTTATTTTCAAGCCAAGTAAATAAACCACACACAAAAAGGAATAAAAAAATTGCAATTAATCAAATTATTAACACATAAATTACTGAAGTGATCCTTGGTGCATTTTGATACGGAGACTAGGCAGCAGAGTTAGTAAGGTCTCATATGAAATGAGGCCTTTGGGATACCAGTTTGTGCTTGGAGGCTTTCACATGCCTGTTTTTCTGCTCTCCCTCCCGCTTTTCCACCCTCAGCTTGTGGACCAATTGGCTGACTACAGCCACATTTGTCAAAGGAACAGTGATCTCAAAAGTAATTAATTTCCTGCAGATTTTGCGCTTATGTATTGATGCCTGAAGAGCCACTTGTTATTCTGACAGTGTCTCCTGACAAGGTTATGCTGACCCGCCTTAAAAGAGATCTTGCTCTTCCCGTTAACAAATCATATTTAGAATGAGATGCTGGACATGTCAGGTCTGGGCTTTTAGTGGTCCAACAGGAATGCTAAATGTGCTGCTTCATCATTAACTCATGACTGCAAAATGGAAATGGAGATATTATGTTATTTCAGCTAATCAAGTGCTGAAGCTTCGAAACGCCAGAAGCTTTTGCCAAACCATAAGGGTGATAAATACACATAATCAATAGGTATCTGAAAGATTAATCAGAAAGCATGAAGTCCTTAAATTCATTTGGTACCCAGCAAGCCAGCTCTTGCCAAAGAAAATACAATTTAGAATGTGCCTGAATTAAAGAGGAAATTTGAGAAAATAACCTTATGAAAGTACCTTAGAAACCAAAATAGAGGCATTTATTTTTACAAAATTATCACATCTGCTTCTGAGTTTCAATTTTATGCTTTTTTTTTTTTTTTAAATTCAGATCATAAGTATTATTTTCACAAATATTCTAGGGTATTTTTATTAGACTTAGAAGCTGGTCTTTGCTTAAAAGCAGTGGAGCAACTGAAATGACTTATCAGCTATCAAATAATTTCTGCTCACTGTTGCAAATCTAGTCCAGATGAGCACAGCCAAAAGGCTGATGGATTGTTCAAATACCTTGATTTGAGTGTTTTTTCCAGTTTCTGGTCAAATATCAATACCGGAAAAAATTAAGCACCACAATCAACGTTAATTGCCGTACTAAAGTGGTTACTTGTGCGTAATAGATATGTGTATTGATGTATCATCTTGGGAGCCAGGAATAAGGCATGTCTTGCTTGGACAATGTGAAGGAAGCTTGATTGCTGCTGATGCTTTTCCTGATCAGTTGCTAGATTGGGAAGGGTTTGAGTTGTTGCTTTTAAGCAATAAAGTTAATAAACATGGCTAGACTATTCAAAAGGAGCCTCGGGTCATTTCCTCGGTCCTTGCTGAGGTAACTGAAGAAAAACGACTGCCTGTCAGAGATGACAAATCATCCCAGATTGCCTCACCAGAGTTTATCAGAGATGCATTATGTCTAGGCCAACTTTTTTAGGACCCTGTCAATGGCTGGAAATATTTGGATATTGCAGCTTGAATTTTGGCCTTTTTTTAGTTAGTTGGTTAGTTAGTTTGCTTTTTTAAATTAAATTGCCTGTGAGGTGTCCCCACATTTAGGTAAACCTTTTGTACTTTCACATCCGTGTTCAGTTTTGGTTTTGCAGACCATTATTACTCATTTTTTTTTATTCCCTGGATTTGCATTTATGGTTTCCTGAAAAGTAATTTATTGGAATTTATTCCAGGCAGCTGAAGACTGTAGTATGAATATAGGTAGCTGGAGACCTCCAGCAAGGCAGGCTCCTTAAACAAACACAGCATGACAGATGGAGCCTGCCCTGAAGAGGTTACAATCCAAATAATTTTCTTATCTCCCACTCCTTTCTTTGAGATATTAGCACCTGATTAGTATTCAGCTACCTGTTTGTGCAGGATAAATGCTCTCGAAGGTACCCTCTCCACAGAAAGCTCTGCAACTGAAACTAGAAATGATGACCAGGCAGCTTTCTGTCTTGCAACAATTTAAACATTGCTAAATAATAGCTTTTGACAAGCAGATTTAGAAATCAGGTGCTAATTTTCTGCAAAAAGAAGAATGTGGAGTGTATCACTGTGCTGGGGGGATCAAATCGTGTAAATGAGACTACAGACCCAGAGATATTGTTACAGGTTAGTACCATTCATCACATTAAAGATAAAAATTGCAAGCAGAGTTACTTCTGCAAGACTGTGGGCAACACTTTTGAAATAGTTATATTTTCTCAAAATTATAAATACCATCTATTTGTATGTTTCCTGGACTAGAATTGAAAAGGGGTACCTACCTTTGCACTTTTATGTTTCATACAGGAATTTGCATGCCTACGTGATGAATGAAGTAGGGAAATTGTCTCTGCAATAAAGAACATTGTTTGGAGTTTTGTATTATTGGTGTAGGAGTTGTTTCATGTTGATGTGTTTTGAACATAAGAATTCTGTGATTATTCTTCTTCCTTTCCTCCCTTTCCGACCCTTTTTCCTATCAGTTTCATGCTTGAAAATATACTAAGCTTGTTGGAAATTTGGTCTAATTACAAGGATTGTGTGCTGGTAGCGAATAATTGCTTGTTCCAGGAAAATAATCAGAAAGCATTCCCAGCCTGGTCCTCAGGATCAGTGGCCATTCTCCTGGGTCCACCAGAAAAAGCTGGGGAATCATTGCCCTTTCTTCTTCTACTGAAAACATGCTCCATAAGTCTCCAGAACCAGGACAGTAGGTTTTGGGGTGTTTTGGAGCATTTTTTCACACATGCATGCTAAGGCACAATGTGCTGATGGGAATGAGCGGCAGTACTGTCTGCTCCCTACACTGCTTGTCTGCACCTCCTGAGCCTGGAGAGGCTGTAAACTTTCAGCAGACAGACTCCAGCCCATAGTTACATTTCTTGGTTCCCTACCTGGAATATCCATTTTAATGCAGGCTGATCTTTTAGTCACTGTGATATGTAATCAACGGTGTCAAGGTATCACACTACTTATGCTCTACAGCTGGGGGCAGGGTTTGATTTTGAATCAGTTTTGTCTAATACTTTAGTTCAGGTTCATAAACAGAAGACTTCAGTCTTTCAGAACATTCTTTTTCTGCTTACTGAAATAGGTTTTTATGTCGTTCATCAGTAAGTATTAACTTATTGTTTTACATCAGATTTGGTAAGTTGACAGGTTGGCAATGGCGACGGGAGTTGGAATGAAGCTAATATTGCTGTGCCTTGCTGTGGTTGCAATGGATGGTGGTCATGGATTTATTTATATCAGAAAAGACAAGTAGCACTTACCTGTTACTTGTCTGATGTCGGGGCTCTCCACATGTCCATATGACTCCTGCATCTCTTTGTCAAGTGTTTGAAGAAGTCCTTGGAAAAGTCAGTTCAGTATAACAGGGATCAGTGATTTGGCAGAAGTTCCTGAAGATCCTATAAAGCTTTGCAAGAAAAATAACACAAAACACAAACCCCTTTCTATTCATCGCTTCCTGATTTGATTCCTTGTCTCAGCTCTTGTTCCAAAAGGCAAGAGGCGGTAGCACCCCCAACAAAGCTTCTTTTACAGCCTTTTTTTGGCACCAGCTATGAAAGGATCAGATGTCTGACCTTTCAGCAGTAGGTAAAAGGAGAATAAAAAGATCTATATTCCTGACAGTGTTTGGAAGTTCCTGGTCTCCCTAGTTTTTCTTTGCACTGACTGTTTTATGCAGTGTGCTCTGGATGTGCCGATAGTGTTAAGGCAGAGGACCAAGCTTGTTGTCTCTGAGTGCTCCTGCCTGTCACTATGTTGAGACTGCTCAAGTTAGCAAACTCTCTGAACATGTTTTATTCTAGTGTGCCTCCTATGAAGAATGTTCCTGTCCTTGTTCCAGCCCAGAAACCTAATTGTAAGCTTTATAGAGTTGTTTTCCATTGAATATGTAGGAGATGGATCTTATTAGCAGAAAGAGTGTTTTAAGAAGTTAAAGAGGTAGAGTGTAGTGGAAATCCTCCTGTGTGTTTGTGCACTGGGAATATTTCTGTGGAGGCTAAACAGTCTTACAATTTCTGCATTATACCCATACCTCTTTTTCTGAGGATAAATACTGCTATGTCCCTTGAAAAGCTATGCTGAAAGCTGCACAAACTTGACTTGAATTGACGTGTCCTTTTATTCTTTCTCCTCTCTTCTTGTGAGGAAAAAGAAGAGATGTGTTTGCAAGGGAATGCTGTGGTGTTATTGGGCCCCATGCATTGCCAGTGACCAGGCCAGATAACTGCCTTGGACTCTGAGAAGAGAGGAACACGGGCTGGCAGAAAAGTCTGACTGCGGATTGAAAAAGGTCCTGCAGCATTTGGAAGATCAATCGTGAGGGAAAAGGGCCGCAGTGATAACAGGGCACATGCTGAGTCACAAGGGCCTTCCCGTCAGGGAGTAATTGCCTGGCACTTTTCTGGAAATGACGCTTTTCTGGAAGTGAAACTTTTTAAAGGGGCCTCTAAAAATGAAGGCACCCAAATTTACCAGTGGCCAGTAATGCTAAGGCACACGACCCTGCTTGTTGACTTTGGCTGGGTTCACTATGTTGAAAGCCGAATCCATTGTATGTACACATAAATAACTTCTATACAGATGTATGTGATTCTGTTTTCAATTGTGTGAAAGTATGTATGTTTAAAGTGAGTATTTTAATTACATGTGTTTGGAAAATTAGAGATTAAAATGTAGTCTAGACACTTGAATTTCATGTAAATTACATTATAGTCAATTTAATATGACCTTTCTTATAGCCTTTATACTGTACTATCTTTCGTCTTTTATGTTTATCATTCCTTGCTTTGCTCTGAAGCACCAAACACCAGCAACAAAAGTCAAGTCTCAGTGTGGCTGCCCGCAATATTAATTATCGTGATATGCTTTTATTCCTGCAGCGAAGATGTTTGCAAACGAGGATTCACTGTTATTATCGATATGCGGGGATCCAAATGGGATTTGATCAAGCCTCTCCTAAAAACCCTTCAAGAAGCCTTTCCTGCTGAGATTCACGTTGCCCTGATTATAAAACCTGATAATTTCTGGCAGAAGCAGAAAACAAACTTCGGCAGTTCCAAGTTCATCTTTGAGGTGAGAGTCACGTAGAAATGTATGGGAAAGCATTATCTATGATAAGAACTTTTCTTCAGGTAAAAAACCCCTGCGATTGAAAGCAAAATATACATCTGAGGGCAGGTGGCAGGATTGGGCTGATGCCCTGGCATCAGGTTGTTTTTTGAGCACACTGGTGGAATGAGTTACATGTTTCATCCCAGAGGTTCACATAGTTCATTTTGCTGAGGGGGGTTTTTTTTTGTTTGTTTTTGGTTTTGGGTGTTTGGGTTTTTTTTCTGGTATTTGTTTTTGGTGGTGTTGCAATAAGTCTTTCCTTTGTTTCTCATAGGAAAAAAAAAACCCACACCAAATGCCAAATCAGTCAAAATGCTAAAGATATCATTTTCTAGATGGAAATGTATGGGTTTGTTAGTTGACCTCTACCAAACTTCCACTAGTGGCCTTTATTTTATAAAAGATATTTGCTAAATTGTCACCTCTTTCATTTAATTGGGATTTACAATTCAGGGGTAGCATTAACAACTTACGTGAATGATAAGGTGCCTCAGGCATGTACTTTGAGAAGTAACCAGTATATAACAACTGCATAATTAAGGGAATTTTACTAACTTTGTTGTTAATGAAGACAAACCAGCTGTGTTCTCAAGAGCACTTCAGTTTTCTGTGAATTTCAGCTTCTTACCCAAAAAGAATCAAAACTCAGGTGCATGAAGTGCTCATGCATCAATCATGCCCCGCCATGACTTAGTCATGCATTGGTTTTTAATAATTCACTGAAAAACATTTATATTATTGGCTGTTTTACTAATCCATTAATTAGAGACACAGAGATTTTGCATCTCTGAAACACAGAAGAGAATTATGGCTACAGCTCTTAATGTTTACTGCAATGAAAGGCTGTATTTAAGTATCTATTTAAGTTTTGTTGAAGTCAGTGTGGTATGTGTCCTTATTTTCAACATGTTCTTGCAAGCTCCGTTGAATTGCTGTGAGGAATTAGGTCAGTGTTACTCATTAACACAATTTTACATTATTATCACATTTTAAGTGCTTGTAAATTTTCACCCATTTCACAAAATCCAGTCGATTCATAAATTTTGCTTTGATTAAATAAGTCTTTACACCCCTTGGTACCTTTGAGGACTCAGCCATCAAAATAACTTCCACTTGCTATCCCATACATGCCTTTGAAAGCAAGGCTGCCCCCAGTATGGGTTTGTTACCCTCAGAGGTTCCTCACGCTCGCTGACATCACCGGTCCTGGCAGGGCAGCTGCCGTCACAGTGCAGTGACGCTGGCATTGCTGCCTGTGGGGAATGAGAGGGATCGGGGCACTGGGGAGCAGAAGGGAGTTGTATGGCTACAGCAGAACACCGAGCAGTGTTCTGTGCAGAACACAGAGCACAGGGAGTCTGTGCAGAGATTAGCAATAGGATAGATTTTGGGCATGGGGAGCTTCTGTTTAAAATCTATGAGGGCACTGAGGGGCAGTTGCATACTAGCTCAAGAAAACACAGAATATGAGTGTATATCCAACACTGAATTTCAATTCTCCAGTGCTTTAGTAAATGTATTTCTAAAGTTTCAAAGCCTAGCGGTAAAGTAATGGAGTTCAAGTATGTATTTTTAGGATATTGGTTTGTTTTTAAAATGAATAAATACTTTCTGGAGGCTTGACATATATTTTTGTTATGTGAAGTTGTGATGATAGTAAAGAGTAAACTGTGATCAATTATTCTTCATAGTTACAGCTCTGAGTCCGTATTGTTTAAAAAGCTCTGGACTTGTTTGCTGTACATGCTGGAACACATGAAGGGTATTTTCATTTTGTGTGTGCTGTGAGTGCCTTTGAGTCTGTCTGCAGGGCTGTTCTCATGGGTGTCCAATGGTTCACAAATTTTTGGACCAGAGGAGGAGAATCAGTGCTTTCACTGTCTATTGAACCACCTGCAGACACTCAGAGTCATAGAATGGTTTGAGTCCTTCAATTCCATGATTCAAACAAAGGTGGTCCACCCTGAAATATACACACCACAATCAAGGAACTTCTAGTTAAAGGATTCTTTGGGGTGCTGCTGCTTATCAATAAGCTCAGGCTCTTGGGCAGCTCATGCTCTCTCATAAGAACTGTGAATATCAAACAAGGCCCACATTTATTTGATTTATGTGGGACAGCTCACAGGTACCCTCTCTGCACTGACCTGTCATGGCAATTTCCCACAGCTTGGCTCAAACACGAGGGCCTTGGCAGGAACACACTGTAGTTGAAGGCAATGGAAGTCTCTGCTGAACTACCCCATCCACAAACTCAGCAGTACCCAGTGTCAGTTTTAAGGCCAAATTTCTTTTTTGAGCTTACTGGAAGCGTTATGTGTGTGCCAGGGCACTGTAGGACCCTTAGTGGAGGCTGATGAACTGGATTTTGTGGGGTGAGACTCTGGCACAGAGTCTCTGTGTCACAGTCCAGAGTGAAGCATGTACACAGATCTTCACCGAGAAAGAGAAAGAAAAGTGTTTGGTTGATATATGTGGATTCCAACGTTTCCTGTCACTTTGAGGAATGGACCAGGCAGCTTATTTAGCATTAATTCAGCGGTGCCTTCAAGATTATTTTCTTTCTCCTGCTGGAAGAGTCTAAATAGTGGACAGCACTTTTTAAATTGATTTCAAAAAGAAGCCTAAGTAATGCCTAGGAAACAGTAAGCACCTACCCACCTCACTAAAATTGTTTTCATTAGAGTTTCAAGAACTACTTAAAAAATCAAACCTGAGTAAAAAAATTTCTGCAGAATTCAAGAAATGAAAAGCCTTGCTACTATCTCATGTCCAATTCTGTCCATGATTAGAGCAATGTTTCTGTTAGCTTGACAGACTGCAGGGAGATGCCCGAGTGTTAGCCATGAAGAGAAGTATTTCCCTGACAGGCAGTTAAACTCTGATTTGAATTATCTTCAATGTCTCAGTGTCCAGGTCAAGAGGTTTAAAAATTTGAAAACCCTCTGAAGCGACATACTTACCTTCCCACTGTTTCTTTGGTCTTCCCACTGTCCTCCCTTTTCCTCAAAGCAAGGAATATTGCAAGAACGTTTTAAAATAATCTTTCTCCTGAGCTTAAGTTCAATACAATCTCAATATATTGCAGAATGCCTGGTATTTTTGGATGGATACAAATTGGAAGAAAAAGCCTATTATTAACCTCTAACCAGTGGCTAGCCTACTATTTTGGACATGATTCAGGATAATGGTCAGGACTTTGGGTGTTTTTCTTTGTAGATTACTTTTACAAGAGTGCTGTGATTATTGGGTGTCTCCATTTCTGAAGAGCACAGGCTCTGACATTCTTTGGAGGCCTGATCTTTAGGGGATACATGTGCAGTCACTGATGAAGATACAAGCCTTTAAGCTTGGGTGTTAACATGACGGCACTGAAAATCTCTAGCTACATATGAAACCCTATGCTCCTAATTTCAGAAAGTAGTTTGTCTAAAACAAATGGGAAAAGCTATCAGTTGCTGTGTCCTTAAACTGTAATCTGCTTTCCAGACACTCAGTGCTTTTCTCTATCACCAGTTACTGAGTCTGAATGAATTAAAACCATTTCTCATTGATTGTGTATGATTCCTGATCAGTACTGTCTATTGGCAACAAATTCTAGTTGTTAATACTTCAGTGACATTTCACTTTTACATTGATTTTGGTTTAATTATATTAGGAACTGCTAATATGAAAGAGTGGCAAAAAGCCAACTGGAATAATTTGGAAGAAGAAACCCAGCTTATTCTCTGTTATGGCAGTTTGCAATACTGCCTCATTCATACACCTACTTTTGCTTCTGTGTAGCCAGAAGCTAGCTGGGGTGTAACACAAGTAGCCGAGTCCTGTAATACCTGCACCTGTTTAGTGAACAGCCATGTCCAGATATCCAAAGGCTGCAGTAAGAAGTCTTCAGTGTCCACCTGGGCTGATGAAAGCTGTGGCAGAAGCATTTTCACTACACGTTTTTGATAGTCAGGCCTGCCAAAAAAGATAGGCATTATTCCAGTAAGCATCATGTCTTTTAATAAATAAATAAATGCCATTAGTAGCAAAGTTTTCTGTCCAATTAATACATCAAAATTAAACACAGTCCTTGACATCTTTTACAATGTTCCTTCAATTTTGTATTGATGAGGAACATACTCACTTCTTGCTGTTTATGGGTTGTGCTGTTAATTCTGATTGGATGGTCCCTGATTTAAATGCTGTCCTTTTCCCTTCCTTAGACAAGTATGGTGTCTGTGGAAGGCCTGGCAAAGCTTGTAGATCCTTCTCAACTGACAGATGAGTTCGAAGGGTCCTTGGATTACAACCACGATGAATGGATAGAGCTGCGTGTCTCCTTGGAAGAGTTTTTCAACAGTGCCATCCATTTATTATCAAGGCTGGAGGATCTCCAGGAAATGTTGGCTAGGAAGGAGTTTCCAGTTGATGTTGAGGGCTCAAGAAGGCTGATTGATGAGCACACGCAGCTGAAGAAAAAAGTGATTAAAGCTCCTGTGGAAGAACTGGATCGTGAGGGCCAGAGGTTATTACAATGCATAAGATCCAGTGATGGTTTTTCTGGTAGGAACTGCATTCCTGGAAGTGCAGATTTTCAAAGTCTTGTGCCAAAGATCACCAGCCTTTTAGACAAGCTGCATTCTACCCGGCAACACTTGCATCAGATGTGGCATGTCCGCAAGTTGAAACTGGACCAGTGCTTTCAACTCCGGCTTTTTGAGCAAGATGCTGAGAAGGTAGGAAATAATCTGTTCCTTTTTTCACACTTTAAACAAGACTCTGTTGTGAGGGTAACCATTTTTTCTGTAAGTGGCAACATGAGGTGTTCATCACAGGTGTAAATCTCATGTTGCCAGCAGATACACTTCATGTGACTCATAAACCAAATTCACCAAGGTAATTGTTGCATGTAACAGGTATAATAATATCCAAGAGTAACTTGTCTCTGTCACTTTTGGTGAAAGTTAATCTGCTTTTCTGTCTCACAATGAGTATAATTTGGTAGACATTAGCACAAGAATCTGGCTTTTTTTTCAAACTTCTTTTACTTCGCTTATGAATATATTTATTTACTTGTCACAGCACCGAAAGAAGAATTATTTTGGGGTTTAATTCACTATGATTATTGTTTGTACTTCTTGGAGTCTGTGGGAAACTTCAAGTATGGGTTTCAGGGAATTTAGAAAATTGTGTAGCGCTAAAATCTTGGCTTTCTTAATGCAGAAGTGCTTGGCACCTTTTTAGGTGATTTTGTGAGAAGTCTTTGTTGCACATTTAAAATTCCAGGCCACAGAGGTAGGGTATTCTCAGTGGAAGGTACTGAGCTCTCAGACTCGTGTTTATCTAGTCTGTATATCCATCAAAAGCACCAATCTCTGAATCTTCTCTACTTAATGTATTATCCAGTTGTTTCACTAATGTGTCTGCCTGGACGGACCCAGGAGGAGTTGTGGAAGAAAAGCAGACCTCATCTGCATGGGAATCTGATGAGAATGTTTTTTTAAATCAGCTTCTAGTTAGTCTTATTTTAAAACACCATGGAGAAGCATATTGCTGAAAAAAACTTAATCTTGAATAGTGCAGAACAAGACACTTGACATTGGTTTTCAATGCATGTACTAAATACCTCTAAGACTTGCTAGGACTGAAAAAGCTCCATCACTGTATAATCAATCCTCCTGTTGGGAAATCCTTGAATTCAGATGAGTAACTCTAAAATAAGAGTCACTGCAGCATCACTCAAGGATGCATAAGAGCAGAGTTCTAATTCCAAATGCTACAATAGTAACATTTTCCCTGTTCCTTGTGTGTCATAAGCTATAAGGAGGCCACTCACTTTTGTCCTTCCCAGCAGTGGCTGTACTTCAGTCAGTGCTTCACTTTGGATTTTCAGTTTCTTTGGGATTATTCAGATGACCATTGCTTATTAATTTTATTTTTAAATTTATTATTATTATTATTCCATAATTTTATTAGTAAATTATTAGTATTTAGAAAGTTATTATAACTAATAATGTTATAAGCTGAAAAGCTCTTGGATCAAGTCAGTGTTTGAGAAGTCCTTGTTGCCAAGCACTGTTCTATGGCATTGAAGGAAGTCTCCAGGGAGTTTCCTTTCTACCTCCTGCCCAGGCATGAAAGGATGATGTGTTATAAGTCTAGGCAATGTGACAGCAAAGCTCTTTGCACGTGTTATTCTGAGGTTGTTATGTGTAAGGTCTAGGCAAGTCAACAAGTAAATGAAACTTTTGAGCTGAAGGAAGAAGTGAGAATGTGATTTCTACCTTTGTAACACTGGCTGTCTTGGGCAATTCCAGTTTGACAAAACCAGGATTCTGCTCTTCTCAACTTCTCCTCTTCATCTGCCTCACATTAACAAAACACACAGTCAGCTTCTCTCTGCTTTGGCTCTGCTTGCCTTTTCTTGACTTCTATGTTTTCCCAAAGAATATAAAATATTTTCTTGTTTTATATTCCCAAGTCTGTGGTTTTAATCTTCTCAGTTTGTGAGTCCCTGAAATTCTTCCCGGAAGGGTTGCAGACCCTCGAACGTCACATTTTGCACATGTAGACTGATGTAAAACATTGATGTGCTTTTCCTCTGTAGCTGCCTTTTTCAGATCTCTTTGAAGTAGTCTGACCACCTCAGACTGGAAAGTACTTGTTTCATAAAATGTTCAAAGCTAAATCCAGTCTGAGCGCAGTCTCCCAGTAGAAGTAGCCACCAATGTGTCTGTGTATTGAATTTTAGAGTTTCCAGGTACCTCCATTTGTTCAGTTGCACTTGACTCAGGCATGGTAGCAGAGCCAGGATACTCTTAATCTCCTGGAGAGAGACACAGCTCTTTTCATATAACCTGGATATGTCGTTTAGTTCTAGTCAAATGACAACTCTAATAGCCTGTGAAAGCTCAAACTCCAACATAAAATTCTGAATATAAACAAGGTTTTAGGGTCTTTTAAAATATCTCTCTATATTCATTGGATGATATTTCAGGAAACCTGTTCTAATAAGGAGAAAATGGACAAGGACTTTCATTTTCTGGACATCTCTGATTTAAAAAATTTCAGGTGTCCTCATTGCCTGAAAAGTTCTTAAAAATGGGATAGGGGAAAAAAAAAGGGACACAAGGACTAAAACACACAGTGTTTTAAGGAAGGTTAATTTTTGGAACGCTTTGGTATTACAGTACCCAAGATTTTCAAAGCAAATCAATTCACTTTTTTTCCCTCCTATAGATCTCTTCTATTGGAACATTTAGAAATGGCAGTCACAGCCTGGACACACAAAATAGTTAAATTACAGACATTACAACTTACAGAAGTCTGTATAGTTGTGTGCTGAACAACTCATACTATTGCCAAAATAAACGAAGGGGGTGGTAGTCACAGCCTGGGCTTCTCCCACTCAAATCAGTGGGAGAGAGCAGGGCTCTCTGTGGAGAAACGTTGTCCCCAAGTCAGGCCTTTAGGGTTTTATTTTCCTGTACTGGGGCCAGGGGAAAGGAAAAGTGGGGCTATCACCTAGGCACAAGCAGTGCAGTGAGATTGAATCTCCAGATGGAGATTGGAAGCTCCTTGAAGCTCAAGTCAGCAGGCAGGTCAGCCATGTGGGGAGCTTTGGCAGAGGGGTGTGAGGAAGTTCACATGCTGTGCAGTGCTGACTGTAATGATCTGCTGATAAATAACACATTTCAGCTGCTGGCAAAGCCCTGACCCTCACTGTTCAACAAATTTATTCCTCACCATCTAATGGAGAAATACGTATGTACATATATATAATTTTGAAACTAGAACTGAGACTTCACTGTGTTTTACTGGGTAACAGGGAAAATATTTTTAGTCACCAGTTACATTAAAAAATGTATCCCAGTCTAAATTGAATATTGTTTGGAAAAAAAAAACAACCCACAATCAATGTAGATCCAAGTATTAGAACTATCTGAGAAATGATAATTGGTTGGTGGAAATCTGGACAGGAGAAGAATTCAGGCAAGAGTCCACATGTTTTGCACTTGAATAAATACCAAAAAAAGACAAAAAATTATGCTTACACTTTGTACTTTCCAGCTTTTCTGGAAATCATTTGTAACTGGCACCCAATTTGACTTTTGTAGGAATTTCCACATCATTCTGTGTCAGTTCCACACCAATTTCACTGCCCCAGCATGTATGTGAATGAAAAACATCTAACATGATGTAATCAGCGTTGTCTCTGTTTAAGTATAAACAATACAATCACCAGCTGGACTGATCTGAGGGTCCGCACTGTGAGCTCCTCACAGCAGAGCGAGGAGCTGCTCTAACACCTGGGGGTCAGCCCCAATAGGAGGCAGGAGGGGGCTTGGCATGTTCTCTCTGTCCTCACCTCCCCTTCTGCTTCCTGACTTCCTACACAGTCCATTACACAAAGGCAAACTCCAAAAGATGGGGTTAAAAAATTCCATGAGTGAATTTCATTGGAAGCTTGCGGTGGGAGAAACATTTTATGTGGATCAGGCTAGCTTTGTAGAAAGTCTGGTGGCAAACCACAGGCCACATCTAGTCTTCAAGGAGCAGTGAAGTAGCAGGCTTACAGTCAAAACCGTCAGCTCCATGTAAACCAAGGCTTCCCTTTGAAAAACACAGCTCTGCCAGTGATTTTCCCTGTGGAGCAGGCAATGGGAAGCTGTGCTGGCTGCTGGGGCTGCCGTGGTACGGCTGCTCTGCGGGTGTCTGCAGGGAGAGGGAGTGGAAAGCATGGATAACTTGCAGTTCCTACTGCAGCAGCTGTAACTCCCATTTTCCAGGTGATGTGACAGCCCGGAACAAAAGAAAGATTTTGGTGAGTGCAAGAGTGATGGGAATGTGATTAACAGTGCAAAGTTCACAGATAGGAGACAAGTTTGGAAGGGGGTAAAAGCAAAATGGTTAAGAGGAATAGGGTGCAGTAACAGTTGCAGCAGTTCTCCTGCATCCTGCTGCCAGTGCAAGTGTGGGCAGTGAGACCACGGCACTGAGGAGCAGCCACTGCCTTCCTCCCTTCTCACACCCACTTCTGGCCCCTTCCTCAGTCAGGTCTCCTTAAGTAAGGGAACCGATGTGTTATTCTACTGAGTGGATGCTATTAAACTCAGCCCCCATGCAGTGAAATAAATAATGTGGCATTTGGTTTCTCGAGGAGGAAAATCACAGATATATCAGCTGTACTAGACTCCTGTCCAGTGTCCAATTCCAATTCCTAATGAAAGTATTGGGAAGACTCCTATTGATTTTCAGCAGAAGCACATTTTACCCATTAACTAACAGTATATCCATTCGGAAGTGCCAGATGAAATTTAGGAGTTCGTGGTTTAGAATGTCCCTTAACAGGCAGAGTTAGTCTAGAAAAATACAGAGAAGCCCTAGCTCAACAGCAAAGTCAGTGGGGGAGACGAATATCCAAGAATATATAATCCAAGTACTTCAACCATCTCATACTCGTTTTGGAGTATTACACCTGCCAAAGGTTCATGTTCCTCAGAAGGAAGGCATGTTGTACAAGCTACTCTTCGTCTAAAAAGATGCAAGATGGCTTTGGTGGATGATAGAATGCAAAATGTGGAAATTTATGCTGTGGTTTAGGTGGGAAATGATGGTTTTAAAGAAGAAACATTGGTATCTTGATGTTTGAGAGAAAGGAAACTATCAGTTCATCTGTGATTGTATGACACCCACTTGAATGTAATGTTTTATACATTACTTTCCTTCATACTGCATTTAAAAATTCTGATGCTGTTTGTTCTGTAATAAAATACATTGCAAAACTGCTTATATGATCCTTCTTGCCAATAGGAGGCAGTTTATTTTATTACAGTCCATTAAGTGGAGCAATTGTAGCTGCTCCTTTAGTCAAGGGAAGCATTTCCTAGAAATGGGTCTTAGCTGACTTTCTGGAAAAGCAGTACAAGAAAGATTAAAAACCAACTTTGCTTCCTTTTATATTCCACATCACCTCTAAGTTTTCTTCTTTTACAGTGTCAAAAGACCCTGGAAGTGATACATAAAGCAAATTTATAGAGTTTTCCTGTTTGCAACATGTCATATTAACCCTTAAGGGCTTAAAATTCCACCAGGCACAGCACCTGGGACAGGCTCCTCTGACTAAGATAAAATCCACTTAGTTAAGGACCATTTCCCCTCTCTGATTTCACTGCTGGAAGCACTTGGTTTCTTTGATCTGTGCTATGTGCCATATATACAATTGCCTCCAAGATTTCTTGTGAATCACTGGCTTAGAAGTTACTGTGAGAGGGATGTGTCCCAGGGAGCGAGATTGGGAAGCCAGTGAGGAGAGTTCTAAAAAGGTGACAGAGGAACCTGTCATATGTAAAATGAATTAAAAATGAAGGAGTTCTGGGGAGGTGGTTAATTAGGACTGGGGAGGAGGCAGGAAGCACATTAAGAAGGGACAGAACCACAGTTGAGATTAATAATAAGAGCACATCTGAAGTACATATGCCCCATGTGCTGTTTGACTATGAAAGGATTTGTCACTGAATGAATGGTATTTAACAGTTAAGAGTAATAATCATACAGGCATAATAATCATGGATTAGACATGGATTTTTGTAAAGGATTTAGATTTCATTTAGGTTACGTGAACACTGCATTGGTGTGCAGAACTCAGCATGCCCTGGATTTTCCATCTAAGTACTTATACCATGAATATCACAATAGCACAGGGAGTGAGCATCTCAGTAAGGAGCTTTCCTGGAGATTTTGAACACGGGGGGTGTTGTTAGACCTGAGATAAGCTCCATAAGACTTCTGAAATAAAAGGAGTCAATAAGCTTAGGGTCTTCTGCAGAGACATTTGACTGAGAGTCTAAGTGAGACTCATTTAAGCATGTTTCTGTCACCCTTAGCCTATTTCAAATGTCTGTGCAGAGAAAGGATGGGGCCTTGGGAAACAGATACTGACTGGCAAAGGCACTGAACTGGCTGTGTTTGAGAACATGCATGTGTTTTCAGAGAGCTTTATGAGTGACCAAGAATTTACTGCTGAGCATAAATGAAATCTCTTACCCATAATTCCAGAAAAAGATTTCTCAGAGGACCAAATTGGTGGTGGTACCTACCACTCTCAGCCCAAAGCAACTGCTTCTCTCTTCAGGTGAAACAACTCAGTTTCAGGCTAGTTTTAGCTGTATCCCTGATCTAGTTGCATTTTGATGCTCGAGGTCTCCCTGATTTGTCTGCTAGAAAGACAGAGGCCTGGTCTTGTAAAGCAGAAAGAGTCCCAGCTGCTATTGAAATCAGTGAAGGACTCGAGGTGTCTATCAGGGCTCCCAGTGACAGCACTGAGTGAGCTGGAGCAGTGTGGCATTCCCTGATACCAGCTACTGATTCTGGCTCCAGCCCTGCTGCCAGCAGGGTCAGCCATGGCCACCCACTTATGGTAACGAGACCGCGTCTCCATCTGTCCATGCTGGTGTCCCCATCCCAGGATTGCATTACGTTAGTTCACACTTGAACATTATGGGCAGCCTGACTTGCCAGGGCTTGCAATAGTCCTAATATAAGAATAATGAGCTTTGAAACCAATTCCTGACACAATTGGTTCTTATTTTTATTGTATAGAATAAATAGACAGGTCCCTACATTTATGGGTCTGGAATAGACATTCCTCAAGAGTCTTTGACTTCAGTCAAAGTATTTTAAGTTGCCTTAACATCTTTGTCTTTTTTTCATGCAATGGACTCTTGAACAGAGCACGTACTGTCTGTTCTCTCCTGAAACCTTGTTTCCAAATCTGGCATCTTCTCTCCCATGCTGCCAATAAAAAATGCTTTATTTTATAATCTGAAGTTTCCCTAAGCATATGGTGCCTTTTTTTGCTATAGAGATTCTCACTAGACAACTGTGCATAAAATCAGGCTTGGGATGCCAGTGTTGGGAAGGAAAGTCAGCTTAAATAAGCTACCATGCCTAAATAAACTGCCATATGAATAGAAGGTCATCATCTCATCCCATGCTTTGTACTTAAGCCCACTCTGAAACTAAAACAACAGAGGGCAGGCCCCATGTTCGACATGAAGTGTTTGCTCTGACAGAATTTCTAATATTGGGCAGAACACAAAAAATAAGTGCAGATAGGTGGCTAAATTGTTGAATTGGCAGACACCATCTTACAATATCATATTATAAAATGTTGAAAATGTGATTAGATAGATGATATGGAAAGGAGGCTTGAATTGAGATTGAGTTGGGTGCATAAACAAGAAATAGTTGAGTGTGTGTTTGTGTGACATCTAGTGCAGTGAGGTCATGAATCTGACTGAGATATTGGTTGTTTCCAGCAAAGAAATGCAGGTTTTCAGTTGAAAATGGCCCTTGGAGATGTAAGGGTGCAACAACACTGGTATGCAATACATATGTATATCCACACAGGATTTGGGTTGCTTGGGCATGTACTGGGAATATTCTGCTTCACTTAAGCTGTTTTGAGCAATAACTCTTCTGATAGCATCAATCAAGGACCGACAAAGGAACAACGCAGGAAGTTCATATCAAAGGGGGGAACTGTACATCTATTCTTAAAAATCTGTGTATTTCCCCAGATGAACATATGCCAGCTCTAACCACTTATTTAATTACTTCACACTTCGTAGAACAAAGGAGGCTCTAATAAACAGGTGAGAATTAAAAGCATGTAGCAATAACTCTATTGTAGGAGGTTTTAATTAATTTCTAGTGTATATTCAAATGTGTTCTTTATCATGTTTCTGTAGCATTTTAAAATAATTGAATTTTTGCTACTGAGTACTGCTTCTGCTTTGTCTTGAAGCGCATCAGTACTCGCTGTCATGAGTAAGCCATTATGAGGTGTTCTGATGCAGCTGAATAAACAGTGTGATGTTCTGAATACATCTTTACTGATTTTTTTGGAAGCTCATTGGTGGCATAACGTGCTCATGGATTTCCCAAATTACTGGTTTACCTGGTCTCAGAATTTATTTATTTTTTTAAACAAACCAAATAAATGAACAAAGTTTGCCTAGAAGCAGAAAAAGCATTATAACAAGGGGTGGTTGTTCACAGAGCGTGTGTTGACAGTTCCTTGTGATGCTGTGAGCCTAGATGTCATGTGCTAAAGAGATTTCATAGTGGGATCAGCACCTTCCATTTTGGAAGGCTCTGAGAGTGGCAGCTAAACTGTGTCAAATCTGCCATTTCCCTCACCTAATCATGTACACAAAAGAATCATAGGGGAACTGTGGGGGCAAATCTTCTTCAGCATCTATAAAAATAAATTACTTGCAAACCCCTTTATCTTTAAGAGGAGGATGAATCCTGTACAGCCTGCATCTCTCAGTTCAGGAACCTGCGTGCTGGCACTTGCAGCCTTTGCAGGCTGCAGCTCTGAATTAAAGATGCAGTGAGCTGACATCTGCTCGCTTTAATCGAAGTTGCCTCCTGACAGGTTGCTAATGCCATCCACAATTTGTTGCCCCCAATCTAAAGTGAAGAGTTGTCGGAGCGGGAAGTAATTGTGGTGGGCTCTGTGGGAAGTGTTCATTACTTTGACCACTGCTGGTCACACTTAATAAGATCCTGTTCTTGGCACCTGTAGGAAAAAAAACCAACAGATTTTTGCAAGATCAGGAGATCATTATAGAAGTTTTTAACTTTCCTCAAAGCACAAACAGGGCTCATTTCTGCTAATTGGACTGTAAAAGAAAAAAAATCTTCATTATTAGTGATGTTCCAAAGGAGCTTGCAGCTTTTTCACCGTGTGGAGCTTGTATCCTGCTACTTTCCTGTTTATCAGTCAAGACCATGTGGGGTCTTCCCTTGTGTGCCAGTACTGTGAACGTTTCCTTTTCTGCCTTTCCATCCATCAGTAGAACGCTTGGGGACAAAGATAATAAACACAGGACAAATTCACAAGTACACACCAAGTACACACAGGTACACACCAAATTCACAAGTACACACCAACTGCTTTGTGCTGCTCCTACAAATGAAAGCAGCTACAAACCCCACTTTGCCATCTGGTTTGAGGAAGTGTGGCATTGCCATGCCTGCTGACCAGAGCAACTCAGGGGTCGGGTGGCTGTTATTCTAGTGGTGATGTCACCTTCCATTGCTGTAACCATCACTTCTTTCTCTGTGGCAAAGGGGACAGGACCCTTTTGTAGCCTCCCATTGACATTTCTGTTTCTCCTGCAACAAGTCTGCTGCTGGTTCAACAGCTCTGAGGTTACAAACTTCCTCCCTTAACACTTCCATGACCCAAGTTCAGACTCCAGAAGCAAAGAACACAAGAATCTTCTGAAGGCATTTGTACTAATTTTTCAGATGTGGACAGCTGTCTGTCAGGAAGGGCAATCATCTGCCAGACACTGATTTCTGTTGAGCTGGATTGGCTTTGGAACAGCAAAATGAAGTGCAAAGGACACAAAGTTCAAAGCTAAAATTTGGGAATTAAAAACCACGGGGGTTAACTGCCTTGCCTCCTGTCGCACAGGAAGCCTGTCCTGCAGTGGGAGTCCCGATCTGATGTATAAAATAAGTATCTCAGTGCTTCCTTCTTTCTTTATTAATTCATTCTGCCCTGTGCTGCCAGATCCGGTGGGGTTTTTTTCTTTTACTGGCAGCTAGATATGTTGCCTCCACAGCACTTGGAATTGAACCTGATCTTTTCGCTGGGAATGTGGAAACACTAACAATGCCTCACTCTGCCGCTGCAGCTCGGGAGGAGGAAGAGCTGCGCGTTTCCTTCATGCTGAGCGTGCCCTATGGCACAGTTACAGCATCTGGGGCTGCTCTCTGTCCCATTTGCGCTGGAGCATCCGGCACGCTCGGGACCTCTCCGTGTGAGAGGGCACAGCACTGCCCGAGCCACGGCGTGGTTCCTGCCCCGTTTGCAGGCTCTGGCAGCAGCCGCCTCGCAGCCCGTCCACCCCTGACTGCAAGGAAGCGGCTCCGAGCCGCTGCTGCTGGAACTGGAACATGGTGTGCTCTGCTATTTGTAGCTTCCTGCTGCCGACACTGGATACGCAGTTACTATTCCTCTTGCTTCCTCCATGAACATTAGAATGGGTCCAAAAATAATTGAGGGCAGTATGTTCTGATGGAATATTTTTGCATTTGCAGAAATTTCCTCTTTCTTTCGCTTGCCAATTTTGATAGGGAGCATTTTGAGGCTGTTTCAGCATCTCCAACTTGGCACCGCTGGGAGGCACAGGAATGCTCCCCTAATCAGAATGGCACAAAAAAGAGTTTTGGCACCCAAATACAGACTTAAAATTCATTTTTAAGGATGATTATAGCATGCTTTAACCACAAAGTTCTGCTTTAGCTAATGAAGACGAGAAGACCCAAATGCTCTAAAGAGCAGCAAAGCCCACACATCTAGAAGAAGAGAAGAAAGCTGCTTTTTAAAATTTTTTTTTATTGCTTTGATCCTCAAAAAGGTTAGGTGATAAGAGACTAGCTGTCAGGAAATAAAGTAATCAAACTGTGCATGAGGTTCACAGACTTATTTTGCAGCATCTTTCAGATGTAGCCATGTGATTATTTCTAAATTAATGTCTTCCTGGCCTGGCTGAAATGCTTTCAGTGGCCCACACTTGGCAGAGCTTGGGGTCTTAGAAGTGTGTCTTAAATTACCCTTCATATCTATTCATAGGGAACAGATAAAGGTGGGTGTACAGCTGAGAGGTTGCCTTCTCTGGAGCTGGTGAGGGTTGAAGAGGAAAAACCCAGAGCGTGGTGTGTGGATAGCTTCCAGAAGTATCAGTGTCATTTTAAACCAGGTCACTCTGACTTTCCTTCCTACAAATCGTGCACATTATGGAAACTAATTCAGAAATATTTTCTTGAACCCTCATGTCTTGCAAGACCCCTCTGTATTATTTGGCACCAGAGTCCTGGATGCCTCATGTCCTGCACAGGTGCTGAAGAGGTGTCATAGACAAAACAGTCTTGAGTTGAGGGATTTTGCTTGGTTTAAAGCTTATGAACACAAACTTCTGATCTTGATTTGGGTGTTGAAAGGAAAAAGCAGGACACACTACCATAAACACCTACTTTTCACTGGCTTAAATTTCCTTCATTTTTGTCTTGGTTTATACCCAGTACATCAAAATTTTTTTTGGTGGGCAGCAGGGCATGTCAGGGATAATATTCAGATAAGTTGGTTTTTGCTGCTCTTACAGCTGTTCTCTGATTCTTAATTTTTTTCTGCTGTTATTCCTTAGAGTTCCTGCCCTGACATGGGCCACTCATCCCTCAGGTGTGACCCCACAGTGTGCCTCCAGCCCTCAGCAACCCTCATTTTCTTTCCCTAACAGCTTGTATCCAGGTGTTCTCTGGCTGATGAATGTTCTGGCACCATGGTCAGGCTCTGGCCTGGGATGGTTCTCCCTGATGGGGCCTCCCCCAGTGCCAGAGCTGGTAGGAAGTGGCTGCTGGCAGCACAGGACCCCCTGAAGGCCACCTTGTGAGATCCAGGGGCACTGCCAAGGGGGCGGTGAGACTCAGTGCCAGCTGTGGAGCCACCTGTGCTGCCTCACCAGCTGCAGACACTGTCTGCCCTCCCAGCTCCACAGGTTTGCCAGAGCAAGGGGAAACATTGAACTGACTGATTTATGGGATGGGGTAGGGAGGGCTGTGCACCCCAAAGTCCAGTGGAAAGCTGATATACTTGGCTTTTCATCAGAGATTCCAGCACCAGACATGAAGCAACATGACATGTTAGGAGTTTAAAGCTACGGTTACACCACAGCTGCATCTCTGGCCCTCAGACACATGTGGGTTTGGTAGGGGAGATGCCACGATTCTGGTACAAACCAGTAAACATCTGTCTGGCTGTTTTGTTTTAGTGGCAGCTATTCGGAGTCTCAAGAATGTCACACATTCAGCCAGGAATAGAACCAGGGTCTATTACAAAGTCACCAAACTCCTACAGCATTTTTAACTGAAAATTTCTTCTGAAAACTGAGAGGAAGATCCCTCATCTGGGGTGGGGGGAAATTTTCATAATTTACACTGTGTTTTCCATTCACGTAGCTGTTGTCTGTTTGCATCTTTTAGTATTACATTTCCTATCCAACCAATGAATTAATTTCCACTTAGACAGCAAGCAGTTCCCTGTAGATGATCTGTGCCCAGAAAAGGCCATTTCCATTTTAAGAAACAGAAAATCCTTTCCAGGAATGCCTGAATGTTTGATGTTACTAAGTGTGGTGGAAAGGTGCAATATTTCAAAAAGCAAGCAAACAATGTAGTTGTGTAAAATACGCCGAGATGTCATTAGTCATATTTTTGTGTTCAGGATCTGTAATTTTCTCCCACCTTCAACACTAAAAGTCTTACTTCTCTAAGTAAGATTTCTACATTGTAGGAATCACATGCCTTACTTTGTGCATGGCTGTGGCTTGATATGTGTCAGGAAAAAAAACACAGATCTCTTACTCTGGCATTTAGTAGGAACATTCAGTGTGAGTATGTTGGAAATGGTGCTCTGCTATAAATACAAAGCTATTTGTCACGTCACACATCTCGCTAATTTTCTAGTGGGTTGACAGTTGGGCCCATTGTCTGGAATAATTTAATGTGCTGTAGCCTTACTTACTGTACTCTATGAATCATATACACAGATATTCATAATGGAAAAACTGTGTCCATGCAGCACTGAGGTTTACACAAATACAGCTGTGGGTCTGAACCTTCAGCTGGTGTAAATTGGCCTCGTTGGAACGACACCAATTCATCCTGGCCGTGGACCGCGCCGAACACATGTGAAAGGGAAGGATCTGGCAGAAGTATTGGCTTTTCTGTCACCATCTGTAAACACGAGACAAACACAAAAACAAACACAGCGTTGTGTTTAGGCCCTGGCTTAGCAAAGCATTTAGATGTACGCAGAGTTCTATTTTAAAGCTACAAGTGCTTTGATTTAATTAAGGCTGTATTTATAGAGTGGCAACAGGAATTACAGCAGATTGGAATTGTTATTTTTGTTGAAATGGTTTTCATAAAATTTGTTGATTCATGAAAAAAAAGTTAAACGTGCTATCAAAGTTTTCTTTAAATCCAAAATTTATTCTGGAACCAGTACCCTCCTGCCCAAGAATAGCCATTTTCCTGCTGACCCTGCAGGTACCCAGCCCCCTGTCAGGGCCCTGTGGGCACTGGTGGACATCAGTGACCAGCCTCACTGCCAGCTTTACCACAGCCCTGCTCAGCCTGGCCACAGGCCCTGCTGAGACAGACACTGATCCATCAGCTCATTTTGTGGCGTGACCTGGGACAGCCCTCATTGCTGTGGACCTGTGCTGTGGTTACGGGGCTGCATCTGAGCCTGGTTTACCCTCACTGGGCCTGATCCTGACCTGCTGGTTGACTTCATAGCTTAAGCTTGGACTTGACACCAGAACTTGTGCGATGTCTTCTTGTTTAAATCTGGTTGCTGTCAAGTTTAAACCTCAGGGGCTGTCGGACAGGCTCTGGTTAATGAGGCCCCTGTTCTACCTGTTGGGTCTTAGTTTCTGGCTCCTCATCCTGTAGGGAGCAGCTAGCCTGGACAGCCAGCATCTGTTCTGCTGAATTTAGCTCAGAGGCTTGACTGGAGGCATTTTGCCGTATTCCAGGTAGAAGTCCTGATTCTTTAGACCATTGGCATTTCCCATGTGCTCCTTCACGGAGGTGTTGCACTTCTGTTGGCTTTTCCCAGACGTTTAGGTGACCTAGACATGTGGCTGGTTCCAGTTAAATTGTAGTTTTGATTCTAGTCTGGAGACATTGGGGGAGTTTCTTGATTGTCTCTTCTAAAGTTAGCTCACATGCAAATCTTTCCTGGATCATGCCCTTGCATGTCAGTGTAGACAGTGTGTGTACCATAAATCTGTTGCACAGTATTCTTTTTTGTTCAAGTAATGGCTAAATTCAATTGCAAAAGATGTGATAAATATGCCTTGATTTTTGTTTTATTTAGTTGTTGTGAATATTTGAACTCCCTCAATGAGATAGGAATAGACCTTGTAGCTGGAAACTTTGTAAACCTCAAGAGAGGGACTCTGGCACTTACTGTTATGCGTGTGTTATTATTTTGTTTACATTGTGGAAACATATAAAAATTAACTTGCTTAGCTGCTCTCAGATTGGAACTTTCCACTTTCTGTTGTAGATTATTCAGTTTTAACACTGGCTGGACATTTTTGAAAATATAAAATGCACATGGACCTCTCTTTAAGAAGCAATATATGCTTACCTCCAGCATTTCCCAACCTCTGAATGATGGATGTTACGTTCCTTAGTAGCTGGTAAAGGTATTTGATGAAACAGATTTATTGTTTGAAGACCTTAAGTGGCTACAGTGCTTGCCTTGAAAAAATTTATGGGGTCCACAGATTGGAAGAGATTGGAAAGTACTAATCTAATAGGTATTTCATCTGGTATATAATTAGGGATCTACCCTCTCCTCAACTACAGGCAAGACGTTCTTTTAGATTAATGTTTTTTGTCTCTTTGTTAGCAGCATAGGGAGGCAGAGTGAGAGAATGCATTTGTGACTACCTGGATTTCAATACCCTGCCTCATATTTTCTCTAAGTGCTCTTGAACTTGCTCGTATTCAGAACATCACCTGAGTTGTGCTTGTCAGAGCAAATCACATAAACACTACTGGTCTTTGTCAGTATTTATGCAGGGAACTACCAAGAGAAGAGATAGTGAGACAAAGCAGAAGGTACTGACGTTGATCCAGCAGCTGTTGCTCTCCCATTTTTGTATCTCCTTTTCTAGAGCTGATGCCAGAAGCACTGCACAAGTTATCCTAAATGATGTCAGCTGGAGTATTTAAAAAAAAAGAATCAACATTTCACGAAGTCCTGTTAGGATCTTAGCTGGGGTTGAAAGATACCCATGAACTAAAACAAGGGCAGAGAAAGGCTGTATATCTTAAGAAGCTTTAAAAGAGCTGGGCTCTATTAAAATGAACAGCAGGAGAGACAATGAACCCACCTGGTCCACACTGGAAAAGGTTAAACACCTGATTAAACACTTTTTTAACTTAGAGGGAAATGTTGACCTAAGAGAAAATGTGTGTAAACTGGACATGAGCCTGGTGTAGATCAGAGAGTATATGAAGAGCTCAGTAACAGGAGCAGAAACTTTCTGGAACTGCTTCTCATAGGAGGAGCCAAGCTGTAGCACTTCACTGGTTTTCAGGTGGAGCTTCATCTCCTTATGAAAGGAAATTTTATCCTGTGGTTAGCTGCCAAAGCAGTGATTGGACTTGACCTGAATGTCCCTTTGGAACCATTTTCTTTATATGTATCCTATATTGCTCCTCAGGATGGTGTGGCTATAATGGTTATCATTCTGCCTTTAATTAACCATATGAGTTTGATATTTATGGCTCAGAACCTAGAGAGAAGATTATTTGCTACAAGCCAGTTCATAATTAATTCCAGCCCTAGCACAGCGTTCGATAGATTTGGGATTTATTATTTCCAGCATGTATAAACAATTTCATTAATAAATATATTCAGTTCACTGGCTGCCAAGGCCATGAGGGCTGTAATCCTCTCATCAATACCACTTGGCATAGGGTGTGCTGCCATCCATGTGCTGGGCACATGATTCTGTGTTCAGAATCCAGTGCTAATGCTTCTCAGCGAGCACTGACAAAAGCCAGAGAGCAGAAGTTTTTATCTGAAATGCTGTTATAAATCTCATTTTAGCTGATGTAGAGCTGGACTGTGCACAGCCTGCATACATGCTGTTCCATATCCGTGTGTTTCTTGTCTGTTCTCAAACAGCTGTTCTCACCCTGTACTCACTGGCCTGCCAGATGTTAAAAATCCAGGGAAAATATGGAGTCATGTTGTTCCTCTGTAGGACTTTCTCATGACCAGCTTGAGACCTGCTGTTTGGTCTAACACTTAACCTGGATTTTCTAGTAACTCATCAACTATGATGACAAAACATGAGGTTAAGGACTCATTGTTGCCAGCAGGACTGATGTTGGAGATGTGATCTGATACCATTATCTCGAGTGAAGTTGCCTCAAGACCACATGTATAATAATTACTGGTGCATATATGATCACTAGTGACAGTGAGGCTAGATGCTTTACAATGCACGGAGAAGAGAGAGACCCTTTGGATCATTCTTAGTTCTTCTGACTCTCTTATAAGAGACTAATTTCCTATATTAAATGTAGCATTTAACATTCTTCAGCATACGCATTCAATTTCCTTTATGTATTGTTAGAAACAGGACTACAAGAGATAATCATATTGAACGTCTATCTTCTTTTTTTAAGTGTACTTAACCACTCCCCCTGCTTCTCAGTCACTGGAAAACTCCTAAGTACTTAACTGGTCTCCAGATTATCTACAGCAATGTGGAGAAGTGCCAGCCTGGGAGACATTGAGGACAGTTGGTCCACATGTTTTTAGTGATGTAATGCCCAATCTTAGTTATTCTGTGCTGCTGTTTAGTGTGAATTCATGACTACAGGAGTGATTAGAAGGCTTGAGAGCAGAATTATTTCACTGGCAGTCAGCATGACTCCAACTAAGAAGCAAGTCACGGGAATAATTAAAGATCCATTAATTTTATGATAATCACTAGACTAGGTTTGTTAAGACAGTCTTTTTCATGGATGGGATGAGATCAATTGATACAGTGCTGTATAGCAATGTTAGAGTGACACAGAAAATCTGTTTGCTGAGACACTGTATCTGGCTTAAACTGATCTCACGGGGCACATTCTCCACACTTTGATATTTATTGTATTAAGAATTCATTCCTTTGACAGGGAAACTGACTTGTCAAAGGATCTCTTGAACAGGAGCTCACGTTAGCCCCTTGAAACTGGGGCAGTCCTCGCAGGGTTGAGAGAAACAGCAATTGTTGGGTCGCTGCCAGGTTCACATCCATAATGGTGCGTTTTAATTAAACAAACAAGGCAGCACACTCGCTTCAGGAACACAGGAAGCATCGGAGTTTCTCATGTGGAAAACAAGTTTCACTTGAAAGCTTTCAGCAAATATTGTTGGTGATATGGGCCAGGCCAGACAATGTTGACAGACCTTCATATCGACACCTCCTGGACGCAGCATTGCAAACTCTCACAGCACCATCACAACTCACCTGTCATCTGGTGTTTTCAGAGCCTCAACTCGGAGTCATATTGTTATGAGAAAATTGTTTAAGACCATTTTAGAGTTTTTGGTCAAAGAAAAATGTTTGAAAACACAATCCATTATATCTCAAAAGCAAATAGGGTCCCATTTTTAGGTGTTTCTTTATTTAAATTCCATCATTGTTAAGGAAATGTTGTGACCTGTGGTACTGTGTAATACTTATGATTTCCATGCATCCTTGAATAGGAGGATGAAAATAAAAAGTATTCCATGATGCCAGACTTGTTCAATCAAGAAATTCCAGTACTGTCTTCTGGGTACTTGGGAAAATGTCTACAGTTAAGTAAGCATTAAGCAGAAATCCTTGAGAGGTCACTGAAGGAACCAACCCTGGAATCAAAATCAGTGTGGACAAATCCAAGCAGTCCTGTGCCAGGCTGTGCTGTTTGGAGGGGCAGGTTGGTATTTCGGTCCTGCACAGGACTGTGCCATGCAAAGGCACCAGTTCATCTGGAACTTGTTTGGGTATCTCAGACACACCAATCATTGCTTAAGGTCGGTGAGGCTGCAGTTTGCAAAGCCCTGGCTGCTGGGTAAAGCAAGAGTGAGTGTAAATACTGCTTACTGTTCATTAAAACTCGAGAGCAACGGAAGTTTTTACAGAGCAAAGGCATCATTAACCCTACTTCAGCCCATAGTGAATCTGCATCTTTTTGCTCTTCACTGGTCCCTATGCATCTTGCTTGATTTTCTCCCAGCTCCAAACTACAATAGACTCGAAGCTCTTCCTTCTCTGGGCTTCTATGTGAGATGTGAGAGAATCAGGATGAGACTCCAGATCATATTGATAAAGGAAAATTTCCTACTGGAAAATAGGCCTGATGAAACCAAAGTAGTATCTCAGAAAAGATTCAAAGTCTAAACTGAAAGTGAGTCTCTTTGAAAATGTGCTATTCTGTATGGATAGAAGCTTAAAAAATACACTGTTTTGGAAGGTGGTACATTTCTCATCATTGAGGTCTATTGCTCAGTGTTACTCAAAATTCTTGAAGGACATCCTTTAAAGTGTTGTTATGTATTTCAGTTGATTTAACAAGACAAAAAAAGACTAATCATCTCTTAAACTTCCTTTCTTTTTCTTGATAGTTTATTATTTTACATTAAAAGGGAGAAGCATGGTTTAACTTAAGCTAGATTCTCATCCAGCAATATGTGCATAGATTAGATGAAGGAAATGCTCCCTATCCACAGAACAATAGATTACTTGTTTAAATTACTTGTCTTAAAAAGATCCTGATTCGGCTTTGCTGAGCATAAAATATTAAATTTACTGTTTATTTTTAGTGGATTGCTGCCAATTTTCTTCTCCCTGACTGTCTTCAGATTGTTTAAAACATTAAAAAACATGTTCTCATCAAACATATATCTACTTACAAGAAATCTCTGTTGGTCTTTCTGCAGAGACATAAAATCTTGTTGTTGGGACATGAACTTTGCTGTTATGGAATTTTCCTTTCTTTATTACCTTTGTNTGTTTAAGCCCACAAGTGTGGCAAATTATGTTGTGCTAATGTTGCTTATTAAATCTTCATAAAGTGAGAAAAAGGAGTCCAAGGAGAATGCTTTAGATGTCTCTTCAGGTGTAGTAGGTTGTTTCATTCTGTTTAATTGGCAGTAATGTTTGAAAACTGTGACCTCATCCTTGCAAAAATTTTGTTACTTTTATTTCTTGAAAAATGCTGATAGGCCTGGTCAGCTCCATGGGAAGAAATGAGAAAGTAGCTGTGTCGTTGATATTACATTGGACTTGGATCTCTGTTACTTGAACCAAATTTGACTTTTAGGAGTATTTATCAACACGAAATACAGGGCTGGTGTAGATTCTATAGTTGCAAGTGTATTTTCATAAATAAAAGATTAAGAAGTCAGGGGTATGTGACAGATTTTTGGGACCAGGTCAGTGTAGTGTGTCTGGTGGCACTTGGAATGTTTATTTGTCTTTTGTTGAAAGGGATAGTCAATGTTATTTTTGCAAATCCCCTCCATGCAGCAGAGCACTCCCATGCTGGATCGAGTGCTCAGCAGGAAATGTTGTTTTTCCTGCAGGAGCCTTAGGTGACCCATGCAGGGCCTTTTCGCTTCTCTCAGGAGCACCATCTCCATGGGGAATGGGGAACTGACCCTGAGCAACTACAGCAACTACAGAGCAGTGGGCTCTGAGTGTTCTTCAGCTGTCACAGGTCAAAAATTGTGATGCAGTGCTAAAGAACAAACCAGCTTTTTACTGGAGGCCATGTAAATGTTATAAAAAATATCTGGACTGGTCTTTTGACCCTAAGGTGATTACTTACAAACAATGCCTTTTTACCTTAAAACACTTTCTCTAACACCAGGGACTGTACTGACCTGACCTCTGCTGCCTCTGTAATCAGTTTTTCTTTTCTTATAATGAATTAATGAGGTGGGGGGGGAAGGGAGGTGGTTGTTATTATTATTATTATTATTGTTGTTATTATGAAAGAGTCCTTATACATGGACAGTTCCCCAGCTTACTGGGATGGAGATAAGGGAACATGATTTTAAAGGGATCCTGAAAAAGAATGTTTGCAGAAAAGAAGAGATCTGAGATTGCAATTGCCTGCAGAGCTGTAGTCAGGAGTAAAGAACAGAAGGTTCTCCCTTTGAATGCATTTATTCTCTGACACAACACAGAACGAGCTAAAACATTAATGCACTATCTCTTAGCTGGCTTGTGACAGCTTATAATGAATGAGCGTGCTGGAGATTGAAATGCCACATTGCCGTGCTTCTGAATAAGGAATGAGTTTCATCAGCTTTATTCAATATATTTCTATCTCTGTCTGAAGTACTGAACAATCCATTTTGCTTGGGAATACATTTGAAAGTGTAAGAAGTTGAAATGTGTGCTCTATAGATATTAATAAAATATTTTTTTTCCTTTTTTTCTCTTCATTCCCAAAAATAATAAGTGGGAGATAGACTGGGTTCTGGCTTTGAACTTGGACAGATCTAGGAAATAAAAATGTAGGAAGTCAACTGGCTATTTGAATGTAATATTTGGAAACTTTATCTAGAGATAAAAAAGAAAGGGGTTTGAGAAAATTGCATCACAGTATTTATGGACTTTTCGGTCCATTTGTGGATTAAAAGTACTTTATGGACTGCTAGATCTTTGGTCAATGAAGCAATCCCTGAGTATAATTCCCTCTGCTGACATTTTTTGATATATGAAATTCCCATTACTTGCAGGAGAAGACTATGGGATCAAGCTTACTGAGGAACATGTTTTATGAATTATTTTTCCTGACCTATAATTCTGTCAGCAGTGAAACTTGGTGATAACTTCAATGCTTCCATTGCTCAACAACAGTTAATTGTAATGAGGATCATAGGCGAGGTGATTTTGTCTGTGTTGCACATGCATCTATCTCGGAAGAGGGTTTTTATATTTTGCACTGTCTCTTACTGTTTCTCTTCTTATCTAACTCTATTTTTTTTTCCCTCTCTCGTGTGAACGGTTCTAGATGTTCGACTGGATCAGCCACAACAAAGAGTTGTTCCTGCAGAGTCACACGGAGATCGGTGTGAGCTACCAACACGCCCTGGACCTGCAGACACAGCACAACCACTTTGCCATGAATTCCATGGTGAGTTGAGGGCACACGGTGAACAGCACAGGAGTGAGGAGAGGGCCAGCACACGAGGCCACCTCCAGTGCACAGGGCAGCATGGACCTGTGAGAGGTGGTGTAAGGAAGGTCAGACTGCCTGTGGCAGCAGCAGAGTGTTGCTCTGTCCACCCAGACACTGATCTATGGTTACTTCCTTGACTTAAAAGTAGCACAGTCCTGCAGAGTTTGTCTACATTTTGAAGAGCAAATACAGTATTTTTTAAGTTTTTGACATTTTTTTGACTGGGAGTTAATGAGAGCTGTAGGTGGCACCTTAATAATTTATGCTTCTCCCTCCACACCCTGCTAAGGTACTTTTCAAAACCTTGAAAAGGAGACAATAATCAAGCTGTCAGTTGTGGCCACAGTGGGATTTTGCCTTTTTCAGTTGTTAATCGGTCAGAACTTTTGAATGCAAATCAATTTACCTTTATTATTTTAAAAAGAAAAATCATCATTATACCTTTATAAGTGCTTTGCTCATTTTCTTATTCTTTCCAGACATAAGGTATTTGTTCCAGAAACTGCCCTGCTTTCAGCACAGAAATGAGGACAGGATGTATTGATGTTTTGATCATTGCAGTGGGATAGAAAAATGCATGTATACCCCCTGCTGCAACAGCACAGTGCAGAGATGAGCCCTCTCTGAACACTCTCTGCCAACTACAGCAAAGTGTTCCCCAAGTAAAGCACTCCTGCAGGTGAGCCTCCTCCTGCTGTGCAGGGTCTGGCTACAGCTGCACGGGGGCTGACACCTCAGAGGTGGTTGAAGTTGATGGTGTAAGTCACTGGAGAGCCACACCTGCTCTGCTGCCCAAGGGCGAGGTACTGGAGAGCAGCTGTCTTCTGAAATGGGAAAAAGTGATCCCGGCTACCCGAGGAAGTTAAAGACCCCACATAGTTTCATAAGGTTACAGGCATTAACCCTGGGATTCTGGCCAAGTTCCAGGTCAGGTAATTAACATCTCTGACCTGAATTCCACAGGCCATTTCCACCTAGAGAGCTATTCCCCACTTAGAGCACTGTGCCTCACTAGGGCATTGCATAACAGTGGGAGATGAGAAATGTTTATAATGCCTATTAATATGTTTATTGTGATTATATCTG
The DNA here is from genome assembly GCA_013397975.1 of Machaerirhynchus nigripectus. NCBI lineage: Eukaryota > Metazoa > Chordata > Aves > Passeriformes > Dicruridae > Machaerirhynchus > Machaerirhynchus nigripectus. The sequence goes on along the minus strand of VZRQ01007364.1, from coordinate 1,716,153 downwards.
AACAGAGCACTGAAAACCAGGCTCTAGGCACCTGAGTGTTAAACTTACCATCACAGTGCCACCTAGCAAAATCCAGGCTAACACTGCCTCTGTATAACACTGCTGCTCTCAGAGTCCCAACAAGTAAATGTGTCCTGGAGGTTAGTGCATTAAAACTCATTTGACTTATGAAAGATGCAAATTTGGTCATAATTTTTCAGAAGATACCATTAGAAGAGTCAAACTGGAGGAATCTCCCTTTATCCTTTTTTGTGGTAATAATGCTGCAAAATATGGTAATGTAAAATAATGTTGTCTGTTATTTTTCTTAAAATAACTGGGAGTTAGGCTTGAAAAGAGATCATTGCTATTAATAGAAAATTAGTGAGTGGCAGGGACGGGCCATCTAATGGAAGAAAAATTATTTTCCTCAGTTTTTCTTCCATCTGTCCCCAAGTGAACCTTTGAGAGTGAGGAATGTGAGGAAGTGAGACATTAACAAAGTTCTTGAGGGGGGGATCCCAAAATGTAACAAATATGCCAAACACTCCCTACAGGAATATATCTGATACAGTTGTACATCATTTTTCATATGCTACTTTTCTTTCAGCTGTAGTTGAATTTTAGAACGGGAATCCCCTCTGATGATGGGGTGATGTCTTCCCTTTGGTTTTGGATTGGCATCAATTCATACGGAAAACAGGAACAGTTTATTCAACTTACATTCCCATTTGAAAAAATTCTTGTGATGTGCTCTTGTAGTAGGAACATTTTACAAAAATTCTTCAATAGATTTCAGTTGTCAGAGATTAGATGAGTTGTGGTATTGTTATTGGCAGTGTGGCAAACTCAGGTTAAAAAAGACTCTAGGATTCCTCACAATCAAAAAGGTTTCTCTAGACCTTCCCTGTTGCTGAAAGGCTTCCATTTGGATTATGCATCTTCACAGTGGCCTTTTTAGAGAGTATTTCAATGCCAGGGTTGCACAGGCTGGGAAATGAGGTGAGTTTTGCAGCCTGAAGAGAATGGCTTGTGGAATTAACAGGGCTGCTGTCCTGCACAGGGCTGGGGATCCTGTTTTTGAAACAGCAGACATGGGGGTATATCAAGCTGAAAGGACATTTGGAAAACAGTGGGGAAAGGGTAATACCATTAAGATATGGCTACTTGAACTAGCCTGGAGCTGCTGTTCTTTTGTGAGCATAGTGCTGCACTCAGCAGTGATGTACTATTTTTTTAGATGGAGCAAATTCTTTACCAGAAAAATCTGGAGTCTTGGTTTCCCCAGAAGTCAGTATTGTGAACATGAGGGTGTTGGCATGCAGGAGACATCAGCTTGCTGCATTAGAGCGTTGGGCTGCATGCAAGTCACTCCATAGGTGGTAAGCATGCAGGAAGAAGCAGAGGAGATTGAAACTAAAGTGACCTTTTCCTCTCTTATTTTTATGGTAATATCTTATTTCAGTTGCTCATGCTGCCATTTGATTTCTCTTGGAGACTGCTGGAAAATGACCACTACATATTACTTGATAATATTTATATTGCAGTAAGAATAGGAGGTTTAGGGCACTTTTACAGCTCCTGAACACTTTCAAAGGAAGAAATGGTTTTTGCCTTGCTGTCTGTTGCCAAAGGCACTGCTCCTACAATAGTAATATACATAAATTGCTTTTGCCCCTCAAAAATATTCTTGCATTAAATTACCCACTGATAAACACTTGTGGAGTTAAGGATTAGGATTAAGTAATGCAGTGCAGAACATGTTAAAGAGGAAACAGTAGGTCTGGTGAATTTACTGTTATGTACTTGCAGATAGGTACTCAATATTGTTTATAATGCAGTATTTCTCAGTCTCTTCATGTAATACCCTTGAAAAAAAGAAAACTGCAGGAATTCTTTCCAGTGTCTTTACCAGAGGAAAGGGAGATTATTACCCTCAGATTTGTTTGCTGTCCCAGGTAGAGTACTGTGACCCACGCAAATTTGAAAACTTAAGATTCTTGAGAGCTTTAATAAGACAAAACAAGTATTAGATTTATATCTGATGAGCCTACAAGCTCTCTCGTATTAATTACAAAATTCAGATATTTAGCTGCTGTGCTCAGTCTCAGGAGATGGAGATTGGTTCAAGAAGAATGACTTTTCAAACCCAGTTAGATGGTGCTTAAGTGTTTTGTTTGTTGGTTGGGATTTTTAAATATATATACTGTATATGTAATACGTATTTTTGTTTCTGAACCTTGAGAGTGAACTAGATCACAGTATAAACTTTTTTTTTTAAAGGGAATTTGGTTTTTAATTGTGAATTTGCTAGAAATTTGATTTATAATTTAGCTGGATCTTTTTACATGCAATACATCAGCAACTGTGGGATTGAGAATAGCTCAGCTGTCAGAAGTCTGAGTAATAAAATAATGAAATCTTGAAGCACTTTTTTTGGTTGTGGGGCTTGGGCTTGATTACGGTATTGGATTTTGTTTTGTTTTGTTATTACATTAAAATCAGTATCGAGTGAAGATCTGGAGGAGCACAAAGTAGCTAAAGATGGCTGTAAGTTTAGCAGGGAAAAAGCCTATAAACTTCAGTGGAAGTTGGATCAGATCTTGGATCTCTGAGGTGTTTGGTTTTGATTGTGTTTGTTGTTTGGGTTTTTTTCTTTACACTGTGCCTAGTGTCCTTTAAGCCTGGAATAACTGATAATAATTAAAATATGGTCTTCAGTTCCTCTAGAAAATGCACACTCCTAATGTTTATTGAGTCATGCCTTTTGTTGCATGGTCTTCCTATACATCTCTGTAGGCATGCTGTGACCAAAGCTCCTTCTTGGAAAAACAACTTGCTACTCTGTTTGTTACAATAATAATTCTTCCTTTTAAATGATCAATGTGGGATGTGGGGAAATCATATATTTGAGGTAATAAACTGTAGCATGCTATTTTTCTTTCAAATAAGGAGCATAGATTATTTTTTTTTCTGTGATTCAAGGCAGTGCTTGTTTTCACTTCAGTTTCAAAATAAATTATGTTACTCTTTATCACAGCTGTATAATGTTTATACTGAAGCAATAATACTTTTCACAAAAATGAATACTTAACTCAGACCTTCTTCAGGCAGTATCAATAAGCTAATAAATTCACTAGAAAACAAAACCTCAGTATGCACAAAGCATACTGGGTGTAGCTCTGCACTTGGATACCTGGTATACATGCCATTTTTTCTGACTAAAGTTATTTGTATTTCCCTTGCCTGGACTTTTTATGCCTGGATCTGATAACTTCCTTAAATTACGAGTTCCTGCTTTCTGTGAGGCATGCACGCAAAAATGGGAGTGTTCAGTGCTGCTATCACTGCCTGTCCTGCTGGCAGGGAGTTACCTGTCTGACACCACACAGAGATCCATGTTGTCCTAAATCACATTATATTTCCAACACATTACAATTATCATATAAAGGCTAATAGTATCTGTTGAAAATTCCCAACATCTGTCTTAAATGAATGCTATTTTTCTGTGTGTAGGTTGAGCTAAAATGCCATCCAATATTACACAGGCTACATGTAATTGGTCTTGTTATAGAAACTTAAAGGTCTTAAAGATATCTCATGAGGGGGTTTTTGTCACTGAAACATTCTCCTTTGGATTAATGTGTTAGGCTCATTTCACATATGGTTTCTGAAGTCACAGTAGCACAGTGCAAACTGGTTATTTAATTTTATTTTAAAGAAAAACCCTTTAGCAATTAAATTTCACTTTCAGTTAGTCTGCAGAACCCTTCTCTTGCAGCCGACCTTTGCTGCTTGCCATCACAGTATCTCACCTAGTCCTCTAGGAAATGAGATGAACACAGCCTTGCAGATTTAACGCTTTCCACTGCTCATTTTTCTTTTGGGAGAGTCAGGCATTCTTTTTATAAGTGTATCATAAGCAAGTGTTGTCCCAGCCAGGCTTGGAGGGTTTAATTAAGTGCGGAGGTCTCCCAGCATGCCCGCGAGATGATCAGGGATGAATTACTGTATTTCCCTGGGGAGATCATTCCACAGTTGGAACTGCACTGCTGTCAGTGCTTATTGCTGACACTGAGGGCTCTTATCTGAGCACGTGCTGGGACCTGGGCAGTGCTTGCTGAGCTGCAGGGAAGTGCTGAGTTAAACACGTTGGGGACCAGAATCAACGCCTTGGTTCGGCCACAGAAATGGACTGAGAGTTGGTGGACAAAGAGGGGAATGTGAACTTGCAAGGCACTGCTCAAGGCTTTCCTAAACTGTAAAAGAAACTCTTACCTATCATGATGTCAATGTACATGTGGGGAAATTTTTGTTTTGTTTGCCAGCCCAGTGATTTTTAGAAGGCAAAAATCCCCTTTTTTGGACTAAAGTTTCAAAGTTGAAATAAAGCCAATAAAAAATTAACTTTGACATGAGGAGTGCTTTTGAAAAGTCTGCACATACATGTGAAATAAAGTTTTTTCAATGCTGAAAGAAATATATTAGCCAAAATTTTGGTGTACCCTAGTGTCATGACTAGAGAGTGTCAACTGATGTGCTTTTACTTCTAGACATTAATATATTGTTTCCTCGTTGTTTGACCTATTGTGGTTTTATATAGCCATAAATGAATAATCCCTTGCAGTCCTCTTTGGGGACCCCTCTCAGTTTTGAAAGAAAGATGAGGTTAGGTTAAAGTGAGACTCTCCATGCACCTGCTATGGTGGATTTTCCAAGCCTAAAGGAAAAACAAAGTCACAGACATTAGTTGCTCTATTGAATTTATTTCATATTAAGATTGAAAGATCCCTATAATAGTGACATAGGAAAAAAATCTCAATTCACTCAGTTTATAAAAGTGAACAAACCAGAGGGAAAGGAAGGTTTAACTTTGTGAAATGTCAACAGATGATTTTTGTCAGCATAGATTTTCCATTTTACTCAGAACATTACACATTGGCAGATAAAGATGAAAGAAAAAAACTGGCTCACGATGTTGTTCTTCTTCAAGGTGGAAAAGAAATGTCTTGCGTTTTGTGGATTGTGGTCAGTTAAATGTTGGTTTTTTTCCTGAAAGTAAATTATGGATTGCCTTAAAGCCGTACTGCATTTTGCTTCAATCTGCAACAGCAGTACAGAAGAGCACATCACAGGTGATACTGCACTTAAGGGCATTTGTTGCTCAAAAATGAGCAGGAGAAGCTCAGGAGACTGTTTTCTGAGCCTTTCCCACTTGGTGCACAAAGAATGGAGGTGTGAGCAGGTGATTCCCAAACTGCTCCTTGCTTCCTCCTGAAAAAGCTATGGAGTTAGTGGGTTGGTACCCTTCCATGAAAAAATCTCATATAGGAAGGGGAAACTTCATCCTCATGCCTGTATAAAAATATAGCAGACATAAAGATATATAAATCTCTCTGACTTAAAAACCAGACTCAGAACATCTGCTGCAGTTCAACTAAACTTACCCTTGCCTCCTGCTGGGTAACACATCTGTGCACTGGAGCCATTGGGAACCACAGAATTCACAGTTGTTTCCTCCATGCCCATTGCATCGCAGTGGCCGAGGTAATTCAGCAGGGGAAAAAAAAATAAACGATACCAGGATGAAAACAACCACTTTCATAATGAAATCAGAACTTCTTCAGGAACTTTTCCTTCAAACACAGCAAAGTTCCGAGGTGCAGCTCAGACGAGGTATAGCAACTGTAGTGATGCTGTACTACTTTCCACCAAAAGGATTGACCTGAAATGTTGCAAAATTGTCTTGGCTGAGGTTTACCCATGATGAATTTCCATTAAAAAGGCTTAAATATTTAGTCTGATTTCCAGTTTCTAACCTAGAGGGACACAAAGAAAAGTTTGACTGATGCTGGTGGTCAAAATTTCAAATCATAGTGTCTTTCTTTAGTATACTTCAAGCTCCAGGACAATTTTGATGGGTTTCTCTAATTGTACTAAAAAAAAAAAAAATTATTTCTTTAAAATAATTCTAATAATTTTGAGCCAAATCAAATTTTTAAGAAAAGGCTTTGTGATAAGAGGAAAAAAACAAGACTGAAGGCTGGGTGCTGCTTTAGATCTGTTATTTATGTGGCGGTTGTCACAGTCATGGTTCTACCAGGCAGAATTGAGTGGCTCAAAGGGCTGGGGCCCCATCTTTTTCCCCTTTAGCACCTACCGTTATGATGAATGTACTTCATAGTTATCCCACACACTTTGCAGACATACTTTGCCCTGCTTTACAACTTAGTTTGGACCTGTGCCTACCTTGGCAGTGCTCTGTTGCATTTCATGTTTGGATTGGCAGATACTTTTCCACGTTTTGCTCCCACTCACTCTGATGAGATCCTGGTCCAACAAACACTTCCATCTCTGATTTATTATTTGCCCATGAGTAATGCTGCTAAAATCATCAGGGCTGTGTCTGTCCTTGTGCATGAGGGTCTTGCAGATTCTACTCAGAGATTTCTGAAGCCCTTTGGAAATAGTTTAGAGAGACAAGAAAGCAGCATTAGGTAAACATTAACAAAACATCTCAAATTTTGAGATGTTCCTTTCCCCTGGTGAGGGGGAAAGAGAAAGAAGTGCTTACATCAAATGTCTTTCTAGAAATCTGCAGGACAGCTGTCATTTGTCTTTTGATGGTGCATCGTTGTAAGACACTGTTGTGATGGCTATTTATTTTCACCATTACTTTCCTATGCAGAATGGGAGTATTGTAATGCAATTACATTGCTGTCCACGGTTCAGTTTGAGAAAAAACTATTCTTCCGCTTCTTCAAGGCTGAATAAAAACAATAATGGAAAATTCTTACGAAAGAAAAGAAAATATTACCCTTTTAGAGGCTTTTGAATCCTTCTAAATACAGAATGGAGTTGAATAATATCTCTGCTGGAGAACAGCTTAAAATAGCCTGCAGAAAAGATAACATTTTAACTGAAGGCTATAATGTAATAGACATTTCTATGGAAACACTTACATTTCTATAGAATATCCTTATGAGCTCTTTTAAATTCTGTAAGACTTTTCCATTTGTTGACACTACATGTCTATAAAGGATTATCAGACAGTTCTCAAAGGGCATAAAGCAAACCTTTTACTTATGAATATGTGGATATAGAATCCAGAAATATGAAATAATGCAACAGAAATATCAGGAATAAGGTAGAAGTAATGAGTACACCCTAACAGGTGAGTAAATAGCTAAAGTATGGCAAATTAGTTTTACATAAATAAGTTCAAGGAGAGAGGGGGAGATTAAAGTGTTAGATAATGGCATAGATGTACAGAAAGAATCCAGAGGGATATGTTTTTAGAGTGGCAGGTAGTATGCCTGCTCTTCATGCATATTTAAGCAGGTGCTTGATGGCTCTCACTGAACTGCTTGGCTTTACTCCAACTGATGGTGTTTGGAATGTGTAATGACGGCAGAGGGTGGTCACAGTTCTTCCTTCTCTTTATTTATGCGTGCTTTTTAATTTTCAGAATGCCTATGTCAACATCAATCGAATCATGTCTGTGGCGTCAAGGCTCTCCGAGGCAGGCCACTATGCTTCCCAGCAAATCAAACAAATATCCAGCCAGCTGGATCAAGAGTGGAAGAGTTTTGCTGCAGCTCTGGATGAGCGCAGCACCATCTTAGCCATGTCTGCTGTCTTTCACCAGAAAGCTGAACAGGTGAGTTGCTTTTGGGAGAGACAAAATGGTCCAGTGCTACCTTGATAAAGATGATGCTGCAATTATTACTTGGTGGCTTTTGGCTTATGTGCAGTGAGGCTGAGAGCTTTGTTCCTGGTGGCTCAACGTCTCAAAAACAAACAGTAACATTTCCACCCTAAAAATGGTCTGTGTCCCCTGGTGGGTAAGAAATTTTTGTTTTCCCTTAGTAGTGAGAAAGAATCTGATCATAACTGAAGTGCACTGGTACAGTAACAACCTGTTTCATATCTAATATTTCATTAATGCTGTGGATAAACTCAGGTTTATTCTGGTCAGGAAAACAGTATCTGCACTCAAATGTGTATGTGCTATGTGCAGAGGAACATTCACACGCGTGACATAGACCCAGACCAGCAGGCAGTTTCTAGGAGCCAAAGAACATTACTGTTAATGAAAATTGTAGAATTCATTCCAACACTTACTCTTACAATGCTCTCCATAGTCCCAGACTTTGTTAGACCTCACCAAGCAGAGATTTCAGCGACAGCTGTGAACATCAAAGAAAATTTTCCATATCCCTGAACTCTATTTTTATCTTTAACAACTACTAGAATGGTTCCATAATTCATAGCTAGAAAAGATTTAAAATGTCACTGAAAAAAACTTGAGCTTTTTTTTGCATCTAAACCAGGCCCATCTAATGATGATGGTTCAACATCGATTATATGTTGATTACATTCATTTTCCAGTGACAAACACTGCTTTGGGGCTCTCTTCAGTGTTGTTGTGTGCTTGTTTTTCCAAGTAATTAATACCAAAGCTGCTATGTGGGTGTGCTTGATGTTTATAAAATAACCCATACTTGAAGCATCTGAAGAAAAATTGTAAGAGCTAGGCCAGAAACTGTGTCTCGTAAGCCAGAATATGTGTATAAAAAAGGTTATCTTAAAGAGTAAAGATTTTCCTCATTGTTTGTTTCTGACTGTGGAATTACAATGGATTTTTCTTTATTCCATGTTTCCTATTGACAACAGGCAATACCATGGAGCAATTACTCACCCTGCTGGGCACTTACTCATGAAAGCACACTCAGTGCCTTTGATGGGACTGATAATCTAAGATGCCCGGTACCAGAACTTTCATCTCCTTACAATGGACACTGAAGTGATTAGGTGTAGTCTGCATGTTAATAATTGGTCAATCATCATATATTCAAAAAGGAAAATCAAAAATAGAATTTACATGCGGTCTGTAGTCACAATGAAAATGTTTAGGATTTATTAATGAATTAGATAGTTCTTGTTTGCTTGGTTTAGGTTTGGGGTAGTTTTTACCACTTGGGTTTTTTTTATAATGAGTGATCCCCTATTTTTCTGAAGTGTCAGTCTTGTTTGCTGTTTCTGAGGAGCTGCTGTGGTGTTGTGCAGCATGAAAGGCAATAAACCAGAAAACTATATTGACCTGCCTGGCACCTCTTCCCAACAAACTGAAGTTTGTGCTGTCTGACAGAAGCCCATCTCTCATTACTAACAGAGAGGAGAATTCACTAATTGTGACAGAAGTTGCTTCTCACTTGCAGTTAAAGAAAATTCAGTGGAAGATGAATGATGATGTGAATCCTGTGAACTCAGCTACAAAAAAGAAATTTGGGTGTCACTGTGTCCACGAGTCAGGACTAAAATTTCATCCCTGCCTTAGTAACGCTGGTAGGATAAACCAATGGCTTGAGCTAATAATTTGGTCGTTTAAGCTCTGTACAATATAAATAGTGAGGTGTTTGAGATTCGGTCGGTAACTAAGTTTGTCGTCTATCAAACATTTATTTCAAATGTGACTCTTTCTTATTTGGCATCAGCCAGGGTGTTTTTAAACTCAAATCAGGGCTTCATTATTTTACAATAAATAGGGCTTACTATGAAATAGGGCTTTATTGTAAAGCAAAGATATAGATAAACCCACTATTTCCTCTGTTGCAGATAGAATCTATTTTCGCTCCCTTTGTTCTCTCAATAAGGGTAATCTTGTTGCAGATACAGCCATTTCTCCCACATTGTATCCCTGCTTTCCTCACACCGATTTCTGCTACAGATTGTCATTCCTTCTCCAGTGCAATAAGCTGCTACAATCTCTTTGTTCATTCCTTCCTATTGATTGAAGGTCTCTGTGATGCCAACAGGAAGCCAGTCTTACCAGGACCATAATCTTTCAGCTTCTGGCACAGCCCAGCCTGCAAGGGAGTTGTTGGATGGGGACAGAGGTTTATGAAATATCTATGATATGCAAGCTGAGCAGGAAGAAACTTGTTTTTTCAAGGTCTCTTCCTAAAGACCCCACAAAGAAAACTGCACAGAATACAGTTTGTCTGGCTTGGAAGGACAAAAGGCTGAGTCAGTCCTGCTGGGAATTGAACCTCACATCTGTCTTCATGTGCCTCAGAATCACAGTGCTTTCCTGGATTTTATTGCAGATGCATGTGGCATGTATGAATGGGGCTCGGCTGAATGGATTCCTGGATGCTTTATTTCTTTCTTTCCTTTTTTGTTTTTTAGTGTGTGTGTGCACATACTTGTCTTTCTTAAATTTTGAAGCACAACTAGAGCGGACTAAACCATGATCAAGAAAACAGCAAAGAAAAGGAAAAAGTGGAAGAAAAGAAAGAAAGCAAGACAAACCTTGCCAACTACTTAGCCTCCAGCTAGATACCCTTCAACACAGGTGTTTAACCAAAAGCCAGTAGACTAAACTCGAAACAGCCACTTTGTCCAGGTCAAGCTACCACTCAGCAGATTCAGTGGAGGTGTTTCCCAAATGTCCTATCATTCCACCTACTACAAATCTCTTGATTCTTTGGGTTTTTTTTCCTCTCCCTTTTTTCATGCTTACACAGAGATATTCTAGAGCAAAGGAGATCTGTTTCTCTGTGTATGTCTGAAGCTATTCAAAGTGTCAGAAGGATGTAGGACAACATGTCTTACCTCACTGAGATTTCAAGAGAATGCGCTGATTTACTCCAGATGAGATTCCAGCTCACCAACCACCAGATGGGGGATGCACCCACACCAGGTGTCCTCCCCATTTTGCATGTAATCTCTGAAGGTGTGCTAAAGTGTTCGTAAGATGTTCACTCTACAGAGCCTGTCAGAATGAACAAATTAGTTCTGGGTCTGAGTCTACCCTCAGAAGTGCACGAGCAGAGTTACTGTTTAGGGCAGTAGGTGTTAAGTGCACACATTAGACATTTATGCTGATTCTCAGAAAAGTGACCCCTGACCATTTGTTTCGCATTACTTTACTCCCCAGTCAGAGAGATTGCTGTTCTCATCTCTCAGCTCTGCCTGGGTCTCCCTAAGCACATCTTCAACTCCCCTATAGGAGGCAAGGAAATGAAAAAGAGAAGAAAGGAAAAGAGAGAGGAAAGGAAAAGCCAGTTAATATCTATAAGATGCAGGGCTAAGACCAAGATAGGGAAATTCCAGAAACATCATCAGGAAATATAAAAGTAGCTTCATACAAAAATTTGAAAAATTTAGGGTAGCAAGAGGTATTAAGAGTCAGTGAGGAAAGTGGCTTCATGGCTTTCTTCCCATGTTTCCCCACAGCCATTCTGGAACATGAAAGCACACTAGAATTTTGTTTTAAATTTTCTGGATCCTGGAGAACCACCCTGGCTATCCTGCAGCTTCCACACAGATGCAAGCAGTAAGCAAGGGCTGTGCAAAAAATACGGAGAAATGCAGAGTACAAAACGTCTGAGCTGTGTTTTGGAGCAACCACGTGGTACAGCAGAGCAGTCCCTGAGGAAAATTAGTAAGAAGTCTGAGAACCCGTTATTACCTGTTAGAATTTGCATACAGAAATTGCAACTCAAGCTGTGAATTAGGAGTAAGTGTAGGTCATTATTTTAAAGTTACTTTTGGATAGGATCAGAGACACAAAGGTACCATAGGGACTTCTTTATTTTTTGGGAGATATTCTTCCTAATCTTTCCTAAAGCCTTGAAAAGCATGGACAATTATTGTAGCCCGTCATTTCAAATCATATTTAAGCAGTTTTTGTGTTCTGAATAGGAGATAGTCTAGTCAATAAACTAAATATGAATTTAAGAATTTCATTTAAATGGTATTGAGTTCTAGTAGACAGTAATGACTCCTCTTCCAAAATAACAGTTAGTAAGTTACAATTTTAAATGCAAGTTTTTGCAACTGAGTCAAATGGTGATTTTTCGATAAGAATTTGCTTCTAGCATGAAGGGTTACATTTAAATAATTTTTTTGCTTGCCACAGTGTGTGACAAATAATAAAAATTAACAAAGCTGCTCTTTTCAAAATATCCAAATCAATAGTCGTATGGTCTGAACTTTGCAACAGTCCTTAAAGAAACCCTATCTGCTCTTCCTGCATGACTGCATACAGAGCACAGACCACTCTGCACTGTACTGACAGCCTGCATCTCTTAAAACTTTTTAAAACAGATGGTTTCAACTTCTCTTGCTACTGGCAGAAGCAAAATTAACAAAGTAATTAACAAAGTAACAGTGACATTGTCTGTGTACAAAAGACAGATGCAGGACAACAAGGTGGACATGTGCTTCTGTGCATTGGTTCTTCTTGAGACTTCTCCCACCTACTGTGCAAATAACAGTCTGGGGATGTGACGATAGATGAGTAACATGACTATAGGAGCTTTTACTAAAATTGGTAGAATTCAGCAGTTTTGATAAGAGCCATAACAGTGTGACTCCAGCTGCAGGAGCACTCATCCATAAGGTGTAAAGGTCTTTTGTTCACTCTTTCAACCGAGAGGTTCATGGAACAGCCCTGAACGGGATTGATCTCAGCTCTGGGCTCTTAAACTGCATAGGAAATCATGTGATTTCCATTACTTTGGCAAAAAAATATGACTTCAGCTTTATACAGGGGTGTTTGGGGATTTCATCTGAACAGATTCAACAGATCATAAGTCAAACCAGTGCAGGAGAGCCTGCCATCCTTGCCTCTAGCTTTCTAGAAAGCACAGTCATCACTGGTAGATTTGTAAGTTGTAGACATGAACACTTAGGAATTCATCTTTCTCACCAAATCTTTGTGCACTAAGGTGTTTACAATGCAAGCACGTTATAGCCTTGATTACACAGCAGCATGGTGAACAGCTTTACACTACCAATAGAAAAGGATGCTGATGCCAGAGACGGAGTTGATTTGGAATGCTTTGCTTTGAATCTCACAGCCATTCACGCTGTGAGTGAGTGCTTTACTAACAAGCCACAGGTGAACACTTCAGGAGGCGATAAAGCTGTGATCCTGGGGTGGTTTTGTGGCGTTATACATTCATCCTACAGGGCACTGCATCTGTTTTATAATTAGCTGTTCTTTTTTATAAATAGCCCAAGGTATGGCAGGCTGGTTTAACAGAAAGATCGGGGAAGAGAAAGCATTAATGAGAAGTAATGAGGTGGCATTAGGCAGTTCATATGGACAAAATATGAACATGTGAGCTGTGTCATTGAACTAAGCCCTGCTTAAAAGAAAAACAGGGTGGGAGTCTTAGAGACTAAATTCCTCTTTTCTTTTACAGAACAGGCAGCACCCAGGAGAGCTTCCTCAGTTTGTTCTGCCAAAGAGCATCAGCACTACTCTGGAGGCCTTTACAAGTGGAAAAATACTTTTTTCCACCCCTTTTCTCCCCAAAGTGTTCAATTTCTGGCTGGCTCTTAAGGCTTCCAACCAAGGTGCTAAACCGTATCAATTGCAATGGCAATGCATTTTTTTTTTTCTCTCTTTTCATGGACGTCTGCCCACCAGAAACTGGACTGAGACCAGCAGCTCATTTTGTGCTGGCCGCTTAGGAGGCATCAGATGGTAATGGTATCTGATGGTAATGGTATCACTACTGACCTGGGCCAGAAGCACATGTGTGACCCAGGGGCTTAAAGCCTTGGCATCCTAATAGCAATCCCACTGAGCTGGACCTGGGTTGGGAACTCCTTGAATGCAGACGGCCTGCCTTTCACTGAAATTAATGTCAGCAGTGATTTTAATGGGAGTTTTCTGTTGCTCATGTGAGTAGTTTTAAGGACAGGTAAATGACTGAGGAAAGACGGACAGATGAGTCAATGCCAAATGCAGCTGGAGCTGTCACTGTGCCCTTTCGTGCTTCACACTGATGTTTCTTTTCTAGACATGTCGCAGCCTCCCTTTTTGGAATGCAGTGTTGTAGCCTCTCTGATGGTGTGCAAAGGCTTTTAGAATGGGTGTTTGCTGAACCTGCTTAAATAAGCATTTCTTTTTAACCCAGAAAAAACAGAAAACATTTCTTTGAATCTAGGTGTCCTTCGAGTAGTGAAGAGGTGACAAGGTGCCCAAAAGGACTCCTTTTTAACTGCTATGTTCTTCTCAGTCATTGCTGCAGTCACATGTGGCGCTCTACAAAGTTTTCTAATGTTGATCAGAGGTTGTTTTGTGTCACTGTTGTTCATTGTTCCTGGAATTGTTTCAGTTCCTTTCAGGTGTGGATGCCTGGTGCAAAATGTGCAGTGATGGAGGCCTCCCCTCAGAAATGCAAGACCTGGAACTGGCCATCCACCATCACCAGACCCTCTATGAGCAAGTAACACAGGCCTACACAGAGGTATGTGCTTCCCAGAGAAAATGTGAGTACCTTCTAAGTGATAACAGACACATGACTGCATTTAGGGCCTTAGCTTTTCTAAATGAGGTAGGTTCTGCTTTCCATTTCTGGAACTCTTTCAAAGATGGAGTCCAACCTAATCCCAGGCTGTAGTACGTGGCTTCCCAGCTATTTTCTTGTAAGGGAAAAACCAAAGAACAAATCTGAAATCATATAGAAATAAAATCTGGAACCAGTGTTGGCACCCCAAAGAAGAATAATTCCACTGCTTCTGCTGAACTGGGAACCCCTTTTTGCCACCAGCACCTTTACTCCTTTTGCTTTCTTTCTGTGGATGAGTCCTGGCTTTAGCACAGGTATGCCAATGGCTCAAAGGATGCCAAAGGCTTTTTCCTTCAGCGTACAAGTCAAAGAGATGTAAGAGATGTAGAGACAAACATGTCTCTAATTGCAACAAATGCTCAAATGACTTTGCTTTAGATAGAATCTAGAATCATTTAGGCTGGAAAAGACCCTTAAAGTCCTGAATCCAACTGCTGAGCTAAAACTATCATCTACCACTAAATCCTGTCCCTAAGCACCATGTCAGGTGTATTTGTGTATACTGTTGTAAAACATCTCCAACCTAAATAGGGTATGTGCTTTTTTCCTTTAAAAGGGGATGCCAAGAATGCTGAGACAAATTCTCTGGAATTTTGTCAAAAAAACCCACATGAAGTTCTTTACTTGCTTTTTTCCCCATTCAGGCCATACAGCATGAAGTAAAATGTCATGTTTCCTTGGACTGTGCTGTACTGGAGTGTCTCTCTGGCTGTGAAGGGGTTTTGCTCCTTGCAGGGTTTTCCAAGATGGACTGGAGGACTGTGGTAGTGTTTGCTATACTTAGTAAATTACCAAGTGAAAACTCCAGGACAGAATAAAGCAATATTATACAGACACACACACACACACAATACACACATACACATATATGTATATCTCCTACGTGCTCATCCCTTGCTCTGGCCATCATGGCCTTGAAAGAATCTATAGTATAAAATAGAAGAGAAGCTGATTTACTGTTTAATCTTGGTGGTAGGCACTCATGCATTCACAGCGAAGTTGTGCAGGTACCTTGATGATGAATGTAAGGAATATTAGATAGAAATCTCTTTTTCCCTGAACACCTGGGAGAATTTGGGAGTTAGTCAAATAAGAATGAGCAAGTCTGGCTTGCACTCACAAAGGGTGCTTCCTTACTCAATCCTCAGGCTTCTCAGGAGCAGTGCATTGTGTGCCAAACACAGAAGAGTCCTGTTGACCTCTAGTTACAGCTGTGAATTTCATACAAGTGCCAAGTCAGGTGAAACTAAGTTTTTAAGTTGCATTTAAAAATATTTCTAAAAATTAATTCAAGTTTGGATTAAATGAAAAATAATGTTTTAAACTCGCATTTTATTTGTCAGCCTTGATTTTAGTTTTTGTGAAATGAAAATTTTGTTTAAAACTCATTACCTAAAGTAACCATTAACATCCATATTGCTTTTGCTGATGCTTCCTTAGAAAGATATAATTTGTCAGAAACGCAGATGTTTAAATTATCTCTATACTGTTTTACCAGAAAGTACATTTTGAAATAGTATGTAGAATTACCAGAAAAGTTAGAGTCTGTTATTTTGGAAATGTTCATACCTTTTCCCACAGCTATGTGGAAAGACAGGAAGTCTTAGGAGTCCTGCCTCCTATCCACATGCCTATTCTGCAATCTAGATAATGATTGTAGTCACAACTTTTGGCTTTATTTCCTTTATTAAGCTTGAGTGAAGCTCAGAATTAGTGGAGGTGGAGATCAGACCTGGTGTGCACCTCACAGCTAAGAAATCTTCTCCTGCACTAAACGAAGCTGCTGGCAGAACAGGCCTTCTTCCATCTGAGCCTTGAGTGGTGCTCCTGCTTCTCCTTTGGGTAGAGCACTGCTGGAGGGAGGAGATACACACAGGTGTATTCCTTTGGCAGATTCCCCTCTTGCACAGAGATTTCCTCTCCATGTCTCTAGCCAGGCTGTGTTTGTGTTGCTCCACCAGTGTTTCTCGTGCCTGAATAGCAGGAGACAAAATCGGGACATCCCTGCTGGGGACGCCACGGATTTGGTAAAGTTAAGGTTGGGAGGGAGGTTTTCTCCAGTCAGGCTTGAACCTGGCTGATGGTAAGAACACCTTGTTCACTGTGACTTAACTCCACTTTACTGTCTCTTCCTAGAGGAATGATATATTTGCTCCAAACCCTATTTTTTTCCCTAGTGCAAACTGTAGCTGTTTCACAGATGGCACCATTAGTCTTGTCACTTCCAAGGCTCTGCAGGCCTTCCTGGCCCACTCTAAGGGATATCTGCAGATTTTCACTTATTCCCCATCTTTGTGTAGAGCAGCCATGGGCTGATTCCACTAGCACAACAAAATTTAATTTTTGGTTCACCCAAGGTCACATAACTTCTTCCAGAAGCATTTGCATTCTGCCCGTCCTTTTCCTACCACAAAGCCAGGAATGTCACCAGGTGATAGGAAGGCATATGTGTTTTGTGTCAGGTGGTGAACTAAACTTTCCCAGAGTCCAGCAGCAGTTGGTTACTTCTCAAAATAAGTGAGAAAGGATCAAGTTTGCTTTGACAAACACAACACTGGCACTTACACCTTATGGGGACTGCAAGTCCTGTGGGGTGCAGGTCCATTCAGCTTAAGACTTTTGCAATACTTAAAAGTATGTTGCAAGTAAGATGCAAGTGAAGTGATGTGACTAACCTGGGTTGTTTTGATTGTCTCCTTGCACAGTCCTTGAAAAATTCAAAAAGAGTCACATGAAAAGAGTTTTGTTGATTTATTTTTGCAGTTATAAGGAGAACATGGAAACGACTGAAAGAGCACAGTAGGTGGCTTCTCCATTTGTGAGGCTGTTCCTTTCTGAAATCTGCTCACTGGGGAACTCTGAGAGCACAAACCTTCTGAGCTATTGATCGGGAATGCAATAATATTCACAATTTTGGAAAACAAACTTTTTAAGCTGAAGAGTTTCAGAGCTGCAGATGATATGAAACCTGGAATATCTATGTAATCCTTGTGAATACTGAGTACCACTGGTTACCTAATGGTCACCATGCTCCTTTTCATTTATTTAGTCCAGTTTGGTGGGACAGGGATGTGAACTGGAGAGCAGAAAAACACTTCAAAGAGCCTCTGATTTGTATTAATGATTATTAACAGGACAACACAAGGACTTCAAATGTGGTGTTTTGTCTGTCTGCAGAGAATAACTAGGAGGTTATCCCCATTAGGGAAAAATCATAACTTGTAATCTCTGAAGCTTTTTAGACAGACAACAGAAACAAATTGCCATACAACAGATAAAAACCTACATCCCATAAAAGAGGAAGGAGTAAGAGACAATGCAGAAGTGTAGCTATTAATAGGTCTGTATTATAGCACAAACATTTTAAGAAAGTTGTCCTGAGTAAAACATGTCTGTTTTATTTTCTGTGCAATCACATCTCTTACGGGTAAGCTTTTGAACCTTTATTTTTAATCCCAGTTCTGCTGTGATTGCTAGTAGTGTAAATCAAGAGGAACTCCACTAAAACCATTGGAACTCCACCCAGGGGCTGATTAAGACCAACTCTAAGCCCAAAGCCCAGTAACAGATACATAGTGAATTACACAGTGAATTTAGCCAGTGCAAAGAGGAGTTTCTGGTCTAATAAGCTGCACCCACATGTGTCCATAGCCTTGGTTTCCCGTTCCCAGTGATTAAGTAGTTGCTGGTTGTCCTCCCACAGATAAAATAGGATGTAGTACGCCTTATCTCCCTCCTCTGGAAGCTGCTTCTTCCTGACTAGCAGCTAATGTCATCTCCATAATCTTGCCAAGGTAGCACCTGTGCCTCAGTGTTTCCTCCTAAAATCCTGCATCATATCATATGTTGTTCCCTCTGTGACCCCAGAAGGCTCCAGCATGTGCAAATTATTCCAGCTGATCTTCAGCAGAAACTGAAATTGAGTGTGGGAAGCCGCTCCCTAAGTACTTTCCAGTTATTTCCTGATCTAATTCCAAATTGCCTTGAATACTTAAAAAATATCCAAGACTTTGCCTAAGGCCACCAAATAGTCATAAATATGATGAGATTTGACTCCGCTTTTTGCCAGTATGCATCTCAAAGGGTCTCTTGATTTCTCTGAAAATGCACCAGATACACAGTCTGGAACATGGCATGGCTTGCCAAAAGACACAGGTTTGGGCATTCAAGGATATTTGCTACATTTGAACAAGCAACTTCTAATTGAAATAAATGAGGAAGATGAATAAATGAGACATGGAAATCCTGGAGATGTGTTTTAACTTTGATAATGTTCAAAATTTGAACTGGATGAAAAACATTCATTACCCTATTTTCTGGCAAGATCGGTAATTGTGACTGCATACAAATACACTTTTCAGGAAATCTTGTCATTTTCACTGCAGTTTGTTTCAGAGGGAAAAGAGAAAAGTGGGCTGGGAAGAGAGAGGGATTACAATAGTTTCCTCATTTACCATTTCTGTTGAACAAAATATTTTGATTTTGTAATCTGGAACTGAAAAATTATTTCAAAAAGCCATTTTTTGAGAATCAGTGTATGCTCACATTTTTTTTAGTACAAATCTGCTTTTTATGGTTACATTTGTCATTTTGCTCCTGCAATATGAAAATGGTACAGGAATGTTCAAGAAAAAAAAATTCTGGCATTAAGAAGCAGGCATTCCAATTTTTTTTAATGCCCAAATGCCTTTGCATCTTCAAGCATCTTTTAATGTGCCTGAAAAAGGTTACACGGGTGCAGAGGGCTTTGCATTTCCCAGCAAACTTTGTAGTCCATTGAAAATGGAGACCATAGGTCCCTCTGAGCTGTTCCTGGGGAAGAAAAGAATCTGTCATATACTAATTTATTTTTCACTGCTACTGAATGAAATACAGAATGGAATGTCACACTTCTCAACGTATAGACATACTTAGTAATCTTACGAAGGAAGGACTCTCCCTTATTATACAGAATATGAATGACTCTGCCATCTGTGGTTTTCTTAAAATGCCACCTCCTCACAAAAATAGGCCCGCTCTTGCAAATGCCACCTGTCACCGAGCAGTGTGCGTCAGGAGTTTTCAGTGCCCGAGTGTCAGAATGGAATATAGCCCTGGGAGCTCTGTGTGCAGCCCCCGCAGGGCGGTACCTGTGCTCCTGCTGAGTGACACAGCAGGCCCACTAGGAAGCAAAGGCAAGTGCTGAATGTGTAAGTAAAGTCAAAAAGAGAAGTTATGAGCTCTTCCTTCCTTTTTGACTGAAATAAGGAAAACCCACAGCAGGAAAAGAACGAGCTAGACTGTTCTCTGTCAGCTGTCAGATATTTAAGTACCAGTGCAGTGAAGCAGACCTATTTCTTCATTCAGGTGAGCCAGGATGGAAAAGCCTTGCTGGATGTCCTACAGCGTCCCTTGAGTCCTGGGAATTCTGAATCCCTCACTGCCACTGCAAACTACTCCAAGGCTGTTCACCAGGTGTTGGATGTGGTACATGAAGTCCTGCATCACCAGCGGCGCCTAGAAAGCATCTGGCAACACAGGAAGGTCCGGCTACATCAAAGGCTGCAGCTCTGTGTTTTCCAGCAGGATGTTCAACAGGTAATATCCCTACTAAAGAGATAAAAAATGATCCTTTATTTGCAGCCATAAAGAATAGTGACTAATCCAGAGACTGGTGCCATAACCAAGATTTCACATGCAGCTCTATGTATGCTAGAAATCTGCTAAAATCCTAATGCACCTTTCAGTATCTCTTGGTTTCACGCTGGAAATCATCAGTCAGTCCATTGAATATTGATCAGTCCATTCCTCATAAGAATGTGACACTATTTTCAATGGTTAATTTGTCACAAGTGAGCAATTAGCTGTAGGTACTCTACTGTTCCTGAGAAAGTGATGTTTAATAGAAAAAAGAATTTTGAGTGTAAAAAGCAATTGAATTGTGGTATTTCACCTTCCTGTGTGGAAACAACATAAAGTGACAGTCTTGTGGTGTTGTTTAGATGATCTTTGCACTATTACCACTTGTAGAGTCCACATACCCGTGCTATGAGTTTGCTGGCTCCAATGAAGTGCACACCCCAATGCTCAGAGCCCTCCTCACAGAAATACAGTTTATACAGCACAGGCTCGTCTCCAAGAACCTCAGCTCAAGCTTTTCTCTCCCTAAGGAATCCATATGAGTACCAGCACAAGCACGTGAGTGACAGTAAGTAGGAGATGCCATGTTTGTAGCTGCTAACTATGCAAGCACAATCAACAGATGTTCCAGGGCTCTGCTCGTTCAGAATGGTGTGGTTTGTTTCAGGGCCCCATTACAGCCCAAAGCAGATGTTGGTAGCAATATGGTACTTACTTTAAATGAAGAGGCTGAATGCTCTAATCATGTTTATGGAGCATTCTAATGTCCCTGGGGTTCTTCATGCCATTGCCTTCCTCCAAGTGAGAAATGAGGCAGAGACGGAGCGACAAAGCTGTCACATGCAAAATAGACATGAGCCAACAAGGACAGGAGACAGGCAACTGTTACTCAACTTGCAAATCTGTGGTGCTGTTAGTGCCATAGCTGGAGTGCACCAGCAAAGACAGAACTGGACCTGTGGATGTCCTTCGCAAGTATTTGTGACCCTTTCTTTGGCAGTCTTCAAAAGTTTGCCAGTATTTCTAGCTACTCAGGTTTTCCTCTAAAACCACAAAAATATTCATGCCATATATATAACTAAAACTGGGACTGAATGTAACAGATGCTTAATTTAAGCAACTTTGCTTTCATTATGTGTCAGCAAACATACTGCATGGTAATGAAATTCATAAGCTATATATTAAATAGAGCATGTGTTTGGTATTCAGCTGGAATACTTTCAGCAAACTATATGAAGTTAATACAGTTCTAGGGCTAAAATCTGAAAAATCAGGGGTTTTAAATTCTGTTGGTTTTATACTTTTTCTAATTGTGGTATTTAATGTCAATAAGAATCTGGATTATTTTAGGTATTCTTCATTCCCTAGGGTGATTTACACTTTTGTTCAATCTTTCTGAATTCAAACTTTCTCTCTCACATCTTCTGAATTCAGTAAAAGTGTTTATGAGGTTCATTCATGAAACCCATTCAGACTTTTACTTCCCACACATGCAAGGCAATGAGGCTGTGTCACTGGTTTTCAAAAGGAACAGGTCTTTGTACGTACTGTGGCTTTTGGTGAGAGAAAAAGAAACAGGCAGTGAGAGTCTCTGGAGCACAATCACTTTAGAGAGCATTACTCCGTGTGAGTTCTGTTGGCAGCAGTCTTTCCGAATTTTTCTCTTAATGGGTAGTTATTATCTGGGAAGCAACAACTTAATGACAGACATGCTTCCATCCCAGCACACACTGGAGGCATCTCTTTGTCCTACTTAGAAAGTAGAGAGGAAGAGATGAATCATTCTGTTCACTAAACATCTGTACTATTCAAGATAAATGCTTTGTAACTCGTAAACGAAATTATCAGCTAAACAGAAATATGAATTGTAGATTCCATGAGGAGGAGGAAGATATCTGAATATGTTGTTGGGGGCTTTCTTTCCAAACTAATCGCCTCCTGTGTATCTGTCATGCAATTCCTATTATGCTTATTTTGTTAAATGCCCATCAGTTGGCAGATGAAGCTGTCTACCTGTATATTGTCACTGATCATAAGCAACATTTATCCATAAGAATTTATTGCCTTGTCAAAATTAAATAACCTTCAACTGAGTTCCTCCTAATTCAAGTCTAAAATGAAAAGATGTGGGAGAACAAATCCTGACAAGAGAGCCCTGAGTTTATTAGACTTCTCAGTCTTCTAAACCCGTAATGATACAGTAGTTTCTCTGGGAGACACTCCTTTCACACAGCTCAGAATTAAGCGGTTTCTCACAGGTGCAGTTTTCCCTGTCAGGATCTCCTGTGGCTCACCCTCTCCAGCTGTTGTCCAGTGAAGTAAAAGTTCTGGTGAAAGATGATCTCCGTGGCAGAGCTTGCACTCCTTCACTTGTTCATCCATACCTTTCTTGTCATGTCACCTGTTCCGCATCAATCTTGTCTTACATGTGGATGTTAATAGGGACAGGTTTTGTTGTGTTGTATGTTCTTAATACAGACTCCAAGATTATTTTGCATCCTCTCAGTCTGCTAGTTACAGCATTAATAGATTTTGGTAAAGACATCTCCAAGAAAAGATGGACCCTGCAAGATCAGTAAATCCTTACCTAACTACTCTTGTTATTCTTGCCAGAGGGATAGAGTATTTGGGCATGGAATATCAACTGTGTACAGAGAGGTGCAAAACGGCAATTGCAAAACTGATTAGCTGGATGAAGGCTTGTGTAGGCCAAGTGTGTGCCATTTGGACTGGATTTGAGGGTTAAGCTGTGTTCAACGGGGCTCGTTCGTAAAATTTCTAGTCATCTGCACCATGTGCAAGGCAAGGCTATCTGCTGTATGTACTACTGGCACGTCAGGGCTGTGTTATCAGAGTTTCACACTGTCGAGGAAATACTTCTGATTCTAGCTGGGTTTCAGTTTGAACTGCACAAAATCCCTAGACTCACAGCATGACTGAAATACACATTGTGCTGTATAAAAAACTAGTGTAAACACTGCGGGTTGCCAAGTTACAATATTAATGCAAGAAATGTTATGCTATAAAATATCATTAGAAATAATCACTACCTCACACCATCAGACGTTTTACAAGACTATTTGCTACTACATCTATGTATTAATACAATTACATCCATTTGCACATGTGAACCAAGGTAAATAATGGTGTGCTGAGGATGCTGAGTTATGAATATATAGTGTTTTAAAGAGGGAAAGAAAATAAATGGTGTGAAACTACATTTGCAGCCTTCACAGGAAATAGAGCACCATTCACACAAAAGCAACAACAGTTAAGAAAATTTGTGAGCTGCCCTGAGGTTCAACACAGGCAGGAACTGACAAGAAACTCTTTTAACACCAGAAGTATTTAGGATCATTATAAAAATGTTGGGTTGCTGAGTGTGTAGTATACTTCATTGCTTCAGTTGTTTTTTAGAAGTTCTCTGGTTTCAGATAGGGAAGAACTGCACTGTTTGATCCTTTTAGAACACAGCTGTGGGAGGAGGTGCTGAGATTCTGTCCTGCTAGGGAGAAGAAAAATCCCTTTGACTTTCATGCTGTTATTTTGTAGTTGCTGAAGTTGTGACAGCACATTTTTAGTACCTTTTCCCTTTTGCTGCTCTCTGCTCTGGGTTTTCCCCTTCTGCAGACTATTTACCATCAAATTAACATTTCCATTTCTGTTGAGATTTGAAACTGTTCTCATGTTTTCTCACGTTTCCACTGAGTTGCACTGTTAGGTCCCGATTTATCCTGCCAGCCTCTGCGTGCATCTCTCCTCTCTAACGTGTTCCCTTTGCCCCGTGAACAGCAACACCATGAAGCAGCAAGGGTAGCAAAAGGATTGTAGCATGAGATCTTACCAAACAGCCTTAGAAATGGCTGAAGTAAATTTATAAGGCTGGTCTTCACCCCATTGCCTCCCCCATCCCTTTTGTTTCATATGGTCAGGAATTTCGCCTGAATTCTCTTCTCTATAAACTCATTCAAGTGAAGCACACCTGTTAAAGTAGAAGGACAATGGAGACCCATTAGATGCATTATAGAAATGGTCTGGGCAAGCCTTGAACTTGGTATTTTAGCACACTTTCGTATCAGAATAGTCACACTGATACTCTCATTCTGCAGGCTTCATTGCTTCTCATTCTCAGTCTTTCCGTCCTTTCCATACCTACATGCCTGGCACAGGCAGCCTGTTTCTCCACAGACTCACATGATACTCTGAAGGTCACTGCTGGTGGTACTTTCTTCTTGCTTCACTTTGGTTGGGATGTCTGCCTATAAATGAAGACCTGAAAAATATGTGGA
Organism: Machaerirhynchus nigripectus; assembly: GCA_013397975.1. Lineage (NCBI taxonomy): Eukaryota > Metazoa > Chordata > Aves > Passeriformes > Dicruridae > Machaerirhynchus > Machaerirhynchus nigripectus. Next base: position 1,691,894 of record VZRQ01007364.1, on the reverse strand, counting down.
CGTAGAGGTACTGTGTGTGCTGGTGGTTTCTTGGCTATGAACAAAGTGTTGAGTTAGCTGTGGTGGCTCTGTGTGGCAAAGTGGAGCAGGCTCATCATGGCAGATGAAGACCAGTGGTAAAAAGCAAGATGACACTAACAAACGTTTACTGGCAAGAGGGTAGGCAGTGCTAAGAAAGCTGGAACTGTTGCCTTTCCAGCTGCAGAGATGTCTCAAATCCTCTTGGTTATTGAGAAGGTCAAGCTAGACTAGTGTCAGGTTCATCTGATTTCTCTTAATTCGGGATTTGCCTTCTGTTGGCTTCATGCCCAGATACATTAAGGGACATAGTTTTGGTTTCCTTACGTGGTTATCTGCCTCTGGTGATGGATAAAAAGGCCATGTGGACATTCTGATATAATTACATTTACCAGCTGCCATTGTTGTGGGAGACTGCAGAGTATTGAAGAGGAAAGGCTGTCTCTCTTCATAACCAAGCACTTTAACTTGTAATGTGTCTGGCTTTTACTGGCAAAGATAACAGATCAGGGCATGATCCTGACATCATTTGTATGGAAAAATGTCCTGCCAACATCTGTTTGTCTCCATACACTATCTGAGAATGCTGAACTCTTCATGTGATACATGTGATCTGTGTAGACCATTTGCGGAAGAATGCTTGGATATTTGAGGCAGTTTATGTTTCATTTAGCTCTCACATAAGATTTTAGAGGATTAGGTCTGTACATTACTCCCCCATTTACATGTGTACACTCGGTTGTTTTGACCCCTTCAAGGCAGTGAAGAGTTCTCCAACATTTTGTACTTTTCCAACTTGTCGTAGTTTGTTTCAGAGACAGAAGAAATGAGACTATATATCTCCTTTCATGCTTTGTTTACTATAAAACCTTCACTGGGTCTTGTAAAAAAAGAGATTTATTTGTAAACAATTGCTAAGGAAATAAAAAGAACATTATAAGTAAGTCAGGATTATATTTACTACCAAATGACTTCAGCCACAGCACCCTGCAAGAATACATCACATGCTCTGTGTGCCATCTGAACATATTTAGCCTGCAAATAGCTCCCACTGTCAATCACTAATTAAAACATTACAATTCAAAGCATCCTAGAGATTTTTTACACATCCTTTGGTAAATTGATGAGGTCATGAGATGCACTTAATGTTTGTCACTTACATGTTTACATATTCAAAGTATTTCTGCTGTACTTTTTCTGAGCTTAGGAGGTGTGTGTGACCTTACCAGCCATAAGTGATAGTGAGTAGAGGTTCTAATTATGGTTGCATTGCCCCCCAAAAATAATGAAAAAGGAATCAATACTGGTAAAACTTCTTGGCAACCTTCTTCCAGTGGGATCCAACAGGAGAGAAAACAGCCTTTTATCTGTGACCGAGAGATAAATACCTTTGTTCTCACTAACCCTGTCCCCCCAGCAGCAGGTGAGGCCACAGTGTCCCCGTTTATTATCTGTTATGAATATCTCACCACATGATTCTGGTAGAGCACCACACAACTTTTACATACAGAGCTCTAAATGACCAGCTTAATACTATGTGCACATGTCTCCAAACTCACATACATCTCTAACACCTCTGATGCAGCACTTCTCTGCTTATTATTTATGCAGTAAAGGATGTACAATTGTAGTAAAAGGGTTTTCTGTTTGCTTCCATCCACTTTTCATCACAGACCATGCAATAAAACATTTTGTCAACTGCTTTTTCATGGAAATTTTCACTCCATTGCTTCTGTTCCTGCCAAAGGAATGGGAATGTTTTCAAGCAATGTGAGTGTGAGTCCAGGCAATGAAGAGATTCATGGCCCCACTCACCTTCTGAAGAGGACTTATAAGTAACCAATGCTGGCTTTAAAGTGAAGTGGTGGTTTATTCGTGCTGATTGGTATCCTGCAAATACTGTGAAAATGGCCACTTAAATAACAAGCATTGCTGAGTGATTTAGTTGCTTATTTTGAACTGTTAAAAAAGGACTGTTGTTCCTGAGTTTGAGCTCACAGTGGCATGGGATCATGCAGGAGTTTCAGATGACTCCTACTGATTATAGATGTCTCTCTAAACTATAGTGGTGACTGAGTATAGAGTAAAAGCACCCTGCACAGCTACGCAACCCCTGTTACTCTTTGACCAGATGGTGTTGGATTTGCCACACAAGGACCCACACTAGGAAGGAGAATATTGCCTACATATTTCTTCAGTTTCTGGTACTTTCATAGGGATGTTCCTCTAGTTCCTTTAGCTTGCAAAGACGTGGAACATCTACAGACAATGTGCTCAGGGTTGTCCAACACAAACAGGACAGGGTTCTTGGAAAAAGAACACAACTGAAAGAAGTAATGTGCATTTTTCCTCTTTACCAATAACTCTGTCTTGGAAATCCTCCCTTTGAAGGACCACAGCAAAACTTCCTGAGGGAGGGTGGAAATATGTGGCAACCAGATATTTGGGCACATTCAGACAGTGGCTGGTATAGAGGCAGGCTCTGTGCTTCTGTCCAGGCACTTGCATTTGCACCCTGTAACCACTGATCACTGTATGGTATGGAACACCTCAGATGTCTCAGGCTATCAGCTTAAAAAGTAAATTGCTTTACATACTTCAGACTCACATAAGAGAAAGGGAGCTGTGTTCTAAATTTCTGACAATGCTCTTAAATTTAGACCAGTATTATCTTGTATTATTTTTGTGCCAAAATTCTTCATAAAAAACTATAGGTTTAAATTTTCGTTTAAAGATATTTATTCTGGAAATCCCTTAGAGGCTGCTGATTAACAATACACTATCCTCTTCATAATTTGATTTAAAGTATAACTTGAAATTATCTGGAAACAACCTTTGTCTCATTCTTCCTTTACATAGTTATTAAGACAAGCAGACAATTGTTCTTTGTGCTTTTAAAGAGTCACTGATGAAAAAATAATAATGATCATTTTTTAATTTATACACAGAGCAGTAGTGCAAGGGATATCAAACTCCAGGGGCCAGATTCAGTTACCAAGTGAAGTTTACTTAGCACTGATGTATGAGCAGTGTGGGAACACTTTGATGAGCTTCACAGCTGTCTTGGGAGATAAGATCTGAAGAAATCTGAACCAGCCAGCTTGATCTGTGAACCTACTGAAGTGAGAAGGGGAACTGAAAAAAAAATTCCTTTGTCTGTCAAAAAGTGTTTTTCTTGTTTAGAGCACTGTCTGTCCTTCAAGTCCTTTCAGCTGGTCTGTTTTGCTACTTCTTGAATGGCAGATGTTTGGGTTCTTAGGCTAAGAAGCTCTCGTGGAAACCCTCTGAAATCATACAGACTGAGGATTTGGATCTGTCTTTTACTGGATGAAGAGGAAACAACTCATAGTATGGGGAAATGGAGAAGGTGATATAAAGATGCAGTTCGTTCTCTGTAGGCAGATGTAACGATTCATGGTCTGTATTTATCCTGCCTGTCTTTAGAAGCATAACTGAATCATCCAAGTCAGGAGCCTAACGCAGAGTCTCCTTTTACAGGCAATGGGAAGACTCTGGCATCTCCAGAGAATGACTCTAATTGTACCCTGGATACTTCCCTCTCTCATTCCAGACTGTCAGGGAAATAATGATAATATAGGCTCTTCAGACAAGACCTTCACTTCACTACCTGGTGCTGGGTGAGATGTGTTAGGATGAAAGAACCCAAATCCTGTGTGGTGCCATTCTGCTGGGCATTCAGTGTCTTCCTGATTCCAGATTTGCTTTGCAGCAATATGCAGAGAAGTCATTCCTAGGCAAACTGCTAAAATTTGCTGGTACAATTAAACAGAATTTGTAGTCTTTATGTATCATGTCCTCATTGTCTATTTCTGTCCCAGGATTGTTTGCATGTCAGCATTCCTGAAAATATCATGTGTAGTTTATTGTTTCTGAAAGGCATCATTGGCTCTTAGTGTCATGGCAAAGGAGGAGAGAGAATTAGGCTTGTCTGTTACTGATTAGCCCTACAAAAATAGAAGGGTTGCAGTGGTGAAGAAAGAGAAATAAAATAGAGTTTTCTCCAGCTATATGTATATTTTTTGAAAGCAATTGCTAGAATGAGTAATGGTCACAAGGACATGGAGAAAAATAAGGTCTTTGAGTAGATGTAGACTGGAATGCCAGAAAACTTTCTCCCCTGTAACTTTAAGAAGTAACAATAACATTAGTGCTTCTTGCTTATTAAGGTTTCTTTCATTTCAGGATTATGGGTTTTCTAAAAGGTTGATGTTGAGCAACCTGCCAAAGGTCACTGAAAGCTTCATGAGTAGAACTTTTCATGTCAGGATGTCTGATTCACAAATCCCTGCTCTAAGCCATCAAAGTCATTGCTACTCCAGTTTTACCCCTTATGGAAAGATCTTATAGGATTTATTGGGACTATCTGAAAATTAAATAAAGGTATGTTATGCTAAGAAATAAAAATGCTATTTTAGGCACTGGTTTAGGAGTCCAAAATAGTCATTCTTTTGTACTCCATGTTTCCCTTGATCTTTCCTTTCAATTATCTCCTCATATGGCCTCCCAGCTTTTTCGTGGTCCTGCCTGTCACTCAGCGTGATCAATCCTTTTTCATATTGCTTTTGACTGATGGCCAACAGAAGGTATTTTCACTGATGTGAGAAAAAACCTTGCCAGACAACAAAGAGCATAATGAAAGCTAGTTCCTAATGTATAACTGTAACACTTTCCCCACGTTTTCCTCCATGGACCAGCTGCTCAGCCAGCTGGTTACTTCCCCCCTCTGTAATGAATTACACTCATGGTTTGAGGTTATGATGTCTTGCTGGGTAGCAAGAGCCTTAACTCAACTTAGACTGAGCTGATCTGGCACCATGACCTGTCTCTGCTTGCTGCTCCTCTCCATGCCAGTCATTCCCCTTAGTTCGTGCTCATCCTAGCAGCTCTGCCTTGCTGTATGCCACAAACTGCTTTCCCTGGCTGTGCTCTGCAGCAGCTCCTTGCTCTGTCAGCATCTCCAGTAGGCTGTGCCTGGTTCTGGTAGCTGTCTTTCCAAACCAACTTGACTGAAGAGTTCTGGTATTTCTGTCCTTGGAAGAGAGGTTGTGCACTATTTTGGACTAAATGCACAGTTTTAGCTCACAGGAGACTTTTAGGCAACTTCTTTTGTTTCATATTCCTCACAGGGAAGTCTTACACAAAGCTTCTTGCTTGTTTTTAAAAGTTGTAACCTGGATTGTAGTTCTGGAAGCTGTTGCCTAGGCTGGGGTAACCCTTCAGGCACATTTAGACAGAGCTGCTTGGCTCCAACTCCCGTATGCTGTTACAGCTATAAACTTCTTTTATGTTGTGCTATGGTTCCCTTTTAACAAAATGTCTTTCAAATGTGAAAACATGCAAACCAAACACATTTCAGGTCTGTCCATTGGTCTTTCACCTTTCCACTCCCTTTGTTTTGAAAGTTCTTGACTTGTTTTTTTTCCTGCCTTTTGGATTTTTTTAGATGGAATGTGTGTTGAGGGATGGAGAAAATTACTTTTATTTTTGGCTTCAGCAACATATAAAACATTCTGACCTTCAGATGGTTCCCTTCCCAAACAAGGAGGGAAAGTTGTGGAGGAGGGAAACACAAAATGAAACTTTTTATATATTATTATTTTCCCTGTCCCGCCAACAAAAAGTAACTTTAATCAGTCAAAATGTGTTTTTGGTATGGTTTCTGCTTGCGTACCTCCTCAGGTTTTCAAGGTCCACAAGGTGTTAAGAAACAACAAGAGAAGGAAGTTCAGGATGAGGGCATGCTGTAGCCCTGGAGCCATCAAGCTAGAAGAAAAACAAGAAAGAAAGCAGCTTTTCACAGAAAATTTCAGTTTGGGGAAGATTGAGCCTTTCTTTAAAATGGTGATCATAGGGAAAGTCTCCAACTCCTTCTGCCCTTCATTCTGCTTATGACTCTCACTCCTGGAATCATTTAGGCGTCTCCTATTTTCCCTGACCAGGTCAAGGTTGTTCCTTGCTGAAAAAGGTTTTCATAAGTCTGATCCTGCTTGCCCATATATTCTAGTTTATTTTTGCATTACCTGTCTGCCATGGGAATCAGGGCTCACTATTCATTTACAACCAGCTCCTCATTATCCACGGTCTCCTTTGGTGCATCTGTAAGGTCACTGGCCTTTCACCCTTTGAAACACTCAGAAAAGGATCCTTTTCTGCTGTGACGTGTGGAAGAATCAGCAGTAGGATTACACAAGGATGTAAACATTCCAGGCTTTTTGTCTCAGCCCTGCTGTGTCTGGCATAGGGAGTGCCCAGCTCAGCAGGGATCTGTGTGCTACAGGCAAAGGTTCTCAAACACCACAGCAACTTGGCCCTTTCCCCACTTGCCTGAAGTCCTGAGCTGTGACTTCTCTGTCCTGGTCGCGTATGTTGAGCACAGCTGGTTTGCCTGAACAGTGACTGGCAGACGGGAAGCGCCAGCAGAAGAGATGCTTCGGTGGCCTTACAGCAGGAGAAAAGCTGTGGTGCAGGTTTGAATTGCTGGGCAGGACCCAGTGTCAGGGGAGCACTCCAGGAGGTCAGACATAGCCTTGTACTGCACTCCTTTCTCCCTGCACACATCCTGGCACATATAAACTTGGAGATAAAATGTTGTGAGGCACCTGGGTATTTATTTAAAAGACAAGAAATCATAGGAAAGTCCCTGATGAAGATTAGCCACTTACAACATTCATAGACTTCTTTCATCCCTGTTGTCCTACTTCTCCACTTCTACTCTCCTGCTTCTTCCCCACATGGTTTGCACTCTCATATTTTGCCTCTGGTTTCTAATCAGGTCAGAGCCCCACGGAGAAAGGTTGTGTTTTCCTGGCTGTTGGCAGGGTACTCAGCCCTTTGGGGCTCTGTTCCAGGCAGGGATGTTTAAGGCGACTGCAGTGCTGTGCCATCCTGGTGAGTTTTTCTGTTACTGTCACAAGACTGTACCAAGAGCTGTTTGACCCAGCTGGGATTTGTTCTCTTGTTAAACCTGTCTTTGCTGTGTGCTGTGATTGTAAGCCTTGTTAAACCTGGATGATTAAATCATCATCTCCCCACAGTAACCCAAAGCAGGGCTTTATTTAATATCCTGGTCAATCAGCAGTTTCCTCTGTGGTGAAGTAGGCAACTCAAACACAGTGGGGAGTGCCTGAGTGCCTGTCTAGGGCCTAGAGCACAGCACTTGCAATAAAGATACTCTGCTGCAAAGCTCATCCTTGCTTTATCCGTCCTTTCTATTGTTACTTACCTTTAAATAGATTGTTTAAACTAGTAACAGGTTTCAGTGGGTTGATACTATCAAAATGTACATTTTGTGATACCAGTAATGATACTGTTATCTTAGTCTGACATGTATCTGACAGAGAATTTCTTTGTTTTACAAACTGAGGCTCTGAAAGGGACCATAAAGCAAATCAGTGTTGGAACTGTGAAGAACAGTTGTGGATTTTTTTGTTTCTGAATCTTTATCCACTCTCTTTTAGTTTTGCTTTGTTTCTCCTCTTGAAAACCATAGGCACATCTGTCATTGTCAGAGTTAAAATCAGTTGCTCTATTTACACATTTGAGAATAATGTACTTTTCTAAAGAGCTCATGTAGCTCCTCTTTTCCCTCTTGCATACCTGCTATATTTCAAGGGGTCCTTCTACATTTTGGATACTCCCACCAAGAAAAAAAAATGAAGCAAACAAATGCAAGGAAAATACTTCACAAGCCATGAAAGGCCCACTTTGAAATACAGAGATTTCTCTATCGGAAAGCTTTTCCTCAAAAACATGAAAATCAGCACTGTGCTGCTGTGTTCACAAACATGAAAATTAGCTGTGATGATAGCTGTCATTAGTAGCAACAACTTGGAGGTCAAGATCTTAGAAATCTAAATCAGCTGAGTCCTGTGTCTCCACTTACTCTCAGGTCTGCAAATGCTGTTTTTCTGTTGGTGTGGTGCCAGAGAAGCAAAACAGAGAGTTACTAGAGGTAGGAGGAAACACAAGATGCTAAATAATTATTTGGGGAATTAATAAAATCTCAAGTGCATGTGGTTAAAAGAGGTTTCTAATAATTAGGATATTGTTTTATCTGTTGGCTCTAAAGAGCTGTAGAGATCCCCTATGTAAGCACACATGGGGAAGAAACTGGGCCAGACATTGCGCATGCTCAGGTGTTTCTCTTCCTGGCAACTTCAAAGCATAAGCTAAAGTGGTGGAAACAACCACAGAGGAAAGTGAGACGGAGATTTGCTTGAGCAAAAAATCAAGAGCTTTTTGGGTTGTCTTTGCTTCAGTGCTTACTCTGCCTGGGACAATGTTCTCCCCGTCCTCCTGAGCAGTGAGAGACCTGGGACATTCTTCAGAAAACTAATTATGACCAAGCAAACAGCTCAGATGGGGGGAGCCAGACCTAGACTAGAGCTGGCCACAGCTGTGTCTGACCCAGCAGTTGCATCTGGAAAAGTGATGTGAAAGGACAAATATGAGACAAGAAAGGGACACCTGGGGAAAATGTCTTAGTCTCAGAAGGAGCGGAATCACTGTTCTAACCAGTGCCATGGATAGCAACAACCAAAGTGTCTATATGCCCTAAGTAAGAAAATATTTCTGAATTTCTGAATATTACCATTGGTCAGAGTCTGACAGACTTGATTAATTGTATTGCTAATTCATCACCCTGCAGCTAAGTGCCAGGTGTGATTCCCGAGAGCTGCAGAAAAGACTCACAAACAGCAACCCAGCAGCATAACTGCAAAAGAAATAATCTACCTCTCAGCCTGGGGAAGCTTCATGCAGAGCACAGCAGCATCTTTCCATGCTGATGCAGAGCACATTTTCTGCATCTTGTACAGAAGGAACATGCACAAATGTGGTTATTTATAGCTTCTCCACCTACACTCAACTCTGAAATTTTGTCTAAAAGAAGTTCAGCACTTAAAGACTACAGCAAGGTTTTTAACTTGAAGATATGTTTTTTCTTTTCTTGGTTTCCTTAAAAACAATATTCTGGGAACATTAGTAACAATCCAGGCATTAAGGAAGAAACATTAGTTCTTCATTTGTCTGTCTATTGTTCTCTTACTTGAAATGTTTTTAGAGAGGCAGTTGCCAAATTTTATGAAGTAAAATATTTAATCAAGAAAATGAAAGATAAGTGGAGTACCTTTGATGAATGTGAACTTTACCAAAGGAAAGCAATGTTAAGCTGAAAGAAGTTCCTTCTCAGGGTAAGAGAGTCATATTCCCACTCCCTTTTGGGGAGCTCACATCCCAGATGATGGCATTTAGTGATTAGATGATGGCTGGGGCTGCGTGACCTCAGGCAATGCCCAGAGGAAAGGGACAAGTCCTGCTCTCAAAATGCCCAGCCTACACCCATCCAGCTGTGCCAGAGCTGGAACTGAATGTGCTGTTTCCAAGAAAAACATAAATGCTACATTTTGCTAATTACTAGAGCTGGGACCAAATCTTTTTTTTTTTTACAAGAAGGTGGATGCGACCAGAACATGTTGTATTCTCACTCTTCTCCAAACTCTATCAGTTTCAAATTGTGATGATACTTTTATAGATGTGAAGAACTGTGCAAGTACATAAAAGCCATCTGCAGAAAGCAGACACAAGGTTATTTTTGCCACATGAGCCTGTGAAAAGGTGAGGAGTTTAGGTGGAGCAGCTCTATGGGGGGAGTGTGTCCCTTGTCATCACATAAGGGGAGCAGTCCTGTTGCCCATGGGAGGTGGCATATCTGGGAGCAGATGAGTAATTGTGACTATTGCTCAGGTCTGTAGGTCTACAGTAATGTGAAGATTCTTGGAGGTGGGTGGGGAATGGCAGAGCAATGCTGCAGCAAGTCACCATGAGCTCCTGAGCCTCTGCTAGAAAAGTTGTGAAGTCTTGTTGGTGTGCAGTCCATTGCTATGGGACATATTTAGGATGTCTTCACTTAGTCATCCTGTTAACTCTGCAGCCCTTTCATAACCAGTTTGCATATTTTTGCAATAGAAACTTCCAAGAAGGGGGTTGCTGGGGGAGTTGTTATTCTGTAGTGTTTTCCACTGCAGAAGCTGTCCATGAACAAGGATCCTGCTGCAGGGACTGTCTTCTCTGGATAAACTCCCACAGACCTGTTTCCAGATGGGCTTGTAGGATATCTGTGGGTGCTAGAAGCAGTGAGAAGTGTGAATAAGACTATATACATGTATTTTTGCATATTTAGGACTTTCCTGACACTCCTCTGGACCCACATGTCTCAGTTGTTGTATAATTTACTCAGATGTGTTCAGCAGTGTCTGTTGTGCTTTGCAAGGCTGCCCCCACTGCAAAGAACAGAATGTGGATGTTCTGTTTTGATGAACTAGCGGGGCTTTAAACTACAGAGGTTAGATTTTTGTTGTTAAAATGAGAAATTGTGCAGAGGTGAAACTTTCACATAATGTCCAGGAAGCACATAAAAACACCTACAATCTGACTTCATAGGGACTCCTTTTTTTGGTTGAATGTAGACAAAGGAATAAAGGAAATATAACAAAAAATGTTTTAATTGGCTCTGCATTTAATTCCCCTCATTAATTTAGTTGCAGTATGCAGAAAAGTACTGATAGGTCTGTAAGGTTGTTTTTCCCTCCAAGGGTAAATGGGACTGTATGTTTTTTCTTTTGAAAAGACCTCTTTAATTATGTGGTGGTATTTGGAATAGCTACAATTAGAGAGCAAAAGCAGGGAGTGATTAAAAACTCCTACTTAATAGCAGCTGCATTAGTTCTCTGGCTTTTGAAAGAGACCCAGGCACAGTTGAGTCCACAGATATCACACAGAGGAGTTGTGGTGAAAAGGAAAGGCAAAATGGTGGTCAAAAATTTTTGACTGACTTCAGGGAAAACTGTCTGTTGTGTTTCAAGTGAGCTCTTCCTTGAGAAAGGATTGAAGAAGTATCAAAATTCATCTTTCTTGTGCAGTCTTCAGACTATGTTAATGAGTTTAGCTCTGTTCACCCAGTTCCACCTTAAAACCAACAAACAAACATACCCCAAACTCCCTGAAACCTCAGTTTGCTTGTCTGGTCATAGTGGGATACACCATGTCTCAAGACAGTTTGAAAGAAGTAACTTATTACTTAATGTCTGAGCTGAATTAAATACAGAAGAACTTGGTAGGCTGGCTATGTTATTTTCTGAAGATGAATTAGTCATTGCTGCATGGACAGATCAAGCTATGGTATTTCAGAATTTATAGGTATACGCTCAGCAATGAGGCATTTGTACCAGAGTGGTTTTGGAGCAGCTTACAACTGATTTTAAAGCCCTGCCTGTCAATGGATTGCCTATTCCCTTTTGTACGGCTGCCATCACGTTGCTTATTATTTATAATATTTCAGTATGTTCCTTTAGTGGAAAAGGTTCCTAGAATCCCCAACCAAATTTGGAGCCACATATTGGTAGAGGCTGCAAAAACTTAAAGTGGAAGGCAGCTTTCTTTCCACTTTCTCTGTCAACCTTGCTTTTTTAGACTGTAAATGTGATTCATGTCATTTTAGGAAAGTGAATGGAGGCAGGGATGTTGAGTCATTTGCTGAACTGCAGTGCTGGGCATTGAACCAATCATTCCAATTCCAGTCTACTTCTGATATGAAATCCTTGTTGCTTTTTGCTTATTTCTTAAAACTCTTTCATGATGTGACATATTTGACCACAGGCAGTGAACAGAGTAAGGCCCTGGTCCCTCCTGCTGCTGCTGAGCTGCACCAGCAGGGCTGTCCCTGTACATGGGGACTGCACTTACCTGCTTCAGCCTGCACAGCTTGGGACATGCTGTCCTATGAACCACACATGTTCACAAGTTGCTACATGGGAAATAGAACATGGTGTTGAGATGTGTGTCCAGAGACTCAGATCCTCCTGGATCCACAACTAGATTCTGCCTCTTAACTTGACAAACATGGGGTCTTTGATTCACATTTGATGAAGGCATTTGAAACTTCACTGTGGCTTTTGGTGGGAACAAGATCTGAGTTTCAGAGTCAGATATAGATGCCTCTGGAAATAAAAAATAATTTCATGGGAGCCAAAGTTGATGTTTCTAGTTAAAACATGAAGTGTGGTCCCCATCTTTAAAATACTTTGTAACAATATTTTATTGTGCCACCAACATAAATTTATAATGAAGAAAGAAGTGAAAAAGGGAGCTCAGTTTTCATTACGAAGTAAAATCCACAGATGAGAATGACTGAGTTTTGTTTTGGGTTCTATTATAAACCATTTATAATAGCAGGAAAAGCCAGAGGATAAGTTCCTTTGTATTTCAGTGTATTTTCTCAGCTAGACCTTTACTTGACATTACCCTGCTGTGACAGGGCCAGGGATAATAGGGAAAAGGAATCTATTTTCAGCAATGATTTGGAATACAAAAAGAAACTGATTTGAATCAGACTTTGTGTGCATTTTATTCGTTACAGAGGATTACTATTTCTTAAGTCTTCTTGAGTTGTTGTGGGTTTGGGGGGATTTTTTATTTTGCTTTTCTTCTGATTCTCAGTGTTTGTTCTGTCTTTCCTGGTGCTGTTGCTGACACCAAGTTCTCCTGGAGGGCCTGGTAGCAGGCCAGGGATTGGGCTGGCCATGCCATCCTGCACAGAACAGCATTATCCACTAGGTGGAATTCCCATGGATAGAAGTTGACAATCCCACACTGGCTGCTGCCTCTACTCATAGTCAGTGGCCTCCCTGGCAAATGTGCAAAGTATCTCTTAAAGGCCCTTTTGCTTCCCGATAAAGGAGTGGTTTGTGGGTAACCTGAGAGCACATCTTCTTTGAACTGTGTTGTTCATAAATGCATACACAATGTGTAGCTTCTAGTCCTGCAAGAAGAAAATGAAGTATCTTCTGCCAAGAGAATCTGTCTTGTATTTGCAAAATCTAGTACATCCAGTAATTATTACTAACTAGGCTTGTACAATTTTGAAGGGCTTTGACAGAAAAGATTGGATTTTGTTGCTCTGCAGTAGAACAAAATGTTTACAATAAGCTTTGGATGTAAAGTATGATCTGAAACACGAACCTTTTAACTGCATTTCTTGGTTACAAAAAGCAGGCTTGGCAAAGGCAGAGCTGCTGGAATAGGAGTTTTAGACATGCATGCCCTTGGAGTTCTTGAGCATTCATAATAGCAGGTATAGAAAAAGTAAAGATAAAATTTGATTCTTGTGAGTTTTGAAGTGCCATATGAATTCCTGGTATCACACCAGAATTTAGTTAGCCCATAGTGTCTCAAGAGCAAGCAAGAAAGAGCTCATAGTGTAAGCCTGATACTGCTTGGCTTCCTTTCACTACAAGATTTTAGAGGCATTATCCATGTGTTTAAAGTTAGGCAATGCTTATGCACCTTTTTGAAATGGGGCCTCATTTAAAGCTGAATAAATTAGGTGGGATTGCTCTGGAATTTATTATGAGTCTGTTACCAAAGAGTTAAACTAACCCCTTTGAGTTACACCAGGTTTGTACTGTTTTGAGATCAAGATCTGACTCTTAACTGCTGAAGTGTAAAATGGTGTAATTTATTTTCAGTTTTCAGAGTAACCTAGTTTTTAGAGGCACTGTGGCAACAATGGTGTGTCTTAGGGTAGCAAAGATTAATGATTCCCTTGGCCAAGGCACTTCAGTGGGTCACTTCACTCAGGAGCAGTGAAACTGTTTGACATGGCCTGGGTCAAATGCAGAAGCCAGGGCGCTCTGTCACCGCTGGCACAACACGCTGCGTCTTAATCACCAGCTCACACTTCTCATCTCTTCCTGTTGCATGAGGGCAGGGGTCAGTGGCTGCTATGTTTGAGCAACCCTCAGTGTTCAGGCTGCCTGGGGAAGTGTGGAGTCACCAGCCCTGGAGGTGTTTAAAAGACATGCAGAATCTTAGGGACCTGGTTTAGTGGTGGGCTTGGCAGTGCTGGGTTAGCAGTTAGAGTCTGATCTTAAGGTTCTTTTCTGACTTTAATGATTCTGTGATTCTTACCCAAGTCATCCTCATTTCATCTTCATTTATTTCTGCTAAAAGAAATATAGTTTAAAAGATGTGAAAATACAGAAGTCTTTCAACTAACTTCAACAGCAGATATAGTTCCTTAAAGTAATGGGTTTACTACTCCTTTGACATTTTGTATTCATGTAAAATGGGTGCAGATCATGAGAACATTCTAGGAAGGAATTGGTTCCCAAGGAGATTTTGATTTAAATTGGATAAAGTTATGAGATGTTTTTTAGTTTTCACATTTCCTGATTAGGAAAGATACCTACAGAAAGAGAATTCATTTTCAAAGTGCTACATTGAAATGTCTGTCTGCCCTTTTGAAATAGAGCCCCACTGCTTTTTTTTTATTATTTAAAAATCAAATTAACTTTTTTCAAGTTTTTAAAAGACTTGACCTTAACTGCACTAATGCAATCAACTTGCCATATTCCCATCATACAAATTAGCCTAGAGGAAGAGCAATAATCATCCCAGAACTTTGCTAAATTATTGCCTGATTGCTTCTTCAACCTTTTCCCTCTAAAACCATTCTTCCGTCTCTTCCTTCCCATGTTTTCCTATGGTATCCCATACGAACTATCAGCATTCCCTGCAAGAGGACTCTCATGTATGTTTTTCCCCGACCTGGCCTGGGCAGGATTTGTTTTGCCAGTTTAGTTGTGCCGTAGGTCGTAGACTTCCCGTAGGCAGGACTTTGATCCTCAGCAAAAAGGAGCGTGGAGAGGGCTCTGGAAGGGACTCTCTCCAAGGCACCTGCTTCCCAGTGCTGTGCTCAGATGAAACCTGTCTGAATTCCCACTACTATTATTTTAGCAGTTACGCAGATCATTCTACAGGGACAGTTAGGGCTATTCTTCCTCCAGGCAGCATTCTGAATCTTGTGGTTATCCAGCCATATAATGACTGTAATAGCTGGCACACTCAGCCTGCTGTAGCTGTACTGAGTTTTATTTCATTTTCTTGGTGACCTGAGTTTGCTGCTTATTTTGTTGGGTGTGTAATTTGTGGCCCTGAGGAGATAAAGAGACAGGAGATGCACATCATAGTAGAAAACAATGGTTCTATTACTTTTGATCTTAAACTAGTGAAATAAAATATAGTTTAAAAAAGAGACATATTAACATATTTTTAGCAGAGGAGTAGCAGAAACAGCTACCCCAATGAACCTAACAATAGTGATTGGGTCAGTAAGAATGGGAATTTGCCACTGGTGAAGGTAAAATACCAAGACTGTTATCCTCCAATCCTTTCAGAAGGTGTCTGTGAGTTACGATGTTTCCTAGGTGATTCCAGGGATGGCTGCACCCATGCCTGGAGTTGTCTTGAAGTCTGAACTCAGCCATGTTTTCATTACTGCAGGACTATGTAATGGACAGGAGCCTGGACTGGACAGTGCTGGCTGCATGGGGAGTGTGTCCACACGGCCGTGGTTGGCCTGGAGCTCCACTGCAGGGTCAGGCAGGGTCAGGCTTCACTGTGCAGGAGCTGCAGAGCACGAGGGAGGGCCTTTCTCAGCACCTTTCAAACCAGTGCAAGCACAGGAGTAAATGCACCCTAGAGAGGTGGCATGAACTGGAGTTACAAAATACATTTTATGTTTCAAGAAACACCTCAGATGAGGGATCTAGCTGTAGCACAGTATTTTAATTCCAAACAACTCATGAATTACAGCTCTTTCCAAGCTAGAATAAAATACAGCTTGGCAACAAAGCACAATTAGGAAATCTGAAGATTTAATTTGGAAAGCACTCTTAACTGCATTTTTAATGGCATCTTTGAGCTGCTTACATTTTTAAGGGATAATTAAATTATTCAAATTAAGTCATTGTAACTTCAATGTCTACCTGTATCTCAGGAAGTTAATTTTTGTCAGTAGAGCAACTTATACAGTCTGTGCTCTCAATTACACTGTTAAATGTTTATCTTGAATTATTACACACTTATTCTAGTTCTAAAGACATTTCCTTTCTTCAGGGTAAGGAAGAATTACTCCAAATATGCTGACATGTAGATGTTTACAAGTGCTGGTGATTTCAGGTTTGATGGGACCTTTCAGAGTTGTTCATGCATTTGCCACAGACCAACTGCTTAACATTTCTCATTGTTTGCACTGGGGAATAAGTGCTTTGTGTCCACACAGATTTCTGTTCTTGCTGTTGTTTTATTCACTCAGTTATTCCATACGTCAGTTGTTCCATATCTCAGCTTTTAAAGTGCCAACTCTGTGTCTTTTATGATGGAAACAAAAATGTGGTATTTCTCTATGTTTGCAGATTATTGTGAGCTTATTAGATCCAAGTGCTTTATATAAGGAAAAACATACTATCTTTTTTAGCACCTTAGTAAATGCTGAGGGTTCCTTTGTTAATTAGGGCTGTCGGGTTACAGAGCCTCATCCTAACATCCTGTCCTTTACCAGCTTCCTGAGACACCTCAGTAATTCACTTAGTCTTTTTATGTAATACATAATGTATATATGTAACATTTCTGTTTTCCTCTCTTCTATGCAAAATGAAAGTATGACATTTATATATTTCACAGAGTGGTTGTGAAAACAAATTGATTGATGACTGGAGTGATCAGATATGTTAACATGGGTTTCCAAGAACAGAAAATGTTGTTCAGCAAGTTATTCTCTAATTACTACTTCTATGCTATAAGCATGAAAAAGTTATTGGAATAGTTTTCTGTAGAGTTACAGTAAGTGGCTATCAATTATTAACAAATAAAAAGCAGATACTGCATGCTAATTTAATATGAAACTTTGTTTAAAGTAAAGCCATTTGCCATTTGAAAAAGAATATTAGGTGAGATTTTTTCCAAACTTGCATTTGGCTCTGCTTCCATTTTTAATAGATATGTAGAAAACTCCTGACAAGAGGAAAGAGATTGTTAATGGGATTATTTGCAGACTGTTAATGACACAAATGCTGGGAGACTGGCCCCCAGTAATTGTTATAATAAGTCATGTAGTCATTCCTGGTCAAAGATATATTGCAGAAAAGCTCTTAGGAGACCAGTTGGGACATGGCTTTCAAGCAATTTGAAGATATGTATTTGGGGTTCTCTACCCAGAGCAAATGGGAGGCAAGCTGGTCAGAGAAATGGAAGCAGGAAGTGATGACTGAACTGCCAACACATCTGGTCCTGCTTCCTCATCCCCATGGTGTCACTTGTGCCAAATATGTGTTCTCCCTGCAGGACATGAAGTGCTTTGATACCCCATTTTGTGAAATTCCTTGTACTCTGTGGATGAAAAATATGTTGTAAGCACAAAATATCAGTTAAAAATGCTTTTCTATGTAAAGAAATAGGGTTGGAACATAAGTATATGTGTATAAACCTTTGTCTGTGCTTAGGACTTCCTATAAAAATATGCCTGGGATCTACATTACAGAAAAAGCTCAGAGTCCAGGTGGTTTAGATTCAAGCCGTGAAATAGTTTTACTTGCCTGAAATAAATAAATAAATAAATAAATGATCACCTCTTCCATTTCTCCAGTGGTAGGTTTCTGGGCTAAATCAACAATATCTGTGGTACTGTCACTATCCTGGGGCTGCTTGCAGTGTCTTGTCCCTTCAGTGTGACAGAGGTTGCAGCTGTTGTTTTGCAGTCCATTGGCATCAGCCGCAGGGGGATCCAGAAGTCGCTGCGAGTGCAGGGCTCCTTGCTGGAGGAAGTCCCACCAGTTAGAGAAATACCAGTGCTGCTCGAGTGCTCTGTATTCCCTTAGCTTCTGTGTGTTGGGAAAAAAATGAGGAGTATCAATCTCATCCTGAAATTTCCCAACCTTATGTTGTCAAGTTGGGTTTTTTTTCCACCTTGTAGTAGACCCCAGAGAGATTTGATCCATATTTTAGTGCCAGTGCTACCATGAGGAGAAACTCCACATGGATACTGCACATACAGGTAACATACTTTTTAAAAAGAATCCTCTGTAACTCTTGGAATATCGGATTTGTCATCCTACTCTTCCATAAGGATCAGTTACATTTGGAACTCAAGAACCTGGAGGGCTTGGAGGGTTCACATTGCCAATATTTTATGGTCTGCAGTGAAGGTTCCTTAGCTTTTTCATTCCAGTAACTCTGATAATGCTTTCTGTCCATGTAAAATAGATATAAATTGATCCTTCCACCATGCTTTTGGACTCCCTCTCACACTGAGATGTGAAATCAGCTGTTGCTGTTTTGCAGTTTACGCGAGCTCATCAGAGGAGGGTACTTCCTGTAAAAGATTCCAGATTTCTGATTCTCTTTCCCCAGAAGTCATCTATGTGAAAGTAAATATTTAATATCTGCCAGGCTCAAATAACTAAGCTACACTTCAAAATAAATTGAATAGCAAAAATTCAATAAACCTAATTTAGCAATAGCATCCATGAGCATTTATCTTCTCTCCAGTTAGAATGGACTTTGACAGAGCTGCTTGTGTTCAGCCATAGCAAAACATTCCTCTGGAGCTGTTCCATCCTCACCTTCACAGGATTTCTCTGTGCTGCTGAGACGAGAGGTAACTGATGGTTCTTCTTTTCTGGCAGGTACTGGACTGGATTGAAAATCACGGGGAAGCCTTTCTGAGCAAACACACAGGAGTGGGGAAGTCTCTTCACAGAGCACGTGCGCTGCAGAAAAGACATGATGATTTTGAAGAGGTAGCACAGGTAAGAGTCTGAATCGGAGACTTCTGCTGTCTGGCTTGATTTTTGTTACTCCTTTTGCATATTTAGAAAAAGCTGTCGCTGTTTTGGGTCACGCTGCTCTCTTCAATCATTTGGAGCTGCTCAGGATCCAGTCACTGAGGTCTGGAAGTCAGCATGATCACTGCAGAGCAGGGTGGTGGCAGGAGTTGCAATCAGAAAATCGCCACACTGGGTCGATGAAAGGTCTCAAAGCCCCTGAGAAATCAGAAGCAGCTTACAGGAAAGTAGCACCAGCTGCTGGGACGTAGAGGAGAATGGTTATGAGTGAGAGCGATGAAAAATCAATCGTAACTCCTACGGTGGAGGACTGAGGGCCTTGAGCGTAAGGTGGGAGGCAGGGGAAACACCAGAAGGTGTTTGCAGTAAGGACAAGTACCCTTCCCTTCCTTCAGTGCATTAAGTGGAAGGGATTTTTTGGTTTGGAATGAGAGGCAATCATTACAGGTAGACATTGCTATTGTTATTAATTTTCCTCATAGAACACCATACGCAAGATTTTTCCAGGAATTTGGTATGAAGCCAAAATCTTACAAATTTTCCTCAAAGTGGAGTCATAGTAGATGTTTAAACATACATCCTGTCCTTATTTATAGAAATTTAAAAAAGAGGACCTTTGGTAAGTTCTTCCATGGATTGAGTAGTGCTTTTTTTTTTCCCCCCTGAGTATCCATGGTCAGAAATTATCCAGTCTCAGCTCTGGCTGCCAGATTGTGTTACAGCCTTTGGGGGTAGATTTGAAACATCTTCTGTCTGTAACTGATAACCTGTAAAGGTACTTCTCCTTTGGGTATTTTGGATAAATTCCTGATTAATCTCTGTGAAGCAGAATGTATCAAATGCTTTGTCTTCCTGATGCACACAGGGCAGGTTATTGCTCAGATGTTTCACTGTGGCATAAGATGAAAATTTACTAGATTTTAGTTTTTGTTTTCTGCAAAACCTTTTCCATGTGCTGGCCTAGTTTAGTTGAAGATATTTCCAGTAACAGGGACATACCTCTTTCACTGTTTCCTCAGGGAAAACATTTCACTGCCTGAGAGCAGCTACTGATGAGATTTTTTTTCTGCTCTCCCTCATAGTGAATTTATATTTCTCTCAATCTCTTTTTTTATTATTATCCCCATGTTTACATCTCTGTAGTCTTATTTATCTCTCTTAAGGAGATAAATCCCAGGAACTCGGATGAATTAACAACCCTGAAATATCTGTAGAATGTTGGCATGTCTTCTCCTATGTGCCTCTTTAATATGTTTTTATTCACCAATCCCTTGAAAATCTTTTCCTATCTATGTTGTTGGAAATTCAGATTACCGACATCCTTCTTTTCATTAGATATTCAGCTCTTGATGGAGTATCCTATTGCTTGGCTTGCTAATGAATTTCAGTGTTACCTTTCAGCTGTGATGGGAAATCCTTACCTACCATTGACAAATCACACAGCCTGAAAGCAGCAGTTCTGCATTGGTGGATTTCTAAAATTTCATGGGATCACCTGTGGATTTAAGCTTTCTGGTAATAGGCTTGTATTTCTAAAAATCTAAATTTCTGCAAACTTATTAAAATGGATTTTAGGCTGGAGGTTGCAAACCATGGTTCTAGAAGGCCTCATCCAAAAGCACAAGGTAGTGTTAGTTTTCATCCTAAAATCAATATTAGGGGCCTTTCCAGAATGAGTGCTTGAGTCAGCTGTTACTGGATGCTATACTGGGCTAGCAAATGAAGATTAGGATCATGTAATATACAGGAGCTGAAATGAGGTGATTTCATGTCCTTTGTGTCAATATTTCCTAAATCCCCTTCCCCTGGTATATTGTCTTCATGATTCCCATTACATCTCACATTTTCTGGATCCTAGTTAGCATTTTCTTCTACCTCCTCTCTGAGTACAACTTAACTAGAGATGTAGGAAACAAATTATGAACAGGTGAGAAGAGACAGAAAAATAGCACGGTCCTGACAGCAGAGATGAGAGCCAGCCATGTAACTGTCTGCACATGGAAACATCAGCTCATGAAGGCTTGCTCCACAGGCGGATGTCATATGGAGATGCATCCCCTCCTCAGGGTTGAGGAACCTTCCAGGGTGCAGTTTGCATGTGTAGGTACTAGGGTAAGTCAGAATATAATTACTTTGGTGAAGACTTTTTCTAGCCTCGTGTTAGGACTCCTTCTATACTGTTTCAGCACATCTCTCTGTGAGTAACTTAAATAAATAAATGTTTCATTTCACCAGGCCAAATTCAGAGCAAATGAATCTTGTTCACTGGGTGACCACATGTGTTCAAATGAAGGTGGGTGTTTCAAAGGGGGATGCAGAGGAAAGAAAAAAGTGTCATTTACATGGCTGTAGAACCTCTTGGGTTCCTCTGAATCTGATTCCTTTACAGCTGATGGGTAGAATCAATGAGCATCTCATTGCTCTGCCTGGACTGCTGTGAACATGAAGTTTATGGTGCCTCCTAATTACAAATAATTGACACAAGTTGAACCTGATTCCTTCCCAACAGCTTTGACAGGAATAGTTTGCTCTGGTGCATTCACATGAGAATATCAATGCTAATTTATGAGGCCTGTCTGCAGTGTGACACTGGAATGTGGTTCTGGCAGATGGACATGGGGACACGCAGTGAGGGGAAGTGAAAGGAATCTCAGGCTTTATCTGAGGTCAAGGACTTGAGAATACAGTACTCTTTGCTTTGGACAGAGTAATAGTAAGGGTGAGAGGCCATACATTTATCACACCTGGAAGTCTCTTGGAGAAGCTTCTAGTGGGGTTGACTTTACAGCCAGGGAATAAATCTCCTTGCAACTCTGATTTTGACCAATTTTTCTTCTTCCTAATTCCCTTCTTGATGCTTAACACTTTAGAGTTGGTTGGAAATTAAGTTTAAATATTTGTTATTTTTCTCAAGCTAGCAAACATCTTTGCCATGGCTAGGGTGGATAACTGGCAGCACTTTTTCCTAATATAACCATGTAGTAAAGCAGATGTGCCACCATCCTAAAAATCTGTTGAGTTTGCCCATTCGCCTCATCAGGATGTTAATTAGTAGCTTTAATGGCAATTAAAAGGGCTATGTTTGTTTTTCTTAAAAAATTAATACAAAAAGTTTTCTCCTGATGCACCTGATGAGCTTGACAATATAAGCAATAGTATTTCCTATTGGCAGTTTTCTGATAAATATGCTTAGTCTGCCATACAGTGTAACTTTATTCTCAAAAATCCACTTTCTTTGGCTCTATTTGTTCTTATCTCTTGCTGTTTCAGGAGGGCATTTGCAAAGGTCAGACTACAAGCAATTTTCAGGAGTCTTCTTGGCATTTTTAACAGGGGGCAAAACATTCCTAGTTTTGCCTTACTGCACATAAACCAGAGTCTTGCGTCTGGCATTGCTGTGCTGAGAAATGCTCTGATTGACTGACCTGCCAAGGCACTAGATTGAGAGGTGGAATGTACTCCCTCTATGTCTGATTAGAAACTGCAGATTGATAAATCTGGATGTAATGATTCAATCAGGCATGGCCCAAATAGATCACATTCCTGCATACAGCTGTGCTTGGAAAATGTCAGTGATTTTATAGCGCTGTGTTGTGGGCAATAGGAAATGTAATTTGGGGTCTCTTTCGCTCATAACTGCTGTTTAGACAAAGCTCTGGCAATTTTTCTGAGTGTATTTATGCTACACAGAACACACAGATGGCAAATGTTTGAATTTGGATTTAAAAGCCTGAGCTCCTGGGAGGGAGGTTGTATATACCTGCAACTGTTTCTCAGTCAGTGCTGATACTGTTCGCAGGCTGCCGCTGTGAAAGTGCCAACCTCGGCACAGCTCAGTGCCTGCCATGCACTGAAATTCAGTAGCCAGGCAGTATCAAGACATCACCAAAGGAATATCACTCTGGATGTAGCTACGGTGCTCCAATGATGGCCTCTTTACTTGGCTGGAATTACTTTTTGCAAATCAGGTAACTGTAGTCCGGCCAGTTACGGCTGTAAATCAAAAGACAATTTTATTTTAGGCTCTCCAACATTTCCTTATTCAGGGGTTTTATCCTGAAAATGGCACGCCTTCCAGTTGGAAAAGTCTCCCAACACTTCAGCACTATCTAGCTGAACTGCATGTGTTGTTCTCTGTATGTGAAGAGAGTGTCACAGATAATTTTGCTCTCTTCTTGCGTTCCCAGCAATCAGAGGTTAAGGTGGCCTTCTCAGCATCCTCCTCTGCTCACAAAGAGCATTGCTGCCTTTGTGCTGCTGCAGAATTAGGAAAGGTTCTGGGAACCTGCTCTGACAACCCCTTGCATTCTGCCGCCACAGGTCTGAGTGGTTTCGTGAATGGTCTGAAACGAGCATTTGTGTAGCCTTTCTGCCTTTACGAGCTTTTCTCTCAGACACGCAGTTAAGATTTCCTGTCTTTCAGGTTTATGCACATTTCGGCCGGCGAACCAGTGCGGATTTCCACCTGCAGATGGCACTCGCAATGCGCTGGAGAGCCTTGAGCCCTAATGGGAAACAGAGCCGATGTTTCTCATCCAAACTAACCAAACATTGTCTCGCAGTGAAATGAAGCAGAAGTGGAAGCTGGCTCGCTCCCTGTCCCATGGTGTTCTCCCACCCCTGCCAAAACCCACGTTGTTCAAGTCACCCAGAAAAACAACTCCCCTAATATTTCATTTTTTAAAATGTGGAGCTGGGCGGTCCATGGTTCAAGTCAAGGTGGTTCTTGTCATCTGTGTTTATGGAGTAAGCTGCTCTCATATCTTTGGAGCTTTTCTCAAGGCTCTTGGGCCACATTAAGCTCACAGCTACAACTGGGTTTGCATTTAGTACCTGTGTGTGTGTTTTCATGCAACAGTTGGTGTATCTTTCATGGTAATCCAAAGGCACTGATGTTTATAAGGTGAAATATCACAACACAGCAGATGTTCTGAACAGCCTTGGCTCAAAATAAGGTTGTCCCTTCTTATCAAACACAGTAAGAAGAGTGACTGGAGGCTGAGTGTGGCCATCAGAGTTCATGGGGTTTGTCCAGTGCAGCAGTTCTTGTTCCAAGCCTTGTGTCTAAAACAGTTTTGATGTAGGTACATGGCTGGATCCTGTATTCCTGACTTCTAAAGCTTTATGGGATCCATTTTGCCAAGGTATAAATGCAATGTAGTGGAATATTCTTGAATTATTGCAAAGAAGAGCCAGATAAAAAGTGGAAAAAAAATGCTGGACTTGGCACTCTGGCATTTGGGAAGCCATTCACTTTTTCTTGTCTTAGGTATCTGTGCTTGCCTTCCTCCAAGACAGCTTTGGAAGATAATGATTAAACACGTGAACACTGGCTTTGTACCATCAAGGTTACCCTTATGTGTACATGCACAGTTCCTTTAAGATTCAGTTCTTCCTTTTATTCATCTCAGGGAGGTAAATGTATTTTCTGCAAGTGAAGGCTTTCAGCAGAGACCTTGCAAGCCAAGGGCCTGTATCAGCTACAAGAAATCAAGGCTCAGTGATATTCTTCATCTCAAAAGCAATTTGTTCTCCAGTATTCCTTTCTAGAGTATTCCCTTCCTCCACTGTGCAGTTCCTAAAATACTGTCAGTCCTGAGTTTTTGAAAAGCCCTTGCAGATAAACAGAACTTTAGGTGCAAATATGTTGAAAAAATATGATTATGTTGTTTGTCATGTGAAAAATCCAGAAGATCCAGTAAGAAATTTTGCAGGTAAAAATGGTTTTGTGTGACCTCTCAGTCCCACATAGTTTTACTTGAACTGCTTTAAAACTAAGTGTGGTAATGGAATAGTCAGGCCAAAGCTGAATTGCAAACAGCTACTTGTTTGGCCTTCAGGATAAAAACCTAGTGCTTTCCCATACAAATTCCAGCTCTGTTGGATGTCGTTGTTCTAAAGTTTGGCATGAAGTTCAGTACTGATGTAAAACAGCTAGGAATAAATTACGAGTCCATGTTGATAATGAGCACTTAGAAAGCATTGTCCCAGGGTGGTTTTTTTAACCATTATTTTGTTTTACTTTTTACAATTTTGTGACCTGTCTGGTTGTTGAAAGGAATAGCTTGCTGGGCATACTGGGTTTTTCCCTTTGGGTTGAGTGACTAAAATCCTATGTAGGATGAAATCTTAAGCCAAAACAGGGAGAAAGCAGACAATTAAACCTGGTAAGAAATATGCTCAAAGTTGGCAATAATAACTGTACTTTCAGTAATGCCAAATCTTTTCTAAAATAACAAAAGCATGAGGCAGGCAATGAAAAATTTGACTTACTCTTATTTTCATCATCCTTTACATGGCCATTAGCAAGTTCTGAAGCTATAATCTGCATTTTCCTGTTCATTTCATTTCTGCAAATGTATTCACTTCTACACAAAGAGAAAAAAATGCCCACTGGCAGCAGATTACACCGGCCTTTGTACCATGGTGCAGGAGCTCCAGAACTCTTGGTTTCTCCTCCTGGCTGGCATCAGGCTGCATCTGGCAGTCACAGACAGCAGAGATCAGTGGAACTGCCAGGACGGGGGCTGTCTGTGAAGGTTCTCTGGGGACTGCTGCTTCCAAAGGCTTCTAACAGCATACCTAGGGGCTGGATAGTTTATCATGGGAGCTGTGGTACAACTCTGTCCACAAAGTCTAGAAGCCTCTGGGTGACTCGGGATGCGTCTGCATTGCAAGAGCAGAGATACTGAAATGGCACAGCCTGGGCCAGGAACCAGAAAGGCTGGGAAGGGCTGGGCAGAGCGCCTGGGTCAGATGTGATGCTGTGAGGACTTGACTGCCAGACCTAAGTCAAAAGCAGGGCATGTGAGACGTGTTTTCCCTGAGGAAGTGTGAAGGAAGGACTCTTCAGAGCACATTAGGGATATCAGTCCCATGGAGACTCTGGTAGCAGCAGCCTGGCAAGTCTTCTGGAAGCAGCAGAACTGAATTGGTGGCCAGTGGTAGTCCATGATCTAGTGGTAGAGGGGAACCTGTTTTTAGACAGGCTCTATAATGGCACAGAAATCTTCCTGGCAGTCATATGAAGAGCTGTGTCTGTTATGCCATGTCTTTGAGTTTGTATTTCAGTGTATTTCTCCTCCAGCTCAAGGTGATTTTCTTCCCTATTTCTTCTCTTCCAAAATCACTTGACAGCTGGATCTTTTCATTAAACCTCCTGCAGCATGATTCACAATCTAAATGCTTCCTATAAAATCTCAAGGCTTGGCAACACTGTGCATTTTTTCACAATTGCCAGGAGCTAGCTTCCTATCACTGGTTTATTTGGGTAGGTTTATTTTTGTGTCTTTAAAATATGTTCCTTTAATTTCCTATGAATGCATAATGCTGTTCCCATGGCAGAAAGGGAGACAATGAAGCTATTTAAGAAATATATATTTTTAATTCTGGAGGTTCTGGAAAACTGAATTTCTATTGTGTGGTGAATTCTGAGATTTTGAGCTAATTTCTTTTTGAATCAGAAAAGACAGCCAATGTTTCCTAAAGAAGATAAATCCTGGAATTTGTGTCTTCAAGGGCCAAAACTTCTTAAAGAGAACACTGGAAAATTATAGTACTGATATGTTATGTAAACCTAGTACTAAAAATATATTCAATATGGTACTGATGTATCAACTGAATAAACTTAGAGCTGAAACAAAAGGTATTTACCTCTGACAATTTCTGTGAAATATACGCACTTAAAAGAACCACTGGTGTTCTGACTGACCTGTCTGTGTTGATGAAAACCATCATCATCTAAAGCCTTTTAAGACTTTCTGGTGATTTTTCTTTGTGCTCTTCTTATTGGCAGGTCAGTGGGTTATCAAACTGTACCTTATTGATTCCAGAAGATTTATTGCAGCAATGTCCAAGTCTCATTTGTAATGATGGTGGACTGCTACTCTTCAATTTCTTGTGGCTATTGATAACGGGGAGGCTCAAGGGGACAAGAGTGATGCTGTGAATCGTATCAGCATTTTTACTTTGTGATTCATTTTTACTTTGTGATTCTGTTCTAGTGCAGTTGAAGGAGCTGCCCCAGGCTGTGCTGCTGCCTCTGGGCCAGCCATTGATGGCTTTAGGAGAACAGCACAACATGAGCCACAGCAACTGGTTATGACCTTGCTGCCAGTCACAAATATGCTGCTTTGCAGACACTGGTAAAAAGGAAATTTAATGTAGATTAAGCCAATATTGGGGATTTGTATGCAGTAACAGAGCAAAATAATTTTCATGAACAGATTTTAAGTATCTGTTATCATTGTGCAAATTTTCTGGAAATGGACTAAATTCCAATGATCACTCTGCTGCACAAGATTTATAACAAAATCACACTTCCAATTTCAGATAAATTGCTTATAATTAACCTGTTCTAAAGAGTGGAGAATCTAGCTTGATAGCTCTACACTGCAGAGAAGCTGCTTGACAATGTTATTGTCCCTCTCATCTTTCCCTGTCATGGATCCCTACTTGTCCAGATGAAGGATGTTCTCGTAGCCCCACATCAGACGTTTGAACTGTCTAAAAACTACACGTGCATTATGTGACTATTGCAGAGGCTTTATGCGGGTTATATATAAATTGAAAATGTTCAACCAGTATTTATTGCATATAAATCTATTTTTAAATTTTATTTCCCTGGAATAGTGTTCAGATCTCAATTTACCCTGTATAAAGATAGGGAAACCTCAGTGGATTTACACAGTTCTTCTGGAGTTACACATGTGTGAATAGGGAAAAAAATCCTAATGTGTTGATTCAGTGCTTGTAACCCAGCCATTAATATTGCCCTCCATAACTGTGGTCTGTGAGGTCTGGTTTTGCATAACCGAGTCCCAAGGAAGCACTGTTTTGTGTCACTATGGAAATGGGTTCTGGTTCGAGGCATTTTGGCACCTTTGTTTTGTGTCTGGTTCAGAGCACCACGACATGCAGAAACGCAGAGCCCTCTCCTCCTTTGCTGAGCTAGGGAGAGAAACTGTAAGATTGACATGAGAAAAGCAGGCAGAATTAGCCTCCTCATGCCTCTACATTTAAAATGAAGCTTGTTTGGGGAGAAAGAAATTGCAGAATTTGCAAGAAGTCAGGAACTGAGACAGGAGGTATCTCTGAACTGTCAGTGAGCATGTGCACACATGTTAATTTAGCATGACTGCCTGTTTTAGTATGCAGCTGATAGAATAGAAACCACTCTGTGCTCCAGAACAACGGCACCAGCTCCTGTTAACACGCACCTCTCATTTTTATTAGGGTGTTTTGTCTAATGAGTGAGATTTTGTCAGTGCTGGCTTTTTTCTGTGCAGTGTAGGTGAGTCTTTGTGGCACTGGTGAGATCCACAGCTTTGCAGCAAGCAGAGAGCCGAGGCTGCTGTTGCCTCCTCTGGAGTAATATTAAGGCTCAGTTGAGAAGTGCATGACATAAAAGGGTGGTTGTGGCTTGTTAATATCAGGGAATGAGATGTGCAGCCTTCATGTTAAATGTGTCAGCTGAAGTGACTGCACTGTTGGGTGGAATGAAGGGTGTTTCTGCTTGGAGAGGAGAGATGGCTGAGAGCACTGGGGTTGGCCTCTGGCTCCTGGTTGTTTTGCCAGTGGCCAGGATTTATATTGACAACCAGAGCTTGGATTTGTCAATGCCCACACATCAAAGTTGAGTTCAGGAAGGACTGGAAACCTGCAGTGCTCCATGGTGGGGGAGAAGGGTTTGGTACAATCGCAGTGTTACTTTCTGTTGTCTTCTTCGGGTTTGTTTTAGGCTCAAAATAGACCTAATTGAAACCTCTTAAAAATCAGAGGTAGGTGTTTGTTCCCACCACAAAAGTGGCTCAGACAAATACTGCCCAGCCAGGAATGCATTCATACCATTCCTCCTTTGGAAAAAGGTAGCCTTTTCTGACTTGGGTTGGAAAGCTGCTCCTCCCAGTTCCAGGCCCTTTCCCAAAGGATTCACAGTTTCATCCGTGCCACAGCACGGCTCCTCAGTGCACACGGAGTGATGGGCACTGCTCAGGCTTCACTCCTCTGTCACGCACTGAAAACCAAACGGGACAGAAGCAGCCCCACAGCACAGCCAGGGATGTGCAGCCACGCTGAAATGCCAATCATATCTCCTGAGTGTGCTCCCCCTTGGGATGGGGAATTGGGTTAGTAGGTCATTTAACCATTGCAAATTTAGGTTTTTTATAAGCAGGCGCATGTAAATGTGGGACAGGAAAAAAAGAGATTTTTCAGAGCACAGAGGTGAATCCGATTTGTGTGCTGGCATCGGGATGTGAAAAAAGGAGATTATTTTGGGATGAGAATGCTGGGAGGAGTGTGACTTGCTGTTTGGACCTGCTGGACATGCCTCCAGGGTGGGGGCAGGTGCCCAGATCCTACTGTTTGGGGTTTGGCACAGGGACAGCAGGCAGAGAGAGATTCAAAGAGAATTTCTCTGATCTTTGCTTTTGTTTTGTATCATGGCCAGTCTTATCCTTTGGGGGCTGATTTGGGATTTTTGAAAGGATTGGATAAGGAGAAGGAAGGACTCAGCAACACTAAATAAAGAATACAGGAGAAAGCTGACAGGATTTTTTAATAGTAAAAAATATGGCAGATCTTGACTACAGAGGCAGTATCTCACATGCCTCTGATATTCATGGAGATCTACCACTTGCCAAGAATCAGTACGTTTTACAGCACGAAAATTTCTGGTGGGAATGCCTCTGTACCAGATCTCTCACTGTAAGTCATTATTAAGATATATTTATCTCAGATCATGTGTGGCCCCCTAATAAGAGCCAGAAATAAAACCATGATATCTTTCTAAATCTTTGTTGTGCTTATGGATAAGCTGAATTGAATTTCATTCACACAGCAGAACACATTTTTAAAATGGACCCCATATGAGTGCTTTCTGGCCAACATGAAAAATGCTAGTTCCTGCCTGGAACTTTTCTAAAGTCTGGTATAAAAAAAGTAAAATGGTCTGTTACTTCCAGGGTAGTGAAACCTCCTTCAATTTTTTCCTCAATGTAAGTGTGCAATACATCTCCCTAAGTGTTACAGGAGATTTTAATCTTTTGAAGTTTTAGGGAAGACAGAGCCTTTAGTCCATCCTGCTTTTTGGTACCTCTGAAGGACTAATTTGATGGGTAAGCCTTACAGACAGCTCACATGTCAGGGAAAAAACAGTGAAGAAAAATGGGTTTATAAATCTAATAAGATTCAGAGAATGGTTTCTACTCATTTGAAACAAATTCCAGTGTGTAAAGTATGACAGAGAGATGAATTAATGTTGACAGTGAAGAGATTCTGAATCCAAAGGGACCATCTTGCTGACCTGCTCCTAAAGATGCTCAGCTAGAACAAGGAGGTGAAGTAAAAAGTTACTTCAACTTTAACTGAAGCTGGGGGAGACTGTTTTATTATTGCAGATAGCAGAGGGGTATTCTCCATGCAATTATCTGAGGTCCAGAGAGCAGGGGGATGGGGTGGATGTTATCTAAGTGGTGTGTTACCATTCCTGTTCATAGAGTATGTTGAGAAACCTCCTTTTGCCAAATTGAATTATCCAAATTGTGAACAGTAGTGTTGGTGTTTTGTTCTAATTGTGTGTTTGTTTCTGGCAGGCAATGTACTGAAGTGTGAGGTTTATTCTGGAAAGAAAGTGATTTTTTTTTTCTTTTTTTAAGTGATGAATTTTGAAGTGATTCTTTGCTACAAGTTAAATCTAACAGGGCAAATAGGAGGGATCCAGGAGAACACCAAGGGGCTCCCTGCTTCCCTCTGAATCTTGTGGGATTACAGACAGTGCTAGGACATGGCACTGCCTGATGTGATGCCCTCACTGAGACATCTCCTGCACCACTCCCACCTGGGCTGGTGCATGGGAGTTGATGCAATGCAGCGTGTCAGGGAGGAAATCTGTATTTCAAAGGAGCGGCAGCAAAAAATTAATTACATCTCTGCATCCTTCCTCGGGTAGCAGCAGTTCAGTGACCATGCTAAAAGGATGTGGCGTATCTTCCTCTGTATTTTTATGTCAACTCTCAGTGTGCTTGTCAGAGGTGGCCTTTCACTTATGGCCAAAAAGAGTTCACTGCAAATCTGGAGGTCCTATGATGCATTGCTGGTACACTTACCTTTTTGCAGCAGCCTGTCTTGAGTTTTTGTCATATATTACCAGACAGAAAGAATGATTGTCATGGGATGTATATGCAGCACTGTGTTGTGCTCCAGACTGCCTGGTCTCAGTATTCAGCTGTGTAGGAATTCTTAAGCTGAAAGCTCAGAAGGATGTGGGTCAAAGTTTTGCCGAATTCTCTTCCATTAAACATTATTCTATGAACTATCCCATGTCACTCCAAATGGGCTTCAGGAAAGATGTTATAACCTATCTCCACATTAATGGACAGAAAAGCACAGCTGAGTCGGGGTAGTGGCTGTGGGGGAAACGGAGAGGAAATGCTTTGCTGTCTTATTTAAAGTAGGTTTTATAAAAATATAGGGACAGAATTCACATTCTCACAGGTTTATTTCTGCTTTTGTTTTCAAGGCAACCATGATGCTTGGTGTACTTGGTGCTGGCTTTTCCCAGTGCTGCTGACAGTCCAAAGCCTCTTAATACTGTTGTTACTGTGTCTTTGAAATCTCCAAACCATGAGCATGATATTAAACCCAGAATGCTTGGAGTTATTTCAGTTCTGGGGTCCGACTAGACTTGATAAAGCTGTCATGATTGCACTTGTGTCTGTAGGGCTCAGGAAAGATATGAACTGAGCTTTTGGGACAGAAAACAGTACCATGCCCTCCCGAATTGCTGCTCATCTTGGAGCTGCTGCATGTTTATTTCTCCACCCGCCTTCCCTTTTGCCCCCATCATAAGGAAGTTGTGGAGCTTTGCTGTGAACCACCTGGGTTTTTTGATGATATTAATCATTTAAGAAGCTTTCAAAAGGAGCTGCATTTCACTCCTGACAGTTTGCCTTCATGTGCTCCCTTGTCATTTCCACAAAAGAAAATGCTTTCCTCATTTTTGTTGAATTTCAAAGGCTCAGTTACCATACAGTCACTTGAGCAGCTCTCAGTTGTACACTCTGCAAGTTACTCAGTTATGAAATTGGGAAGTGATAATTCTGTTTTAGTGGTACACTCACTGTGCTGCATAACACTGAGCTGTATGAGTCTGGTTTCATGTTTGGTACCAGAACTAAGGTTTTGTTGTCTTCATTGTCCTCCTTTCCTTGCTGCTGCTCACTTTCACATTCCTGTTCCTGTACAAGGATGTTCTCAAAGTGAAGGGACCAAGCTATTTTCATGTATATTACCAAGGATAAAATACTAGCATAAAACCTAGCCAATACTCATCAGTTTCAGATATCTTCCCTAATTCTTGTAGATCCTTGTAATGACCATAATATATTGAAACAGCGGGAGTGTTTCATCATCTCATTTTAATATTCTGTTTGGATATGCTTCTACCAGAAGAGCAGTAAGGTGGCAGAAAAGAAAAACATTCTTATAAGCACAAAATGAGGCTACATGTAGTTTGTTTTCTCAGCTGTCCACCTCTCTTGGTCTCAGGATGAGATTGAAGAGGCTGAGAAGTGTAGATCTTTGCCATGCACGCTTTTGTTCTTTGTGTGTTTGTAGTATGTACACAGAGATGTGCATCTATGTGTCTTTACATACTTACTAATGTTGGATGACGTGTGATTTTAAATGTAAATTAAAACATTATTTCACTATGTATTTCACTGGCATTTCACTGAGTAATGGTTGTGATCACACTGGAGTTAATTAGCATGATTGTGGTAATGGGAGTGTTTTCTACTTGATGTATGAGTGCACTCCTGCATGAGATGAACAATTGATGGGATGAAATACTCCACAGCCAGCATTTTTTTTTTAATCTAAAGTAAGCACTCAATATGAAGTAGCACTAAGAGGAATTCTTTTAGCTAATCTATTCCCAGCTATTAATTCTAATCTTGCTTATTTATTAGTTTGAAGGTCTAAGGTAGCTTTTAATCAATTTATCTGGCATTTCAGCAGTTGATGTAATGTGTGTCACTCTTTTAAATTCAAATAATAAATTCATCTTGGTTTGTATGTGAACCCTGAGGGAAAAATCATAAATAAAAGTAACAACACATGGAAAGATACCTGGTTCTTCACAATGGTCAGTGAGGATTCTGGGTTGTATCCACCTTGTCGTTCCTGGGAATATTTCATATCTAATTAATACTGGAAAATGCCATATGCTTATATTTAAAACATATTATATACAATTTATTATACATAATATTTTGTACAATTCACTGAAATAATGGCATTACTGGGGGTGTAAAGTAGTCATTAGTATCACCATGATATCAGTGCAAGGAGAACTGGGGTGAAATTATGACAAGAAAAACTAAAGCTGGATTGCCATATTTAAGGGCAGAACAGTCTGAAGAAGAAGGTGCTGATGGAAATTTCATTAGCCTGGATATTTTTTTAAAAGGTCTGAAGAAGTTTCCATTCTAGTGTGCAGTGGGGAACAATCTTGTACTGACAGAGCGAGTGGCTGCATGACCTCAGAGAGATGTTCTGCCTGTAACTTCTGTAACTGTAATTCCTGGTAAGTCTGTTTTGAATTAGAGCCACAGAGCACAAGTAAGAATGTAAGTCTTGATTTGATTATGTGCAATTCAAACGGAATAAAATCACAACTTATATTAGATCATCATATGCACTTAGCCTTTGCCCTTCTTAAGGGAGGAGGAATTTTGACAAAGATGGATGCTTCCTTAAACCCCAGATTTATTTATTAAAGAAATGTTTCATTGTGGTCACTTATTTTAGCTTTAGAATATCAAGTTACTAAAGATATAATTCTTCACAAAGGCCTGTGAGATCACTTAACCTCAACAAATACCGGGGCTAATTTTAACAACATAGCTTGAGCAAAGAATTTGATAGCAGTAACTGAGCTTCATAATTAAGGATAACAATAGTTTATAAGGCTTGACAAGAACTGCAGAATCAGCTCCATAATAATAGTTTTTCCAGTGTGAATCGTGCTGTAGTTTCTTTGGGCAGGAGTTCTACTCGCTATCTATGCACAGAACAGGTACCACGCCTCTGGAGTTCTATTTTTAGCCCTTTGCCATTTTTTCTCTCCTCCTGTGATCTTGGGGAGATGGTTAGAAGGCTGACCCAGTTCTCCCTGAAGTCAGTAAAATCCTTTTTACTGTTTTCAGTAAAAGATGGATCAGGCTTTGAACTCTGTCTCGACATCCCAACTTCCCAGCAGGAGTGCTGATACAGAGATTTCATCTTTGGTGCTGAAGAGTCGAGTCATGACTCTAAAGAACATAAAGGAGATATCACTTCAGAGAAAGCCTAGTAAGTCTCCTAAACTTCAGCCTGCAGGCATAATAAGGGATTCATATCACTAGTCTTTAGTCAAGAATATCAGATCTAAGCTAGCCCTCTTTCTCTCTCTAGCTGGTACTTACTGGCCTCCAGAGATGCCATCTCTTCCATGCCTTTTCATGGTAAAACCCAGGTGACAAAGCTTTCTGAATCAATACAAGGAACCTTTTCCTGGAACTGCCTTGCACAGGCCCAGAACTTGGTTGATACAGACCAGTGCTACCTCATTCCCCTTATCTCAACATCTACTTGGGAAGTGAAGTCTAGGCCATATAGTTTGTGTTTAATGTGATCATGTATCTGATCACCTGCCCTGTTCCCCTCCCTCATGTTTCTCCTGATGTTTACAGCTAACATCTTTCTCTGGCTGATGGTAATGGTTCACAACACATTGGAGAACCTGGAGACAGTTACCATGAAAACTCTTCAAATAAAATAAACTGCTGTAAAATAGTGTGCAGGGAGAGATTGTTCTGGAAAAGAATTGTCCAGATTAAGGCCATGAACTCTGCCCTGGACTACCACTAGACACAGCTATTTTCAGTGTAATCAGCCTAGAAACATGCAGCAATAGACTAGTTACACATGTAGTTCCTAACAGTAGATAAAAAGTACATGAAATAATTCTCTGTAAAAGCACTTGGGCCAAAACCAAAATGCTTTACTAAACTGATGGATGCCTTAAAAATGTGGGGAAGATCACAAAGATATAGATATCTATATATAGATGTATTTCCTTTTGTTTGCAGATTTCATGATTGAAATAAGTCATTATGCAAAGATTGGTCTGCAAAGATTATTAAGAGATGAGAGGTAGAAGCTGGTTTTGTGCATGAAATGGTACCGAAGTGTGGAATGCCTAATAGCAGTTCACTGAGAATTTCAAGGCTTTGCACATGGAGTTCTGTCATGGGTTAATACAATATTAAGAAAAAATGCCACACAACCCTAAAATTTCAGAAAGCATGTAATTTTATACCTCATAGATTATTTTCTTTCTGGATAACTCGTGCTGTTATTGTTTGTGAGGAACTTATCTCCACAGATGAAGAGGAGAGATTCTTCATGGGATCTTCCTTCCATAGGGATTAGTCATTTTTGGTGTCATCTTCTTCAGGATACTACAGAAAACTTCCAGGGTCTGCAGTTTGCAGAAAAGGGGCAGCCATGATTGTCCTAGTAGGAAAAATTTGGTTCTGCAATTGCATTAGATCTTACTCTTCCAAAGTTTTGAATTGTGATGCCAGTATGCAGATGTGCCAGATCCCGAGCTCCTGCCGGATCTCAGAAAGGCTGGGAATCTGAGCTAACCTCTTCTGGCTGGGGATGGTGGGACAAGCAGGCATTTCATGCTTTTCTTCAATGTAAAACTTAATTCTCTCTTGGATTCCCACCCTGACTGATCCAGGGTTATGTCACACCAAAAAAGTACGAAGCACTGCAAACAAATAAAACAAGGCTGTGTACCCCAAAGAGCTTACTAACAAGAGAGCAAGCTCAGGATGAAAATGTAGGGAGCAGGGAAACAGTGCAGCATTATAGCACCAAGCAGGATGAAGCTCTCAGGTTCAACAGCGCTTTGGGTCGATGCTTGTAGAGAAACAGATGTGCATGAAAGTATTTGATATATGTAACAACTTCTGGTATGATTTATGTGCACTTTAAGCAAATGAACAGAGGAGAAATAGAGCAGGCCCTCAGCAAATGAGTAACCTCTGGTTTATTTGGCCTGTGCTGTGTGTACATCTCGACAGCTGACAGGAGAGGACAGTCCTTTCATGAGCACGTCAGGCTCAGTTCAAGGAGAGGGTGGGTAACTCCCAAATGTGGCTGCTTATCTGAAATGTATCTAAGTCTCTTGAATCTGCAGCAGTGAGCTGGAAATCTCTCAGCACCAGGCCATCCTTCTAGAATGGGCAGGAATATAACCATTAGTTGGTTTTCCTATCATAAACTGCACCTGCTTTTAAAATCCAGACACTTACCTGTGACCTCAATGGACAAAGACAGAAAAAGAGGTGAACAAAAATTACTCCATACTCCAAATTCTCTGTGTTCAAGATTTTTGTGCATGACACATTTATGCAAACACATCCAAAATTAGGTATGAATTCTTCAGGGAAGCATCCCTGTATGCTGAAAATGCCTGTCACAGCCCAGGGAAAACACTGAGTGTGGCTCCTTCCACACCCAACCAGCTTCCCTGCAGAAAATCCCCTTTACCTTCAGAAAATCTTGTGCCATGCAGAGGGGCTGCTACATCTTTTATTGTCTGTGCAGTGAGGCCAGAGCCTCTGTTGAGGCAGTCTACATTCTTTTTCCCCCAAAATCTAGGGTCCAGCCTACACCCTCCTCACCAGTGTATTTATGTCTGGTCATTGTATCAGTGAACTCATCTCATCCACAGGTAATTCAACACAGGATGTGTTGGAGTCAGTAAACTGTAATGGCTTTCAGCAGAGATGGATCTAAATATGTTAGGGACAAATGCAGCAAAGCTGTGTTCATACTGTACTTTAACAAAAGTGTTCTGTGTCCCAAATCTGTGCCACAAGGAGAAAGGGAAGGCATTTACAAGTACACTAAATAATACATATAAAAGCAGGAACAATCTTCTGCTCAGGGAGCTGGACTGGTGTGTGAGCTGTTGTAGTGGTAATGTGTGAAAAACCCTGGAGTGGACTAGACTTTGAAAAATAGTGCTAGCTTTGGCATCTGCTCCAAATACTATTGGAAGAAGATCATTCAGAAAGGATGCTATTAAGTGAAACTGGACCCTAATTCAGATCACATTAAATGGAACATTTTTTACAAACTCTCATCTAAAGAGGTTTCCAAAAAATGATTATTAAAACATAAAATTTTGCTGCTGTTAACAGCCTAACCATTATAGCAGTAGCCTGAAAGTGAGGGAATAAAAATTTACTGTTGGTAACAAAACTGTCTCGAATATGTTCTTCACAATCCAAAAGGAGAAATGCAAATACTGTATATTTATAGTCAGCCCTCAGAAACTGGGAAAATGAACAATGAATGAGATGTTTTCTTTTTTGCTTTTTATAACTGGAAATACTTTACCCCATTAAACACTTGGAGGTCAGTGTTCCATCTCTGTATTGAATATTTTCTCAAACAACAACTGTTGACTGCAGCAGGATATTATCTAAGTAGGAACAACATGGCTTGATTCATGGCTTTTATTTTTGACAGTGTTTGTGTAATGCTCAGAAGTACCTGTGTGTCCAGTGTTCAGATATTTTGTGTATATGCATCAAGTTAATGCATTTTTGAACTGAGGAGGATTTTGACAAGGAAGGTGCTACAATTCTGCTTCTATTGCAACAGAGGTTAAAATTCCCAGTGGGAGCAGTCTACAGAGGTTAAAATTCCCAGTGGGAGCAGTCTTAAGCCAATGCCCAGCAGTTCTGAATATCCAGCCCAGTAATGGGAACACCCTTAAGCTGATATCTTTGTCTCTCCTTATTCTTGTTAAGTGTTGAATACCAAAGAGCTATTGGCCTCATCTTGAGTGAAGAAAGCTTTTATATGACAGCAAGGGCTGGCTATGTTTAGTTTGCTGAACAGAGCTGACTAAGGCGTAGCTCTGTGGTTCTGGAGAAGATGACTGCACTCCCTTTCCATTTCTCCTTTGTTTATGAGACTCTCTGGTGTATTAGTTTTCCAGAAATGTGAAAAAGAGAGAGAAAGGATGGGCAGGTAGCTTGAAACCTGAGGTAAGTTGGGTGGATTTCCCCTCTCTTACTTGACAGTCTGGCATATCTTGGGTACATTAATTTCCTTCTGGGTTCTTTGGTTCCCTCTCTGTAAAGTAGGAGTCATACACCTCATATCACAAAGGCCCTGGCTGTGGGGTAAATCTATTCAGGACAGTGCAGAGTTCAAATTTTTATGTAGTGCAGGGCAGGTACATGCCCTGGGCAAACTGGAAATGAGCATTATATACTGGCAGCTGCAGACAAATCACATGGACTCACTCCATTTAGAAATACGATGCAGAACAGTAGACAAGAAGAAAAAAACATAGAAGGAGCTTGAAGATATGGTCTGTCTCACAAAAGGCAGTGAAAGGCAAATATTTCTTGGGGCTGAGACATCTCTGGCTAACATGATGACATGCTGTAATGTGAGAGCAGTTGGGAGGCCATTGCAGTGAGCTGGTGGCTGAGTGTCACGTGAGGCATGGTAGCCTTCTGAGCTGGTGAGTCCCACTTGCTTCATTGCATTATCTTTGAGAAATTGCAGGGAACTTGAAAATAAACAAGTGGGAAGTCCTATTGCTGTGCCTGGCAGGATTGGGTTGGGGTGGTGTGTTTCAAATGAGAAATTATTTCATATGTACTCAGGGGTTAGTCTGCGTGGCTTTACACGTTCTCCTTTCACAGATGGCAGTGCCAGTAGAAAATATTGCTATTGTTTTAAAACTCTGGTAATCACTTGCTTTCATGCCTTAAGGATAAACAGCCTCTTTCAGGGGGTTACTTGCCACAGTTGTATTACTCATACTGTGTTTCTTGCTTTGTTTGCTGGTAGAATACGTACACCAATGCAGACAAGCTCTTGGAGGCTGCGGAGCAGTTGGCTCAAACTGGGGAATGTGACCCTGAAGAGATCTATAAAGCAGCCCGGCATCTGGAAGTTCGGATTCAGGACTTTGTCCGGAGGGTGGAACAGAGGAAACTTCTCTTGGACATGTCAGTCTCCTTCCATACCCACACCAAAGAGGTAAGATGTGCATGAGGGAATTTTGCTGTGTATTGTAGAGTGTTGCAAGAGGCTGTCTCTGAAAACTCAGATCACAGAGAAAAGGCATTTTCACCACAAAGGGCTGTAATTACCCAGTTCATTTCATGCATATGAGTAACTGTTGTAAAGAGGAAATAAAATGTAAATTAAACATATGAATGCTACAGGACACTAAAATACAGGGACACAATATCAAATGGTGCTTAATCGCAACCAGAATGTATTGTTAGAAAGCAAGAATTCTCTTGTAAGAACGTGAGTTGATATTAACACATTGATTATAAACACGCCAGCAGCATGATCCTCTGAGGATTCCATTTAAATGTACTGTTAATTAATGTATCCCATATCGTTATGTGTTACTAGAAATCTTACATTGTTTAATGAGGCAGACTTGACTTTTCAAAACAACTGTTAAAGAAAAAACAGCCACATACTGATACAGTGAATCAGTGAGGACCTGAATAAATGCTGTTTAGTGTAACTGAAAAATATCCAGAGATAAGACTGTCTTGCCAGAGATACAGTGGACAGGACATCAAATGGGAGGCCACTGGGGATGTAATTAAAGCATACTTCACATTTTCTGCAATCCAAAGGCCATTCAGTGGTGAATGACTTTTAAAGATAGGGTTTCTGCTGAGAGAGACTGAGTTAGTCAGGACAGTTGTTTTCATGGTCTTCAGCATCTGTTTGCGAAAGCACACTTGACCAGGAAGATACTCTGAGAAGCTGAAAGCTTTGCCTGTGCGTGCTGATTTACACGTTACAAACAAGTTGCATGTATCAGGCTTCAGCGTGCTGGGGAGCCCCTGAGGTAGAAGGTGCGTGCACACGTTTGTTTGTATGTGTATGGAAGATGGAGTTACAGCATGTCCATTACAGCTGGTGGTACAAGGTTTCTCTTTTACGTCCTGCTTCTGCAATATACTAAAATAGTTAGCTTTCAGCTTGTGGATAATGCTGTTGTTCCCAGAGTTCCTCAAACACTTGCAGCTATGCTGGTTTGCCACTGGGGAAACTTAATTGGTTATTTCCTCAGTAAAAATTATTTCATAGCAGTTTCCTGCTGTGATTAACCTTGATTCACCTATGCAGGTGATGACTAGTAAAACGAAGATAGTTACTGGTATCGTGTAGGCTAATTTGGCTTTGGAAATAAAGCCT
Source organism: Machaerirhynchus nigripectus (assembly GCA_013397975.1). Classification (NCBI taxonomy): domain Eukaryota; kingdom Metazoa; phylum Chordata; class Aves; order Passeriformes; family Dicruridae; genus Machaerirhynchus; species Machaerirhynchus nigripectus. The sequence continues at coordinate 1,651,860 of VZRQ01007364.1, read as the reverse complement.
CCCTGTATGAAGGGATTGGGATTGCAGTGCATTATACTCCTGTTCTTCTTCAACAAGAAGGGAGTTTGGCTGCTCTGCGCACCTGGTTTTAATGAGCTCTTTTTTGGTGAATAAAAATGCAGATGTATAAAGAAATCACATTAAAAAAAAAATATTTTAAAAACCCATTTTTTATGATAGCATCGATGCTGTTCATTAGATGTTGAGAGTAAATGCTAAATCTTTGCCTCATTCATGTTTTCCATGGGACAAATTGGTTCTGTGATGTCTTTTGGAAAGTTCAGTAATTAATTTATGTTACTCTTAAGGAGATCCAGAGTGGACAGACTCTGGGTGCCTCTCGCCTATAAAGGTCCCTCCCAAATCAAACTGTTCTATGACTCTGTGGCTCTCTCTCCAGAGGGACAGTCAAGGGAGCTCTAGCATTGCTGGAACAACAGTAAAATCAGGGTGGACTCAGGAATCCATGTCCACATAATGAATGACAGCCATTGGGTTGGGTTGATAAGGCTGATTAGTCTTCAAGAGTTCCCCAAAGTCCGAGGATGTACAGGGGAAGTTTTCACTTACTTACCCATGTGTTAATTCACTCCTGTAGGGGCCAAACACTCTGATTTTCTGCAGGTTCAGTGAATTTCACTGTGTGCCACTACCCAGCTCCATCACTGACATGTTTCTGTGCTGGTGGAAGCCACACAACTCAAAACCTCGGGGGTTTTTTGCCAAAACTATTATGTGAGGAAGTTGCTGCGGTTTTAGTGTTTGTCTGCCAGCTGTGGGGATCCCCACAGACACAGTGAAATAACAAAAGACTGCCAGGGGGGAATTGGTGCAAAGGGCAAAGCGTTACAATAGGAGAGCCTTAGAATGTGTTTGGATCTGTATTTGCCTTTTTATGCTATAAATAGATTGGCCTAGGTAGAAATGAGTCATTGCTTGGCCTTGCTGGGCCCTTGTGTATTGTAAAATGGTGTGTTAACCAATGTAATTGTCATTCTTCAATATGAACATAGAACAGGTAAATTTAAATAATAACAGATCAGTTTAAATCACAGCGGATGTCAAGGCAAAGAATCCTTTTGCTGCAGCAGCAGTAAAATAGTGAGAGATCTGAGGTCCATTGCTGCTGTTTACCAGGAGCCAGTCCACTCACGGTGCTCACACGGGCCTCCCTTGGCCTCCTCCCTGCCATGCTGGGCCTGATGCTGGACTTGCTAAGACCATCCAAACCCATTTCCTGGGAGTGTTCTGGAGTGAGGAGAAAGCAGTTTGGTTGCCATGCTGACCTGTTTAACACTTGACATCTTTTGCATTATTCTAGAAGGCATTATCAGTTCCTTAATAATAGCCATCATTATTACTTTCATCCTTTGTAGTTAAAACCATTTCTTTAACTATGAACAACTCTTTCTCTTTTGTCCTTGGAAATGAGAAAAAGTTCCCTTCCTATTTTTTTGGCCCTGATATGGGAAACTATGGCCTAGATGAATTTTTCCTCTAAGTTTCACAGATTCTCATTATTTCATGTTGTATTAATCTTTTGAGACAGAACTGGTGAAAGGGAGAATTAAGTAGAAAGAATCAGTCTTAATGATACTTTTTCTTTTTTTGGAAATATTTTAAATATCTTCCTGCAATGAACATGTTTCTTCTGACAGTCTTCCTAGCACAGTCAAATTGTGTTTCTGATGTGGTAATTCCCAGGTGTGGATGAGTTCATTGACTGTGAACTTCTCACTGCTTCACCTGTACTCTGCCCACCTCTTCATCTCCACATGCAACTGCTCAGATTCTCACCACCTGAGAAACTTTTAACTGCTCCTACTTTCAAAACATGATCTTGTCAAAGAAATGTTTCCTTTTGTAGTCAGTCTTCCTATAATTTCTTCAGGACAATAGGTAGTGTTGAATTAGGGAGTCATTTAGATGCAGATATCCCCATGGGTAATGTAAATTCAGAGTGGCTTTTTATACTACCGTAGACTTGAATCACTGCCTGTTTCATGTGAAAGCATTAAAGAGGATCCCTTCTGCTCAACACTGACTTATACAGTTGAAGGAATATGAAAAACAGTCAATTAAGCATAATAATAATTCTGGTGGATTTTTTAAGTGACCTTGTTTAACGATACATACAATAGGCTGAAATGAGGACTTTTTGATGTGGGAATAACACTTCAGAAGCATAAATTGGAAGCAGTCCCCTAAGTGATTGTTGGTGGCATAACTCTTGAGTAATGTAGATGTCCTATTGCCATGCCTGTAAACAAGATTTTGTGTGTCCCACTGTCCTATAGCATTCATTATGCTCTTCTAGTTTGTACTCAATATTTTCCTACCCTTTTGGACCTAGGCATTTCTGATGGTGTGAGCAGAAACCTGGTACCCTGGGAATCAAATCCAATTAGCTGTATGGGAGGGTAAAGTTATAAATTATTATCACTGGGATAAATGCATTCAACAGACTCCTACCTGAATAATTTCTCTCAGGATGAAGTGTAATTGAATTCAGGTTCTTTCTTCAAATCTGACTCAATTATTGTCAGGATTGTCGGATCTTGCTCTTTTATCACAAATCTCATGATAGTTGATGTTTTTCTGTGAACTTTCTGCTTCTGCGATCAAATGATGGTACAGGATTCTTGGCTGGCATTTGATTTTGTTTAAAAGAGAATGTTTCTTGAGCCTCCTGGAGAAGAGGTTGCAGATGTCATAAAATCACACCCTGAAGAGTCAAAACCCTCAAGGCACATAAGAAAACATCTTGTAATTCATTGTATGAATCTTAATATTTTACTGTCTTGCAGCTTTATACTTAAGGTTCTGCAGTGTACATTTCCAAGTATTAAAATGTAGACAGGAAAGAGCACTGTCACCATTTCTGTATCACTAAAAATTTTTAAAATCCTCTTGCATAATTAAATGATGATGTAGGTTTGTTGTGTTACTTGTTGTATTGGCTGATAATGCAGTTGCTAATTTAAGAATGAGGAGGAACTTTGCTGAATTTAGATCCATTTATAGTATATGGGCCTTAACTAAACTACAAAGCAGTTCTGCAATTGTTTCATAGTTCTTTTGGGCATGAAAAGCATGCCTTACCACCTCTAGGTTTCTCATTTCTCAGTGGGCCTCAGATTACCAATTCTGTGTTGAGTCCAGCACAAAAAAACAGAGGCAGAGAATTGTGTTTTCAGATCATGTGCCCTGTGCTTTGTTGGCCTTTAGTGGGTCAGAAGAGCAGGAGGATGAGGTGCTCCATGCTGGCACTTCCATGTGGAGCCTGCCATGAATACCTGGCCCTCAGAATGGGGGATGGGTATGCTCAGAAAATATTTAATGTTGAGAAAAAGGAACTGCCAGATTCCTAACGGGTTCCTATGAACATGTGCAAAGTGGAACTTGGCAGACGGCTTCTGAGTGACCAAATTTGGGAACATTTTCTCATGAATGACATAATGTGTATTCTTGACATCAAGGCTAAGCCCTGCAAAATTTCAAACCCTTGCTTAAAAGCATGGAGGGTCTGGAGCATCTCATTTGAGCAGAAATAAAACTCCTAACACAGGCAAAGTACCTTTTTGGTCCCTTCCTCTCATTCTGGACCTTTTACCTCAAAATTCATCAAGTTCAGCCTCAGACAGACACCTGGTATGGAAAGTTTCACTCTGAAAATCTTGTCTGATAGGGCCATGAGAAAGTGAGAGCTAAGTCCTGGACAATTAAGTGTCAGACATCTTCCTGTACTATAACCTAAATTATTTGTGGTCAGCAGGTCACCTTGGTCACTCCACAGATAGCAGTGGGGTTACTCAAGTGGGTAATGGAGTGGGTCTGCCCTGTCAGTCAGGAATGGTAACAGTGTTTTATTGCAGGCACTGCTAACTTAATTTTATTTGATAACCAAGACCTGTGAAATTAAATTTTCTCTGCTTCAGTTGAATATTGTGATTAGAAGATTATTTCAGTCTAGATCACTAATTCTGACAGGTCTTGTTCCTCACTTCGAGGCAGAGCTGCTGGGACACAGGGAGCAGAAAGCTCAGGGGGCTGAGGTCGGCTGCTATTGACTCCCATCAGAAGAGTTGACAGAATGCATCGAAGTTAATCATGGAGCAAACATGTCAGTGGTTCTGGGATATGACCTGTAATCCTGTCACTCACTGTGAATTGACATAGGAATCAAAGTTAATGTTACTGAACTTAAAAATTTGTTGTTTGACTTCTACTGTTAATATTGACTTTCCAGAGCAATTGCCCACTAGATAATAAAGATCTGTGATGCAAGGGATATTCAGTTTAGCAACTCCACTTGCTGGCAGCTTCTGGAAGTTCTGAAAATATCTTGTTCTCTGAACATGTCTACCCCAAAATGTTTGCCTTACACACTTGCACACTGCTCCTGTCATTGACAGCATTTTTGTTCCTTCTCTCATATTATGTCCAGATTAAAAAAAAAAAAAAAAGGAAAGCATAAAACATTAAAATGACCCAAACTGGCTCTGTGCACATAAAGTGTTCACTGAGTAGCCAGTTCACACCCCAGAACTTTTCAGTGTTAGAATAAAGTACAGTGTGTCTTGTTCAAAAGCTAGAAATTTTGTCCTTCACTGGGATAATATTAACAGCTGAGATAGATGCAAAACAGCATGCAAAATCAAACTTTGAAAATATCTGGCCCTCCTCTCACTGCAGGGCTGTGAAACATCAAACCTTAGGCTCATGCCTCTTATAAATATGACCATTATTTTTGCTGGGAGCTAAATCAGTGTGGTGGTGGTGCTAGATGGATGGTTGGACTTAGTGATCTTAAAGGTCTTTTCCAACTTTAATGATTTTGTGATTCTGGGATTTTAAGTGAATGCTGTTTTGTTGTGTTTGTTTTTTTTAAGAAGTGCTCAGTTCCTAGATATTCTCCTATTCCCATCAGAGGTGAATTTGCAGGCAGAAATCAGAGGATGTGGTAGAAGTGAACTGCCAGAGGTGCCCATACAAGTAACACGTGTGCTGTCCCTTGCCTGGGTGGCAGATATCTTGGAGAAGGCAGATCACCTGTCAGCTTATCATTCTGATAATTGTGGCTGTGGAGAGGGCTCTGCTGGTATAAAAAGTGTTATTTTTGTGTGAGCTATATAAAAGTGCACTCTGGGTTATCAGCAATTAATTACCATGAAGCAGGAAAATAAAGGCCAGAGGGTAGACTGTGGCTTGGACCAAAATGCCAACATCCACCAGTTTTTAACTTTGGTGGTTCCTTTGCAGAGCTAAATCGTGTTTGTAAAGCTACCAAAGATACGGGACTGAGGAACCAGGACAGCTGGGGTGGTGCAGTGTGCCCTTCTTTCCTGTCCATTTGTTGCCCAGAAGCCAGTTTTTTTTCATGAAGGATTAAGTAGCTGGGAAAGAAAAGAGCTGTGGTATCCTGGCAGCACATCCTGCTCTTGAGCAGGGGAGTTTGAAACACAGCCAGACCACTAGTGAATAAAATTTTGCCATCTGTGATGGCAAAAGATTGTGAGACAGAATCAAAGTAATGAGAATTAAATGCTTGTATATGAACCAAATGTCATGAAGTCAAACCTGTGCATGGAAGAGAAATTCTTTCCACCATTCTGCCATGTGCTAGCCAAAGGATTCCTGTAGACTACTTTAAAGTTCATACTTCATTATCCACATTTTCCAGGCCATTCACCAGCATTGTTTCAGACCAATGGCTCCTCTCAAATATTGTCCTCGGCTTTTGGGGGCCCTTGCATGTGTTTTGTGTGTTGTGGAAATGGGTCTCCAGCCTGCATGCCTTGCTCTCCAAATATCAGTGGTTCATGCTGCAGATAAAAGGGAGTTTTATGAGCATCTTTGAATAGGATGTGCCAAGTCTCATAAAGTACTCTTTTATTAGACACATTTCTGCCTGTTCCCCTGATTTCCTGAAGCTGAGGAAGATGAGCTTCTCCCACTTCCAGTGTGTGGGCTTTAGTGCTGTGTACAAAGGCAACAGAGTGGGCAGCCGGTGTCTGCAATAATTTGTGTACTGAGTAAATCTCCATCAAAGCCATACAGGGACACTCCTGTAATTCAGTCATCACTCAAAAGACACGTTCTGTCTTTTACCTGAAGTGCATGTATGCACTGGAGTCTATTTAACTAGTTGAAAATGGTGTCAAGGGAGTGGCTCAAGTCAATGGATCCAACAAGACGGATTGGTTAAAGAGAAGTCACGCAGTTTTTTCAGTCCTTAGCACGTTTCAGAATGATTCAGAATTGTCACAAATTATTTGTTTCTGAGATTCCCAGCGTGTTGTGCACAAAGTTCCACAAAAGGCTCAAAGCAGCAGATCAGGGTAAGACTGCAAATGACAGATATAGCCAATTACTGGAAAAAACACAGAGGGAAGGGGTGCTGCAACTTCCATTTGAGTAGTGATGAGATGTTTAGAACCAGTGAACAATTTAGAGGAGAATGTAATGGTACCTGCATTTATTTTAGTAAATTACTGCATTAGTAGCGTGGGAAGCTTCTCCTGTACCAAATTGTACTGTATCATGCTGGTGTAAAACTGAGTAAATCTTCCAATGTAGGAAGAACTTTTTCAAGCCTATTACCAGTATGATCAAGTGCAGAATTTGATTATTACAGTTGCTGAAGTTAATTACATCCAGATTCCTAATTACAAATAACATCTTAAAATTATACTAGAAGAGGAACATGTTTTTACAATTTATGGTGGTGGCAGAAGAAGCATAGAACATGTACATTTGAATCTTCAGTTGTAAATCAATTTTCTCTCCTAGAGCAAATAGTCGCTGAATTACATTTACATGACCTTGGGCTGGGGATCTACACACTCCCTGATGTAAGCCTAGCTACCCAAATCATGTTTCCCTTGAGAGGAGATTATTTTGTGCTAGATCAATCTGGTCCATGCAGGACTTGGAAAAAGCATCAGATGTTTAGGCAGTGCAAATCCTTTTGCCATAGGCAAGGTTACTAATTAAAAAGCCTGAGCATACAGAAGCACCAGATGCAGCCCAACCAAGGATGAATGTCAAGAAATTGGCGAGGAAAAGGGAAAAAGCAAGAAAGAGGTTAGGAAGAGATCAGATGGGTTTTTTTCACAGAATGTTCCCTTTCCACTTGTCATTTCTTCCCAACCAGTTTGGTGGTATCTGACAACATCAGGTCTTGCAGCAGGGAGTCTCATGAGTTGTGTCTTACCATGGAAGTTGCATATTGTGGCATTTTGTACGTAGTGTCTGGTCATATCCCATTCTGTCACATTTTATTAGGTGTGGTGTCATTATGTGACACTTTGATGGTGGCATGAGGTCACTTTGCAGCTCATCATTGCAGACCTTGTTTTCTGTGTTTCTGTGGATGTTTCCTTGAGAGCCTGAATGTGACTTTGGGCAATGTTGCTGAAATATGCTTCCAGTTTCAACAACCATCGGTTCTCTCAACTGAAACTGGACTGGATGCGTTCTAAGTGTGAATAAATACCAGCTGATTAAGGTTAATTGTGCTGGAAAGTTTCATCTTCTCCACCACTCTGGTGTGGGGAAATTAAAGTAGAACAGACGACTTACTAAAGGCTCTGCAGTCACGCTGGAGGCACAACAGCATTTGCAATGATGCCTAAACACAAGTGCAGGCTGAAGTTCTGCTATAAATGAACATAAGCTTGGGATCTATGTGGCTTTCTAGTGCATATTATGAAAAATCTAAATGTTACTGCCATAGAAAAGGCTTGTATGAGCCTGTCATAGTAGCAGAGGGAAACAGGGCTGATGGACATTGCTCTCTGGAGTGGTTCAGCTTGTGTGATTTTGGGGGTTTTTTTCAGTCTGCCCTTGGTTCTCTGAATACTCACATTGCAAATCATGAAGTGGCAGCAGAGTCCCTGTATGTCACTGAATTCTTCTGCATTCTGTTCTAGTCTTTGTTGCTGTGGTGAATGTTCCCTTCCTGAGTTGTCATGAGCATCCTTTTAGGGCCCACCCTGCAATACCTGATGCTTCTCTGACACAGTAAAGGGGTAGAACATACAACCTGGGAAGTTGCTTGTTTCCATTAGCATCCTTGTTTTGAAGACTAGCAAAAATGCTGCACAATGGTAAATCTCATGGGTTGAACTGACTGGTTCTTTGCACTGCTCCCATTGCTCAGTGCTTTTAAACTGCTTTTGAGGGGATTGTATCTCATCTCTGTCATTTACAAATAGAAGCATATAAACATTGGGTGTTTAAGAGTCATTCCAGTCATGTAGGCAAGATTTTCTTAGCAATCTCTTTAGGTTTTAGATTCTCTTTAAAGTGGTTTCTTGCTCTGAGTCAAAAGCATTAATTTTTAGGTAACAGGCACAGGTGTCCTTCAAACCTCCAGTAAGTGGTCTCACTAAGTACTTGAGTAAAATGAAGGGTATTTCATCAGATGAAGTAGCTGGGAATAAAAAGCTATACTGTCTCTTGTATGGAGGGAAATTTTATATCCAAGAAAGATGCAAAAGTTGTTGCCAAAATGCATGAGGGGTGCCAGATGCTCCCCCAAAAGAAAGGAGGGGTGTCACTCTTCTTTCCTACTGTTCTAATAATCAGAGGAGAATTCGTTTTCTTGTCTAAAGCCTTGATAAATAAAGCCTCAGTTGTGGAGCCACTATGGACCTTCAGCATGAATATCTTCAGGAGAGGTCTTTACCTGAGGCTTCTCTGTAGCTGACAACCATGACATTTTTGCATGTAGCTTGCATGAGTCAGATTTGTGGCTGGATCTCTCTGATAGACTTAATTCAGGTTCTACCACTAATGCATTGGTATTTCCATATCCAATTAATCACACCAAAGCACAGATCATCTGAAGGAAGAACAAAACTTACTTTTGTGATACTTCTTTACTGTTTTCTAGGACTCTGTATTTTTTGTTTAGTACCAGTCAGGTACCATAATGCAGAGGTTATCTCCTTTGCATGCATCACTGGCAAACTTAGTGAAAGTCACCACAGGTGGATGTGGAAATACTGCCTTTATATTTGGAATATCTGCCTGTATCTACATACATCCCCTGTGGGGGTGTGATCAGGTGGCACCTTATTAATAGTGAAATATGTACGGGAATGGAACAAATGCTCATGAATTTTGTTCATGATAAGAATAAAAGAAGTCTATTTCTGCAAATATGAAATAAAAGTTGTGCTGTGCAGTATGTCAGATTTAGATGAAAAAGGGGAACAGTTCCTTCAGTCTAAGCTATCTAGCTTAGAGTAGGTCACAGCATGGGCTGGAAATGCACAAGGTATCCAGTGATTTGGGGCTTTAACAGCCAGGATTTTTTTTTTAATCGGTCAAATACTTGCATTGGAATGAAACATCAGGCCCTAAGAGGGACTGATTTTCCTGAGCAGTGACAACTAGGATGTGATTTCTGTTTTATGATTAACAGATGTTCTGACTGTGGTGTTGCACTGATAAGGAGTTGGTCTTTTAATTTCTGTGACATTAAAAGCAGGGCTTGATAACAATTTATTGCAGGTGCTATTAGTTGTAGCACAGAACCTAGAAGGTTTTGGAATCAGGTTCCTATTGTGAATTGTTCCTGAAAGGTCCTCCTAATCTTATTAATATCGACTGATTCTTTGTATTAGGGTTTTCCAGGGATTGGTGGAGTCTAAAGGATTAAAGGCCTCTGAGTCAAGGATGACCTAAATTCTGATAGATTTTACTATGCAAATCCTTACAGTCAGAGGTCATTAATGGAAACATCTGAAGCTAATATGAGTTAATATATTTGAGTGCTCTCTGAAATTAAAAAGTGTTTTGGTTCCAGGTGAGTACAATACCGTTTATGTTTAAGTATTTTAAAACGGCTTTGATTTAGAAGCCTACTGAAAAAGTGAGGTAGGATATTAAATATCCAAAGCTCCTGCTGAAAAGCTGGGTTCTAGAGACACTTTTGAACACAGGATTTTCCTCTGACGGTTGGTAACTTTCTCCTCTGCCCTAACATGATAATTTCAAGAAAACAGCAGATTCCTAACAATGAACAAAATTCTTGATTTAATTTTCATTTTTGTAAAGAAAATTCCCTGTGCTTTTTTTGTTCGGTTGTAGAATTAACTAAGAACAGCGAGAAATTTAAAAACTACTGGCTTTCACACGTCAGAACAGAAGGATGATTTATACGCATAGCTACTTTGCTGTATTTATAAAATACTCTAGTACTTGAAGATCTGATAAGGGGAAGAATTATTCCTAAACAACCTGGTCCTTGTCTGTTATAGTCCAGCTGTCCCTACTGTTTGAGTGGGTGCAGGGATTGGATCAAAACCAGTAAGATTCTCAATATAATTAATATATAAAGGCACTAATGCATTTTTCTTTATGGTAGCTTCCCAAAGTTCAGCACATGGACCTCAGACCACAACTGAAAATGACTTTTTTTTGGCTCTTTACATATATTTTTCATTTTTCCACTTATTTCTCATGCCTATTTACTTACATTTGTTTCTTTTATTAATAGTCCCCTTTTATACCACGCCTTTTTCCTAAGAATGTGAAAATATGTAAATATCCCAAGCAAAGGCATTCTGTTTCAGGCCAGTAGTAGGGCAGGCCATTATGATTATGCTATTTATGAATAAACAGCGGCGTTTACCCAAAATATTCAAAGCTGACTCTGAAAAGCCTACAAGTTAGGCATATGTTTTAATAATTGTTTTTGTAAGACTGTTGAGCAAGGAGTCAGTAGCAGAGGTGGGGACAGAGCACAGGGAGCTGGGCTCTCCCTTTTCTGGTATCATGAGTATGCTGGGACAGGTTCTAATTTTGGGGATTTTGGTTTGGACTGGGATGATAGCCTTGAAGTGTGTAGCATGTGTACAGTGTAGCATTTAGTGACTGTGGGCCCTGGTTATGAGAAGCTTTGGCAGCTGGAGCTTTAGACATCCCCATCCTCCTCTTGTTCAGTGTGGACGTGCAGAATTCATAGTCTCAGAGGAAATGCTGTAGGATGGGGATCCAGTGCAGCTCATTTTGAATACAAACATTTTTACCAGCTCTTTGCCACCCACACACTATGTCCTCCTCTGCTTCATGTTCAGCCCAAGGTCCCTGTGGGACAAAGCTCTGCAGTCCCTGGGACGGCGGGAGAAGCCGGCACCGCATCCTTTGACATTTCCCAGTGCGCTGGTGTTGTTTCTCACTCTGGTACTTCGCTGCTACCTCCAGCACATACCAGCAAAATGTGGGTTAATGGGGCAGGCGTGGCACAGAAAACAGTCTCTGGTGGAGTCATTAGGGTTTGCTGGCAGGCTGCCAGCTCGGTTGGTGCAGTTTTACACTCACTTTTCAGCACAAGCTTAAAGGGGAAACCTCCGTTCGCTTTAAGCCTTTGCAGCCAGCGAGAGACTGCCGGGGCATCCCTGCCCCTGTCCAGCCCTCTGACAAACAGCTGGCTGGAAATTCTCGTCTAAGCACTTGCAATGATTTGTTGCTGTGATTGTGGCTTTAAAACTGGTAGTCAGGACTACTCAAAATTAATGGATCTGCATGGGGTTGATTGGTGATATTGCTGTCTCCTGTGTTTGGATTTTCCCAGAGTTAAAATGCAGAGTCTGAGTGCATTTTGAGGAGGGGGTTTAAGTGCTGGAAACAAAAGAAAAAAAAAAAATAAACCAAAACCCCAACTGCTGGGAAGGCATAGCTGAACAGACACAGCCAGACTTCAGTCAGTACCATACACACATACCAAAGATTGTAGGTCTGTCCTGCAACAGGCTTTAGCTGCATGTGAAATTAATAGCAGCTGACAGTTCTCAGCTCCTGAAAGGGTTAGTTTATCATAGCTGCTGAAGATTTTAATTTGTTATTCGTGTAAAGAGTTAATCAGAATAAAATAATTAGTTATTGTTGTATAATAAACAGAAATTGATTTTTTTTTTTACAAAACTACCTGATATTAAGTTTATTTTACTGTATTGTTTTAAATAGAATCCATAACAACTGTATCTTTTTGCATTTAGAAATTTTAGGTCAGTTTTCCTGTGAAACATGCAGCCCTAGTTAATGCCTATTGATCTGGAATTAGAGAGCAAAAGGGTTAAATCTCAATCCCTCTCTGATTTATATTTCCCTCCCCTTCTTCCCAGCTGTGGACATGGATGGAAGATCTGCAGAAGGAGCTCTTAGAGGATGTCTGTGCTGACTCTGTGGATGCGGTTCAGGAGCTTATCAAGCAGTTTCAGCAGCAGCAAACAGCCACCCTGGATGCTACCCTCAATGTTATTAAAGAAGGGGAAGATCTAATCCAGCAGCTCAGGTAAGAATCCACCTGGGGCACAGGTGTTGAGAAATCTGATGCAAGCTGTGCTTTAGGGGTGCCTAAATAGGGAGCTGCAAGCTAGGATCAGCTGGGAGAGTTTGTTAATTCTTTGCTTATTTATAATTCTTCAGATCTTTTAAGTGTTTTATTGAAATTACTAGGAGTGATTTGTGTGGACTGATTGGAGTAGTCTGTGGATCAGCATGGGTTTCCTGTTTGACAGAGAGATTATTTATAGGCACTGGGAAGTGAATTGAACCAAATGTGTTTGAAGTGAATATTTTTAGTTGGTATTTATAGAAGATTGTTAAATGGTTCTGAGCTGAGGCCTTGTGATTTATATGGTTATTCCTGTTGTAGGGTAAGTGTATTCCTCTTAATAAAATACACACGTGTCTAACAGTCTTCACTGTTTCATTTTGCATGCAGCACCCTTCTATTTATCTTTGTGTATGTGGGGTTTATTCATAGTGTCAAAGAGGCTCTTATACTGCTGGTTCCACTAGCACTATGAATTAAACCAGCTCATTTTTGCCTAATTAAAAATACATGAAGAGACTAACCCCAAGAATTTGGGGGGCGAAGGGGGGAAAGAGGTGTCAGGTTTTTTGTTGGGAATTTGTTGGTTTTGTGTTTTTTTTCTTTCTCAATCTGCAAGTATCATCAAATGAACATATGCAGAGTAAGCTTTTACAGTATTTGTAATTTTGAAATCTCTCTCATTTGTTGTTACAGTGCTTTTCTGTTCCTTTAGCTTTGTTGACAGCAGTGAAGTTTTCCTGCCTTTTAGGGATGTTACTGGCCACTGAACCAAGTCCAATACATCACTTATTATTTAGACCTTTGTATTGTTACAGGTTTCCCTTATCCACGTGTACATAGTGTGCATGGTCTGTATACATTATAATATGCAAATATGCCAGGTTTTATGCATTTCACCAGACTGTCCCAGAGAATTACATCATCCTCCTCACCCTTTCATAATTTGATGCCTTTACTTCCCACCTGAGACGTGCAGAAAGTCATGAGCCATGATAGGAAAAGCCCAAGATGCTCTAGAGTAGAATGGACAGTGAGGGCTCTGGTGGGCATTCTGGTGGAGCTCTGCCCTTAAGAGCCCTCCTGGAGCCCTTAAGTATTTTACTACTGCCACGTGCTGAGCCTTCCTCTAAGCTTTTTCCTGTCACCCTGGATACAGAGTTTTCTCTTCTGGGTCAGAAAAAAAAATATGAGAGGTTTGAAGGGACTGCCCTAGGTTTTGATTGTCATTCAGCCCTGGGCAGCCACACTGGAGAGCCCATGGAGATTCCTACTTTTGCTCTGTGTGACTTGCTGGCACCACAGGGGAGGGCGAGGGACCCGAGCTGCGGTGCTGCTTGCCAGTCTTAGAGTTGGAGAGGAAGGATCGGGAGCAGACATAGCTAGGTTCCATCGTTGTATTCGTCTTTGCTGATGAGATCAGAAGGAAGGAAACCTGCTGGGTTTGGTAAGTGAGCTGCCAGAGGGGAAGGGGTTTTAGCTAAGAGCACATGTATGGCCAGCTGTAGCAGGTCAGTCAAAGGTCTGCATGGTAACCTACTTTTACGCAAAGAAATTGTTTGCAAAGTTTAGGGCCTTTCTATGAGATCAAAAAAAGGCAGTGAAATTCTGGAAAGATTTTTTTGTTATTCTTCCCAACTATTGGTATGGCATCACTTCAGTGCAAACACCCATGGAGAAAAGTCTGAAAGGGACCTTGTACGGGCCCATCAGGTGGAGTGTAGAGTGGCGTGTGGGGTTGCAGAAACTGTCGACATTCAGAGAGTCCTGGTTCTGGTTGTGGGATTGGCCTAAAGGCTTTTTGCCTGCACCTGAGTCATAGGGAATTGTGGAGAGTGGCCAGGGTAATACCTGGAGCTGAAAAGTCAGTGGAGAATGGGGAAGATGTGAACTGCAAGGTGGTGTGTGTGACTTCAGCTTTTTCTTAATGTGAACTTAGTCAATTCTTAGTTTCAGTCTTTGAAAAGTGACAGTGGCCTCAGCTTTGAGACTTTTTTTTTTAAATTGGTGTCATGCTCAAATGTTTGCAAGATACCAAGGTTTCATGGTGGCTGTGTCTAACAAAGAGAAGTTGGGTTGGGGTCTGGTTTGTACTCTGGGCAGCAAGCAAGGTGGAACAAGGTGAACATATTTGTGCAAAGTGATTCCCTGTTTCTGATGGAGTTAATACCAAAGCCAGAGAGAACCTTTGAATGCACACAAAAGTTTGCAGCACTGAACTGTCAAGGTGAGCTGGTTCAAGTGTTGGATTTCAGTGCTCTGACTAACTGCAAAGCCTGTAATGTGATCCTGGACTCTTTCAAAAAGTGAAGCAGAACAGTGTGAAAAAACCCTAATGAAGCTGCTTCTGTGTGTGCCCACTCTTAACAGCTTTCATGGCTGCTGGCAATGGTAAAGAACACACAGATAAAGAAAAAAAGGAAAAACTAGAATTGCTGCAATCTTTTCTTTAGCACAGGATTGCGTTTCAGTGTGGATCACCTTGTACCTGCCATGAAGAATAGATGGAGATTGCAAACGCTACAACAATGAAAAGAATGAAATACACTGCTCTTATCAAGCATGTCATAACACAGGTTAAAAGCAATAAAATTACAGGAGCGTTGGAAAGTTTCACGTTTCTTGTTCTTATCTTTGAGAGAACAGATTTTGGTTTAGAGAGGATCACTTATGTAATAGCACTCTGTGTTTCCTCCAGATAGGTGATGAAAAGCTCAGCTGCCTGAGCTAAATACCATGCCTGGGACTGCTCTTCACACAAGGTCTTCAAGGCCTCAGTGACTACATCAGGAGGCCAGACCTATCAGGAATAAAACAGGCCTGCCTAGCAACCCCGTACATGTCATGGCTCACATTGGAAACACTTTTCACTCTTCCTTATCAGTGCTTTGCTGAGGTGATCGTTGTTCTCAGCAGTCAACACAGAGCAAACCTTCTGAACTGCGGTTCCAGGGGTGCTGCTGGGGGCAATATTTCTGCTCATCTCTGAAAGGCAAAACAATGACTTGCTCCAGCGAGATGTAAAAGAGCAGGAGTGTTCGTGGCTGAAAAAAAAAGCCAGTGAGGAGTTACGCATCTTGCCTTTTTTACAGTAGCATATAAGCTTCAGATAATGGGTGTTTCTCACTGAGCTTTCTCCCAGTTAAAGCACTGAAAGTGGTTTTAGGAGCACAGTGCTAATTTTAAACAAAGTCAGCAGCAATGTCCTGAGTCCAATTTTATGTTCCCCAAAGTTTATTTTGGGGTTTTTCTCCCAATAATTCCCTGAATTTTAAAACTTTAATCCATAGCCTTTCAGAGGTTAGTAAGGATCTTATATTAATTCTTTCCCAGAATTTCTTATCACCAGACAGAACAAGAAATATTGTGGCAGAAGCATGCAATCTCAGAAATGTTTTTTTTCTGTAGGGAGATCTTTCTTGAACCAGACTAGCTTAGAGGTTGTCAATGCCTTATCCAAGGAGACTTAAGAAAAACACCAGATTACTACTCTTAAACTTTTGTGTTGCATCAGTCACTGAAATGCAAGCGTGGCTTGATTTGAAGAGTGAAATGTTTAATGAAAAAGAATTTCTAAAACTAAGTGTGTCTCTAGATCCCGTGAGAGATTATTCAACACCAGTCTTGAATAATTCATTGAGTAATTCAGATAATATATGAATAGTAATAATCCTGCATTTCAGTGAAGACTTATTTCATGTCCTTTTATAGACGACAGGTGCTGACTGAGGGAAACAGAACTTGATTGGATGCAGCCTCAGATTAAGCTCTAGTTTCAAAATCTCTAGTTATTTTGATTCCTCCTTCCTCTGTACAGTTCTAATGTGGAGGCAGAGAGAGACCCTGTCATCACCAAGAATGTGAAAACAGAGTGGGGCAGAAACCAGAACACCTGGAGAGAGAAATATTGGTGTAATATTCCCTTATAAGCAAGGGAAATCAGTAGTACTTGCTTTAGAATAATGCTGGAGCATCTGAAGTTCAGTGTATTAAATATCAAATATTTGAGGAAATAGAGGTGAAACACATCCAAAGAGCTAATTACTGTGCAGTTAATATTATTCTGCATTTTTAATTTTATTCTGAGATATTCAGGCAAAGGCTTGTTCTTTTCCTTCAAGGCACATAATGAAAACAGAACAATGTGTGTGCTTTGTTGCCTTAGAACCTAAAAGGTGTGTTTTAACCACAGCTAAAATGACCCTGTGTAAGTGCCTAGTTCAGTTTAAAAAGCATCTGCTAAAGATTATGCTGGGGTTTTTTCTCCATTATGCTCCCTGACAGTGTTCATATTAAAGTTGACTGCATGTTGGTTTGATCTGACCCTGAGTGATGACGATTTGCACAGATCTTTCCAACAGTGTATTTGATAGGGTCTTCTGTTGCCTTAGTTTAAATATACCAAATAATGCAGCTGCTATCACACACCTTTGAGCAGGTTGGATGGAGAAAACCATTACATCTGAATCTTGTTTTAGCCAGTGTGCCAAAGCCAAGATTAAATTTTGGCTTCAGAGTTTCCTTTCTGGTCCTCTGAAAGTTGAGGGACCTTATGTGGAACATTTGAGGATAAATTTCAGTTCTTTATGTATGCAAATGGTATTTATCCATAAAACAGTCACTGAAAAAGAATTTGCTGGAGACATAGCATACTGCAGGTGAACCTATTAATATACCTGAAAGAACAAGTAGAAAAGGAACTGTCAGGACTGTCCTGTGCCCATGCTAAGACTTTTTTCAAACTCCCCCTTGGTCCTGGCCCACCAATTAAAGGGTCTGCTCCCTTCTGCTGCCTGTAAATGGAAAATGTAACTGGAGCAGTATCTGTCCTGTCACAGTCACAGCTCATTTCACTTCCCCCACTGAAAAGACAAGTCAGAATCTCTCTTAGAGTGTTGGAAAGGTGTGTTGGGGTTTCTTTGCACTGTCTTCTGTATCCATTGCTGTACTATGTAATCCAGAGGATATCAAGGCATCTGTAGCCATTGGTCTAAAATACTGGTAATTCTGATTCAATTAGTCTGTAAGTAATAAGGCAAATGCGAGAAGTTAACTTGTAAAGGTCCAGGTGGCTGAAGAGCAGCTCAGTTTGATGTGAGTATAGGCAGGAGCAGGTGACCCTGTAGCATTAAAGGTGATTGCCAGCTAGTGTCCTCAAGAGAGCCATTGGGATTGATGTGCCATCTCATCCCCTGCCCCTCACAAGGGTGTAAGGTCACACAAGAAAGGATGATCCCCCTGTTCAAACTTCGTGCCGAGCTCAGGAGCTGCAGGATTTCGGCAAGTAGAGGAGATGAGTGCTGCACACACCTTCCTTCAGCCCTTTGTGCTTGGGTTTCCTCCTCAGCAGCACGCAGAATCACAGATGTGTAGTTCTTGCTCTTTTGCCTGCCTCACAGCTCAGCTTTAACCCTGCTCTCTGCCTTGCTACAGGGACTCTGCCGTTTCCAACAACAAGACCCCACACAACAGCTCCATCAGCCACATCGAATCCGTCCTTCAGCAGCTCGACGAGGCCCAGGTACAGATGGAAGAGCTCTTCCATGAGAGGAAGATTAAGCTAGACATTTTCCTTCAGCTCCGGATTTTTGAGCAGTACACCATTGAGGTAAGAGCTCGCTGCATGACCTGAGTAGGGGGGAGCTGTGAGAGAGAGGGCATGTGAGCACACTCTGTGAGGGTACATCTCGAGCTGTTTGATTGTGCTCAGCTGTCCGCTGAGAGGGGGAGAGAGTTACAGCCATGCTTTAGTTCAGACTGTTGCACCTAAAGTCTGCTTTAGGATAAACTGCCAGAATGCACTGGGATAGGTGCTTGGTTGCTTACCTGACTGTGCTGAGAACCTGCCTGTTTGCAGAGGAGCTTTCTGAGATGCCTGTTAGAAGTGTCTGTTGTCACGAGTCACTCAGGGATTTGAAAGTTGTGTGTCACTAGTGAGATTGTCTCTTCAGATGCAAACAGATACGTGCCTGTCTTTAAACCACAGAGTGAACACCATGTTAGGCATAAAAGGAAAGGATATTTAAAATGTGGGCTTTATAGACATTACAGTGGATTTATTTAAAAAGGAAAAGAATATTAGAGGGGAAAGTTAAAGTACATTTTATGTCCTCATGCAAAAACGGGTCTCTCAGTTCTCTTTTGAACTTCTGTTTTGGAATCAAAAGCTCTGGATGGAGAATTCATCAAAACATTAATAATTGGGGTATTCTTGGACTGAGAAATTTTGAAGAGACTCCAGCCAATCTCAGTAATTACTTCCTATAGTTCTGGTAGGATATGATGAAAGAAGAACAAAATGTTTATTAACTTGTACACAAAGTCCATGAGACTCGTGTCAGTGCTTGTGTCCTTTGGGGTGTGTTCCTCCTGCTGAATCCCCCTGGTGCTTGTTCAGTTCAGGGAGCACCTGTAAGTGTTTGAGGGTGATGCCTTCCTGAAGGTATTGTTTGTAAATCTCAAGGTGGGTGCTGGTTACTAGTGGGAGGTTTAGAATGCTGTGTTACATTTTGTGTTTAAGTCATGGCATGATGAATTATAGTGGAATAAAAGGCAGGAAACAGGTGTCTTGTTTCCTAAAAGGTGTCCTGTTCTATAGCTGAATGCCAGAGATAGGAATCAGTGAGGAGTACCTGAGCTTTTCTGCTGTGACTGCACTGTGAGGTATTTCACTGAAGTCTGTCCTACAGGGCTTGTTAATTATGTAAGTTGGAATAGTTTCATTTACTTACCAGTTATATGCAACCTCCTTGCTATTGAGAGGCACCATTCTTTGTATGTGTGTATAAATATAAATGTATGCATTTCATGTCAGATACTGCTCTTCCAGCAAAGTATGTTACCTCCTACATTTAGATAGAAGATACTTTGATACGTGGCAGATGCTGAATAATTGAGAGTTTTACTCTAAAGATGCCAATGGGTGTGAATGCTGTACATGAACATACCTATAAATGGCTCCTATGTTTTCAAAAATGAAGAAAAAGAAAAAAGAGACAACCAATATGTGCTTCTGGAATGCCCAAGTGTGTTTGTAGATAGTATGTGGTGAACCCATGTGAGTTATTCATTAAGGTCTCAGCCTGTTTCACTGCGGATTCAAGGTCTGAACCTAGAACTGTGCTGATTTAAGTTAAAATATTTTTTAAAAATTAAAGCAAATCACTGTGCTCAAATTATTTTTCTTTGTAAAAAGTCTTTCAATCAAAGAGTGTCACCACCAGGCAGTACAGTACTGATGGGGCAACCGAGGCATCAGGAGAGGATGTAACTTACACTGTTCCCCTCCACATGGGATACCAAAATGAGAATACTTTGTGGATACCTCTGATTTGTTTCTGCATGGATCCTACTTCTCTATATTCACAGAATGGAGTGGCTGTGATACATTAAGATATTTAAAACTGGAAATGTGCTTCAGAGTCTTCTAAAATCAGATTAGCTAAAAAGGATTTTAAAGAAAGTCACCACTTAGTTGTCACTGTAGATTTGCTTTTTATCATACAAACATCTGAATTCCCTCTACAAGATTATATTACAGGGAAATCTGAGGGCATGTTTCATAGACAGTCTATGGGCAGATGATTTTATTTAGAAAGCTCCCTCTCTTGGAAAAATATATATTTTTTAGAATAATTGTGACAATTTCTACTGAAAACACAGTGAAAAATATATCCAGGTCAGTATCTTAAATTCTCTAAGTACAGTTAGTGCTCAAACAAGCAAGGCAGTTTGATGAATAATAAAACAAAGGCAGTTTGAAATAGAATGGTAAATAACACATGTATGCTATGCATTTCAAACAACAGCTGAATTGGCTCAAATTGACACGGTAATGGTGCTTAGAAAGTAGATTTCAGTCAGTTGCCTCAGCCGTATAATAAAGATTCCAAGTCAGTAGGAAACTGTTACAAGAATTAACAGAATTATCTCATGCCATTGTTGAGAAATGAAAAGATTTTTTTCATCACTATCATTTAAAAGTTTATAGTATTTATGATGGTTGGCTATTCCAAGCTATTGAGGGAAAAATGATGATGACATTTAAAACAGGAAATTAAGTATTTTTTTCTACTAAAGACGAGTAGCTTGAGCTATGACTGGAAGTGTATTTAGGTTTTAATTTTCCATAATAGCCTAGATCCTGCATAGATTAAGAATAGTGAGATAATGTGTACCAGTATGATTGACTGTCAAATTAATTTCTCCTTTTCTGGTCTAGATAATCCCCCTTCCATCTGTCCAAAGAGCAGAGCCATATTGAACACATCCTTAGTAAAAGACCTCTACCTGCTGCAGCTGCCTTAATCCTCCCTGCGCTCACACAACTGCCTGCAGAAAGTGGGCCCTCCTCTTCTTCCTCCTCCTCTTCCTCCTCTTCCTCCTCTTCCTCCTCTTCCTCCTCTTCCTC
>VZRQ01007364.1:1434273-1631004 GCA_013397975.1 Machaerirhynchus nigripectus | reverse complement strand
AAACACCTTTCTCCTCATTGCTGCTTCTGCCTTGTCAAGCACCAAGTTTCCAGTGTTTCCCTCTCAGGTCTGTGTTCTTGGGTCTGTTGTTCTTGTGCTCCAGGGAATCCCTCAAGATGAGGACCCTTCCCTGGCAGCTCTGGTGAGAGGGAGATTTGCATCTCTCTAGTGGAACCTGGAGGGATGCAGCTGTGGGAGCCCATCTGCTTCCAACAGCTTTAGGGAAGACTGCACGTTAGAGTTCAGCCTCAGAGAACAGTTACATCTCATGTTGTCTCCTTCCATCCAGTTTTGGTACTGAATATTTTTGATTCTGTTAATTTTCCCTGCTGCTCTCTCTCTCTCTCCTCTTTCTATTTAATAATGCAGACAAAGTATTAGGATTTTTTAAAATTCACGAATGGGAAATGAATGATTTGCCGTTTTGTTTAGGAAGTGTCTGTCTTTTGTTCTTTGGAAACTTCCCTGCTTTGTCTGTTCTCCCCAGGTATTGAAATTTGTGCCATAGATCACATAACCCATTCCTCTGGCTCTCCTTCCTAAACTTACACTATGCCCATCTGTTTTGTAGCCCTCCTGGTTTTTTAGCTTTTCTATAATCTTTGCCTCTTGACAGAGGTTTGGACCCAGACAGGCTTCAGGATTAATGATTACTGCACAAGCAACACTTATTTCCATCTATTTAGGCATTATTGATTTTGTACTTCAGTAAAATCTGTCAACTATTGTTGCATTTTGTCTTCAGGAAAAATACTTTCCTTTAAGAGAAGTCATCTGCCTGTTTCTTTGGCAGGGCAGACCAGCTGTGTTCATTTAGGACTTTTAAGGACTTCTAAGTCTCACAGGCAGCTTTTGTGTTGTACTGGAGTCATGGCAGGTTTGGCAGATACGAATTTGGGTACAAACCCACAGACCCATAGCATGTGCTGCCTGTTCTTTCTTGCCTTAATCTCATTATATTGACTGATATTTACACTCTGGGTTCTTGGGGTAAGTTATGAAATTCAAACTATGGCAACACCTGGAAACAGACAGAACAGAAACATGAGAGAGCCTGGCTGTCCCTATGGGAGGCTGTTCTACCCTAAGTTTTAGCACCACAAAATGACAGCCCAAGCTTTATTTAGGAAACGTGTCTAAGTCTGATGCCTGATATGTTTTATTCCTTTACCAAGCCACTCTGTGTTTCAAAACAAGATGGGATTGTTGGGATTATATGGTTGGTCTTTTTATATGATACTGACTTCAGCTGAGCTTGTGCAGCCAGCCAGGTAACTTGGGAGATTTCATGGAATGTGAATGTGGTAGCTGATCCGCTGTGAGGAAATCGGGAGTAAGGCTGGAGGGCTGAGGGCAGGCAGACTTGAGCAGCAGTGCTGGCACCACGCTGAGTGTTTTATACATACAAAGCACAGTCTTGCTCCAGAATTATATCCTCAGGAAGATCTGTCAAGTATACTTTTTTGTCCCTTGCTTCAGGAATAGTAATTTAAAGGCTTATTAACCATTATTTGAGTGAATGCGAGTGTACAGCAAAATGCTGAGTAAATGTGTAAGGACCAAATGGTAAAATGCACTGAGTTGCAACCCCTAAAAAATTACTGCCGTGCAGAGTCTTTCTGCATATTTTTCCCTTAAAGCTTTTGTTGAGAGGTTATCAAATTCACCTGTAGGCCTCTATAAAATGCTATGACTGAGAACAGGAACGATCTCAGCCAATATATATCCAGCAACATTTGTTGGTTACCTCAAAAGAAACTTCCTTCTCCCTTTCCTGGAAGTGTCCAGCTCCTCCCCTTGCATGTATAGTTTCTTTTCCTACAATGTGCAGTGCTAGACAGAACCTGTGTTCTGTAGTCTTAGAGTGATGTGGTTCCTACACCAGGAGAGTCCTGGGAGGGATTAAGGGGGTTCCCACAGTACAGCATAAATTGGATCTTGTATGCCGTTTGTTATATTTCAAGAAACATGATCACTAAAATCTTCACCTGCTGGATATCTAATTTTCCCCCATCAATTTCTTTGGGTCTGTTTCACCTGCTAATTAAAATTTTCAGTCTTGGTCTCTCTTGCTGGCTCTTCTGGCTGTTCACAGGCATCTCCGAGCATGAGTTTAGGACGAAACAGGAGCCAGCTTTCACAGCAGCTCATTTCACTGTTTTTTACAACTTATTTGAGCGTCCCATTCCAGGTTTATAATACTTGCAGAACTTTTCAAGCGCATTAGCTGCCTGCATGAAGGTACAAGATGTTTTGTAGCCCCCTCACTGACTAAGAGCTGACACTCAGGTGTGAATTTCTTTATTAGAAATAAGTGTTACAGAGATTTTGAGACAGGTTTGAAAGAAAGAATGGTGAAAAAAAATTCAGCCTATTCTGTTCATAATCTGGAGTCCTGTAATGTTTCATGCTTAGTGAGCTTTTGTTTCTCTTTTCCATCTATACCAAGTTTTCCAACTGCATGTCACTTCATTTTAAGGAAAGGAATGCCCTAAGCTGTTCTGGGCACCCTGTGTTTTGGAGCTGAATTCCATCGTTGCTCCAGATATTTTTGGGATTCAAAGGAGTCAAAAGCACCGAAGCAGAATCATCACTGTGACAGTCCTTTCACACTTCAGTGGCTCAGGTCCCCACTAAGCCAGTGCGGCATCTCTGTCTGTTGTCAAGAAAAAGGGGTGACAGTGTTGTCATTTTGCACAGCATCAGCCAAAACCAAGGCCTGAGAAAGAGGAACAGCGAACTTCCTGCTTGTATGATCTCTAGAAGTGACAGTTCCATTTACCCTTTCCTATCTTAGCCTGCTCCTGGACCCACTTACAGTGTTACATCCAATCCTCTGCTCCTTCAGCCTGCTCTGAATGCTGCTGCCCTTAGTATTCCTGGTGCCCAGTCTCTGGTGTATGCCTTAGAGTTCTGGTCTCACCAGCTCTATTATAATTCCTTTCTTTCTGCATTCACAGATATTCCCTCTGCATCCAGGAGTTGGAATTTTGTTTTATTCCTTCCTGGATCAAATCTTACCTCTCCTCTCATCCATCCTCACTCTGTTAATCCCAGCTGTAAGGCTGTCACTTTTTTTCTCTTGAAATGAGGTAGATCTTGCCTTTTCAGTACAGATCTGCTCTGTGCCTGTGTGACTGTTCTTCCTGTCCTGGCTCACCCCCATGCTCTACCCACTCTTCTCACCTTTGCTTCTCTTCCTGCTTGCACCATCATTTTTGTTGCAACCTGCCTCCTACATTTGCTTATTCTTCCCAGGCATCTTTACTCTTTTTTCAGATCCCTCTCAAGCCCACTCTCTTTGTGTTGATAGCTTGTGCTCCCATGATAGAACATTTTTCCCTCCTCCTCATATGCCCTTCCTCAGCCCATACTTCAGAATATCAGCTCCTATGTGATTCATGCTCCATATAGCATTTATCTTCTTTCACTTGATTCCTCACTTCCCCTCTCCACCTCCTTCAACTGGCAAACAAAACTTTCAGGTTGCCAATAAACAGCGTGACTTTAGGTGTTGAACACTGAATTAAGGCCAAACAAGCAGCATTCAAGGCTCAGAAGCACCATTTTGTAGAAAATCTCTGCAGCAGCAGCATAAAAAAATATACTTCAGGATTCAGATAAGAAATTACTCGAGATGTACCATTGCCTGCACAGCAGCTGCTGCAGCTCTGGCAGGCTCTTTTGCCTAATTCACAAAGAAACTACAATGTAGGCATGAGCTGCCTGGACTGCTCCTGTTGTCATTATTACTCCTACTACTTTTCACCTGTGTATCTCTTCTCTATACCTCTCATTATTCTCCAGGACTGAAGAACATGTCCTTCTCCATTTGGTCACGTTTCCTGCTGGTGTTGCAACATGATAAATCCATTTAAGTGCAAATGCAGCAGTATTGCAGCAGTGGAAATTTGGATATATTAAATTGCTGCTTTAGGAGGATTCCTGCCTAAAGACTACATGGTCTATACTGTGGTCACTATGTCTGCGTGGAAAGCAGACCTGGCTGCCACAGTCTGTATATCCATAATTGCTCTGTGATGGTCTCATGGAGCTCACACAGACCCAGCATTTGCTCATGTGCTTCCTCCATTTCTCTGATAAGGATATCTCAGAAGCCTCACTTCATACTAGAGTGGGTTCACTGCCAGCATTGCTTCTCCTCCCGTTATCATGGCAGCAGGAGCCTCTGTTTCAGGTGAAGAATGACAAAATGTGCTTCCTAGGCTCATTGGAATCAACAGCTTTGTCATGTCCTTAATCAGTACTCCTGGGTCATTTGATCTTCCTTTAGTAATAGGGAGCTGTTCTTGGCCACTGACCTTGTATGACCCACAAAAAAGGAGGGTGACTCCTTTCAAGGAGTTGGCTGAAGTGTGGCTGACAATGAGTCGTGTGTGCAGCTTTCCTTGGAACAGCATGGGAACCAGGGGATAAGGCTGCTGCCTGTGCTAGCGTAGACCTGTGCACTGCTGCTCTTGCTGCTCTCACAACCCTCCTGCTTTGGTACAATTTCTTTCTCAAGCCACAGCAGAGCAGAGCAGAGCTCAGACCTTCTAGTACAGCAGGGCTTCCCTTCTGTCACTGCATGAGAAGGTTGCTGAGGTCTATTTAGAATCACAAACACTGGGAAGTAAAGTGAATAAAATAAGAAGCGCAGTCAGTTCTCCCCACAAAAAACTAGCACATGAACAGGGTAAACTAATCAGCCATTCTTCTTTGTCAAAAGGGAATAAAACAAGTTCATGGCCAAGTGACCCTCATTTATGAGAGAATTCCTGACACAGGCCCAGTGCAATTGGGTCTTGCCACAGCTTAGGACACAGGACACTTCTGTTTGATGCAGTCAAAGTTTTATAAGAGATACCAAGGCCTGACTAATCTGTGAAAGCATTTTTTAGACTTGAAAAAATATATGGCTGTAGTTAACAGAGCTGCCTAATTACATCTTCTTCCTCAAGAAAAATAAATCATTTTCCCTATACCCAAATCAAACCAGTAAATTCAGACTCTGGCACAATTTCCAAATGGTCCTGTTTGAAGTACAGAAAATGCTGGTGTTTTGAGGCATTATCTGTACAGTCAGAAAAGGAAATGTCTCAATGAGATATGCAAAGCAGCACGGTCTCTGGAATAAGGCACCAGATTGGGATTCAGGAAACCTGGGTTGTTACCACAGCCCTGCTATTGCTTCTTGCCTTATTGTGCTTTAGATTCCCTGCTAGCCATCTGTTTGTTACTCAGAGCAATGTACCCAGCCTTCCTGTACCCACTTAGCCTGAGAAATTTGGTGCTGTTCCACCTCTTGCTGTGCCTGACTCCTTCCTCTCTTCCTCTGACCCAGCACACGGATGACTGTCACTCCTTCATCAGCCCCCCCTCAAAGGCTATTTCCTTCCTTCCTTCTTCCCTCCACTGGTGGCTGTGCTCTTGGCCTGGCAGAGCTGGCACTCACTCTGACAGCTTTCTTACTGCTGGACATGTCTGACTGTCCAGAGCTGCTCAGGTGCAGGCTCAGTTCCTAGCCCTGACAGTGTGGCATGGAGCACCAGGGGCTGGCCTTGCATCCTGCATTGCTTATCAGCTTGGGTCCTCACTGCCTGTACCATCCTTTCCTCTTTCGTTGGAACACTGATTTGATCTGGGGAGTGTGGATAACAGAGAAAAACCCTTTTTAGCTCCATTGTCCTCAAGGGACAGGTCGATATTTAGGTGCAGCTCCTTCTGTATGTGGAGCCTGGTGGAAGCTGGTTTCTGCCACGAGCACGAGCTGCACTGGTTTCCTGGGAGCCACCCTTCTCCTGAGTGTTTGCTGCAGACCCATCTTGGATACTCAGGCCTGAGGGGCAAAAACCAGTACAGTCAGGAACAACCATTTCCTGGTGCTGGAATTGAAATTATTGTAGATTTAACAATAAAAGCAATGCTGCTTATTGTCCCTTCTGCAGCCAAGTGGAGAAGTTACCCAAACGAAGTTCTTCTGATTCATTTATGTCATATGCTTTTCCATTAGAAAGAGCAGAAAGGACTTTACACTGAGTTTTGTGTTACTGCCATGACTGTAGGAACCCGCATTCACTCTGAATTAATTCTGTTGTTTGTAGTTTGAAATGAGGTCAGGATCACCTCAGTTCTGATTACTGTTAGCTGAGCATCTGTCCCTAAATGTAAATGTATCTAGTAAAACTCTTCTCCACCATCAACTTTGGACATTTTTCCGTAACTGTTAAATCTGCCAATAAATCTCCACAGTCCAGGGACACCTGCTGTGGTATGTGAATGAATCAGAGGCTGCTAGAATCAGGAATGGGGCCAAAGACAGTGTAGAGATAGCTATTATTTAAAGGTAATTGAGTGGAATGGGCGAAGGAACGAGCTGAAGAAAAATAGAAGCCCCTCAGGATATCCACGCTCAACCTTCTATCCTGCAGCTGAGTCCCAAGTTCTTCATTGAGTAAGTCTGCTTTTCTGCTTCTCTTGAAAAAGAGCCTAAAACATGCACTTTTCTTTCTAGTACAAACGTATGTGCTCCTTTCTATTCTGATGTGAGAAGGGCTGAGAACTGGTCCATTTGGGTCATCTTCCTAAGCCTGTGTTGCATATGATGTATGTTTTCTGGAAAGGAAAGCTGAATGGAAAATTTTGGATCTTGGTTCCTTAGGAGGTTAAGCATCTCACTGCACACAGGCCCTGAGGAGCACTTTGAGTGAGAAGCAGAGAGCTTTTCACTGCATCATAACGTGCACAAGTGGGAATGTAAATACCTACTTTTAGCTCTCCTGAATCTAGCTATGAGGAATTGACCTATTAATCAGAATTAAGGCATTTATTTAATAATTTTCAATCCTTCTAAGACTTGTATTCTACACTGTACGACTTAATTCCCATTTCCCTTGTCCCCCTTCCCTCATTCGTTGTCACTAGGACATCCTTTCTTTTTTGCCTGCAGTAACAGAACCTAGGTTGACGTGAGACTGGGCTGTTTAGGTGGAGACTAGATCTTGCTTTAATTGCCCAGGAAAAACTGGAGGACTTTGATACCAGCTGGCTACTGTGGAGACAGATGTAAAATGCAGAAGATACAATAAATGGACCACTAAAATCATCGGCCTGTGTGTCACAATTAGGAAGCAGAGAAAGCAAAGAAGATTTTGCATGTTCCCAGGAGTTACTGGCAGGTCTTTGGTTACAGCCAGGTACCATTTGTGAATCTGTAGAGGATTCACCTAAACCTTGAGTTTGATGTTTTTGTGTTGTGCATTACATCTGTGATATGTGACATATAGTGTGTTGCAAAATGGTTTGAGAAACATTCAGGCCCTTTTGGGGTTGGGTGCTTGCAGGGTGTTTTGTAATTCTGGAAGCATTATTTTTTCATTTATTTTGAATATATTCAGAAATGTTTGTTCTACCATCAATGAGAATATAGTGAGTACTCTCTTCCAGTGTCCTTTGGGATGTGTAAGGGAAAAGGAAAGTGACAGTTTTTGTTGGACTTATAATCTTTTCATGGATCCTCACCTAAAAAAAAATGTGAAGCATGAGCCTTAAGTGGGCAGGATCTGGAGTGTACTGAGGCTGTGGTTTGAAGGTTTCTGGATCAGCGTCAAAATGTGAAGTATTTTCTGATCCAAACACTGTTTGAGAGTAAGATAGTTCATTGATCCTGAGTGAATACAGTGCCTGTCTTCTGCCCATGAAGGTTACAGCCGAGTTGGATGCCTGGAATGAAGATCTGCTGAGGCAAATGAATGATTTCAATACCGAGGATCTCACTCTGGCTGAGCAGCGATTGCAGCGCCACACTGAGCGGAAACTGGCCATGAACAACATGACCTTTGAAGTCATCCAACAAGGGCAAGACTTGCACCAATACATCATGGAGGTCCAGGCTTCAGGTGAGCAGAGCAATTTGATCTCTATTTCACAGGGAGGAAAAAAAAAAAGCAAAACAAGAAAAAGACCAAGACCCCAAAATCAAGCAAAAATACCACAATACATATCAAATAAATAAGCTTTTAGCATAAGTATGGGCCTGTCTCTCCATTCTCAGAACTGTTCCACAAGTTTTGAGAATTTTGATTCAGGATTTTATGTAAAAACTTGCTGTTTCTTTGAGACTGAAACTCACTGAGGAAATGAAGCTGACTTTCAAGTTTCATTCAGAAAGTTTCACAGCTGAAGGATGGAGTTTGTCATTGACTCCAAATTGGATGGAGAGGGGAGGGCAAGACAAGTTCCTTGTCCTTGCTCCAGCTCAGAAACAAGCACTGCAGAGTCACGAGCTACAGATCCTTAAGCTGGGCTGTCAGACCTCAGGTCTGGATGAGGTCTAGTCGTTCTAGAAGCTTGTTAATCCTACTGCAAATAGATATTAGTGAGAGTCAAACTGAGCAGCTGGGCTGGCTTCATTCTCTGCAGACTCAAGTACCTTTTCCCTGTTCCCCATTTCAGGGTACAGACATGCCCAAGGGAAAAAGAGAGAGAAAGAATCCAAATATGAGAGCCTTGAAACCAGTCATGAAATGAAACTCTTGTTTCCAGCCAGTTCTACTTGGAATTATTTTGTGTAAAAAGAGAATATGATAAACCATACTGGAATTCTCCTTTTCAGAGTGCACTTAAAAGTTAAAGGTAGCAGTTTGGGTGTAAAAAAGCCCTTTGAGATGTGCTCTTAAATGAAAGTCTTGACTCATTTTGATAGAGAGTCTCCTGATTTTACTCTGCTTCTCAGCATAAGATCCTATTTCTAATACATCCTAAGAATCAGGATTTCTGTATCCTTGCATTTTGCATCTGGAAAAGGAATATCATAATTCATATTAATCACTGCATAAAGCCCAGAAGTGAATGTTACTTGTGTAGTGCTTTAACCTTTTAAAATGTTTGGAAAGAGTGCAAAGCAAGAGCAATTCCTGTTCTTTCCCTCATTTGAAATAAAAAGGATTTTATGGTTTTATTCTTTGGCAAACGTTTTACCTCTAGGCACCTACCTTCAAAACAATCTGGCAGTATCCAGCCGGATTTGGCAGGCTTCACTCAACAGAGGCTTGAGGACTGCTTCAAGAGTATGTTGTGAACTAGATAATTCGGTGCATTCTGTGAGCCATGTGTGTGAGCCTCTCTGAGATCTGCCCACACGATGCCTGGCCCTGTGCTTCAGCCTCCCTGCTTTCTGAGTTAGAAAACTCGTCCCAAGACATTGGTTGTTTGTTCTCTTTTGCCTGTTTATTTTTTCATCCTGAAGGAATCCATGGGAGGTAAAGAATATGATCCAGAACAGAGCACAGTCAGGAGCCTCAGTGACTGATTTTTAGAAAATAAAAAATAAATAAATTGTGTGTTTGTCAAGAAGTTGGAAACAACTTCTTTTGGGTTGCTGACAAAAGATTAGCAACTCAATGAATTGACTTTTAAAATGTTTTTGTAGGATTATCTAAGATCATTTTCTATGAAGCCTACCCAATAAAAGTCCACTGCTCCCAAAAGCAGGGAAGCAGGAGTCCCATGGGGATGTAGAGTAACTGCAGTTAATCAAAGGTAATGGCCACGTCTGCTATGCATGGAATGCTAAATGCTGGGAGAATGGAAAAATAAGGAAGAAAGATAGCACTTGGGAGCCTACTGCTTCTTACTTCAATAAAGAACAGTTATACTTCATAAAAAAGTGATTGAATTTTACTCCCTCTTCCTGAATCCTTTATCATAGCCATTCAGTGCATAGGGTAGAGGATGATTATTCTTAACTGCCGGAGCTGAAAACTTGCAGGGGTTCTGGGAAATCAGATGTTATTGCTGCTTCCTCTTGTACACTGTCACCACTGCTACAGTCAAAACTCAGCTGTAGCCACAGAAGGTAAAGCCAGAAAAAATGTAATTTTCCAGAGCCATTCTAGCTAACCAGCCGCCCTTAAGTGACCAAGTTGCTTCCCTTCCCTATAACTCTCTTGGAGCTTTATTCTTTTCAACATGCCACACAGGAAACTGACTTGATTTTGATCACTCTGTCATTTGGCTTGGAAGTCTTTAAGCCAGCAAGTCTGTCAGATGAGATTACATCCAGGTGTTTCCATTTATGATGTCTTTTTTAACTGGAAGTCTTGTGGAGGTAGAAAAAGAAGGTTTTAGACGTTCACCCATGATTTTTGCACGTCTGATGCAGACTTGGAGCACTGACCCTTATTAGGCTGTGGAGTGTCTGGAGATCCCTGTGAACATTCTCATGTTGGTGCAGTAAATCCTGCGGTTCTGTGATGCACCAGGTCAGACTCTGTGGATATTGAGGGCATCTGTGCAATCAGGCATCTCTGCAAGTCCAGTGTTTCCAAAGTTCCATCCAGTGCAGGATTATGTTCCTGTGATTGCTTCCACTACTCCAGCATGTGTGAGTGAGCCTGGATTAGACTGTTTTCACCACCAGAATAATTATTTTTTAAAGAAATGTTGGTTTTGTTAGGGAATAGGTAAGATCTGGAAGTCAAGGTTGTGTTTCCTGAAATTTTGCAGTGCTTGCAAATCATCACTAAAATCTGTGTCAATCAGGAAACTTTTGCATGTATAGAATATTACAACAGTATTCTCAACAAGACTGGAGTTTTTAATAGTTTGTAACTTTTTATTTCAAGGAACCTATCTGCTATTTTTCCTGTCTGATTATAGCTCTACTGCTAATAGCAAAGCTAAATATGTGGGTAAATACTCTCAGAAATGGTTACTGATTATTTGGGTGCCCAAGTCAATATGTTGAAGGGGTCTGGTGTTTCCAAAAGTGACAACTTGGACATTTCTGAGAAAACCATTTCCCATGGAAAGTTTAGGATAATTATTCAGGAGTGATTTAGCACTTGGGCCCAAGCTGTGGTGATGACGTGCTCAGGTAATTTATTAGCATATGCACCTTAGTTAGTCTGATTCTAAGCATTAAAAACAGTTACACTCTAATAGCTGGTTAATTGATTGTGCAAATTTGTTTGATTATTAAAGTCCATTTGCATTGTCAGTATCATTGTCATAATGAGCCCCCAGCTGGGAGTCTCTTGTGGTTTACAGAGCTCCCTTTCTCTATCTTAGACAAATTGCTTCCAGGTCAAACCTGAAATACACTGTAGAGCTGAAGCTGGGGACATCTATTCAGTCCCTACCTGATATGTGTAAAATTCAAAGTCCTTTTGCTTCCTGGTCATCAAGCTAACATTGTTCACCTCTTTTCCAAGTCTTGCATTGCTCAAAAGGGAAGCGGAAATCTATTTCGTTTGGTTTGTGATGTCCTTTATAGTTAATTATAACTGTAGTTTATATTGCAAAGAAGAGAATATAAACTCTGCTATCACAGGCTCTTAATATTTCAGCCTAAAGCAGCTTTAAAGCAGTTTCAGAACAGTTTTATGCAGGTTAAAAAGCAATAGCCCTTCCCTAGACTGAATTGTGTCTCGGAGTGCAAAGAGTTCAGGTGTCACTAATGTATGTTTTGTAGGATGCCAGTTAGTGTGGCTCACTACTCTTTCCTGTAGGATTTTTTAAAAACATTTTCAATTCAATATCATTCACTTGACATCTGCTGCACTGTTTGAGACATTAGAAGAAAATGGCAACCAAGTTCATTTTATCAGAAACTCAGCTGTGCTTTTCTAGCTGTCAAAAAACAATGTAAAGATAATATGTGTGAAATTATTCGGGAAACAGGGCTTTCTATTTTGCCAACCAATACTTGAGAAGAAAAAGCGCTCTCACTGCATGTGCTGGCACCTCAGAATAAATCTGCGTGACATATGACAAGCAGGAAAGGGCAGATCATTCATCATGGGGAGCACACACTGCCCTTGGATAGCATCCCAGGCAGTTCCCTGGTTGCTGCTGATGAGTTAGCACGATCAGAACTGCACCAGCTGAGTGTGCAGGAGGGAAAGCTGTGCATTTAATATCCAATAGGTGTGGTGAAGTCAAGCATACAGAAAGCCATCATGTCCTCAGGACACAGAACCATATGCAGGCTAATTGCAGCAACAATGCCTGGTGTCTGGCAACTGAAAGGAACTTCACTCCCAAGAATAGAAACATATATTAAATTTCCAGTTTTAAATGGGAAGCCAGGGGCCATTCCACTTCATTTGGTAATGAAGGAACTGTTTTGTTTTGGCTGGGAAAGGGAATAAGCCAATCATTTGCATTCCCATGTGCTTTTTCTGTTGAAACCAGGAAAAAGTGATAGGGTTAGTAACGAGGTCATATTTATTTTGTGCGCTGTCCTGTGTAGATACCGCTGAATGAAAGTCATGAGTCTCTGAGGAGGATAAAGGGGGAGGTAAAGACAACTTTCTAAATGGTTTTTAAAAATAGTGTCCAAGTCTTTTTTTCAGCAGCTTCTAATTAACACATTTCTTTTTTAATGCTGTGTTATTATGTGAAATCAAAAGGCTTTGGAGGAAAGTGCAGTGTTTTCTCAGCATTACTGCAATCACATTATTTTTATATTAGATTCCTTATCCTTCCTGCTTCGAGGCCAATGGCAAAATTCCAGCAGACCTTAATAAGGGAAGAGTCGGGTCTTTGTTAGTTTGCAATCCCAGGGACTGCAGTAACGTGGGATGACATCATATTTCCTCCAGGCCAAACCTTCCCTGTTGCACTGGTAGTGAACCCAGCGTCACAGTCGCACCCATGTCACCCCAAAGGAAGGTGTGAAGCTCTGCGCTGTATTTCATGTAACCACTACACACAAGGCTCACAGTGTCAGAAAAACATTCAGGAGGTAGGCAGGACCTCAGGAAGTCTCTATTTCAATCTCCTGATCAAGGCAGGACCATGAAATCAGACCAGGCCTTTGAGGGGTTTATCAAGTTCATGTAGGATGCAAGGGAGGGGGATGTGGTACTAAGACACCCTTTCTCTCTGGTGTGTGAGGATTGGATGAAAATCAGTCTGTAGAATAATTCTGAAGGAACTAAACTCTGAGTTAAACTCACTGATTTTTAGTGGTCCTCTACAAGCATCCAGATGGAAAAAAGTTTTCACTATGGAGTTCTCTGAACTTGTAGTACTACTGTAGATCTGGTGCCTAGAGTATTACACGTTTCTATTTTCTTCCTCTTTTCTCTTTCTAGGTTTTTTTTCAACATGCATTTCAAAAGTATAAGTCTATGAATTACCCTGAAAGGAGATTTTTTTCTGTATTTTATAAAATTTGATGTTTATACAAGTTTCTGAGCAAGACTGTGCTTAAGTCATGTCCTACTGGCCAGATGCTGATGAGTCAGAGGAGCAATGATAACCAGAGAAACACTATTTTGTAGAAAAATACAGTAATGAAGAGTAGGCAGCTGGGAAAATCAAATATTACATGTGGGAAAGTTAAGTGCGAAAGAATTACTCAGAGAGTTGCAAATTAATGTGTTAGGTGGCAAAAGATTTTTAAGTGTACAGTTCAGCAAAACTGAAATTTCAAGTAAGTGCAATGATCTCTCTCTCTTTCTGCATGTTACAGGCATTGAGCTGATCTGTGAAAAAGACATTGATCTTGCGACACAGGTTCAAGAACTGCTGGAATTCCTTCATGAGAAACAGCACGAGCTGGAGCTTAATGCTGACCAAACTCACAAGAGGTTAGAGCAGTGCCTACAGCTCCGGCACCTCCAGGCTGAGGTCAAGCAGGTGAGAGTTTTTAACCCCACATGAGGGGCTTAGAGGGTTTCAGCCATTACAGACATTCGAATTGCTACATTAGTGTCTGCCAAGTGACAGACCTTCAGGTGGGCAGTCTAAACCCCGCTTTCTGTACCAGTACTTGGTTTGCTGACAGGTTACAGACCAGCCCCTTGCAAATAAGGAGAGGCTCTGCTCCCCCAAGGGTGCATGTTCTTGAATTCATGAGTAGTTGTGGGAATTCTGTGCAGAACTGACCATGTAGCTTCTCAGCTGGAGAAATGGCCTCAAACTCTGAGTGTTCTGGGAATGTAATTATTTGATTTGTGATCCAGACTTTAACTGAGGTGGAGAACAGACGCAAAGCAAAGGCAACTGAGCTGTGACATAATTATGACCTTATGGTAGTTTTACCTCTTCATTTCTTGCTATACATCTGTTGTCTTGCAGGAATCTTTAACATCTTCAGGTTAAATTCTTGAAATTAAGAATTTAAAAAAAATTAAAATTTAAAATGAAAAAATTCTGTCAGTGGTCTCTAGATCCCAGGACTTGTTTAACCATCTTAGTATTGTTACATTGCCCTTCTTTCAGATTTCATCCTAGCATAGGCAGTCATGTTCTGCCTCCCTTGTATTTCCCTAATATTTAATTTGGATGCCTCATGTTTCTTTGTTTTCCTCTGCTGCACAGGATAACATTACACTTCCTGCTTCCTAGCCCATAGGTGGCTTCACACTCCAGTGTATGTCTGGATTTTAACTGAATGGTCAGGAAAACGAAGAATGTTTTTCCAGACACCTGAAATATCCAGTTTTCCGTTTTACTTGTACAAATAGGTGGGTTGGGGGGTGGTGTTGGGAGGGGTGTCCAAATAGTACAAGGTGTTCATGAAAGATATCTGCTTATTTATTTACCTGTACACACACACACTCTGGATGCTCAGTACATATGATCATAAATATTCACTTTTGAAGACAGAATAACTGAGTGATGCTTTATCTGAATTGTTTTATCATTGCTGGCAAAAAAAATCCTTCACACTCAGAAAGCTGGCAGCACTAACATTAGTGCACACATTTTCTTTCAAAGTCCACTTTGATGTAAGCATTTTGCAACTCTACCTGAAAGTAGCATAGAACTCTCCTTATTTTTATGTTTAAAATACAGTCATTTTGCATTTGTGGTTATTGAAGATCAGCTCCTCATGAAGTTCTGGAGCTCTGTAGACTGCTTGGCTTTCTTCTGAAAAAAAAAATAGAAAACAAACCAAGCAAAACCCAGAAACACTCTGTGATATTTATAATCACCATCTTAACATGATACCAAGTATATCCTTTTTTTTCTATAGGTTCCTGAAGTGTCTTATACACAGCTTAGCTAAGCTTGGAGGTGTGTGGGATAGACTTACGATGAAGCAGAGCCATTTTAACTTATGACAGAAAACTGAGAGGAGTTACATGTGTAGCAGAAAGGCTAAAGATGCAGGTTGCCCACTTGCCCAGGATGAAGTGCATTAAGCCCTGTGGCTGCTCATGCAGCCATTCAGTGGCAGTGCAGCACTTTCTGCAGGTACCTGATGTTACTTGCCTTGTTATCAAGTATCTGCTGGTCCTTAACTATTTTACAACCAAAATCTACCCAAAGGAAGTGGTTATAGGACTAAGCTAATACTTACTGTGAGAGAACAGCTGCCTTGAATTAGTATTTCCTTAACAGAGCTTGGGACCATCAGAGCCTTTGTTATTATGTGACCTCTCAGCAAACCAGTATTGAAAAAACATTTTATTTGTTCAGCTGAATACTTAGGGCTTCTTTGCTTGTTAACCTATAAATTACCACAGCTACAGTCTCCCTTAGAAAGAGGCAAGTTAAAATATTTCTGTGTCCTATCTGTTTGGTTTCCTGTAGATGAGTCATATTCCCACCCATTTAGTAAAATTGGGAAATATATTGATTTTGGCTTGTAGTTCATCTCCAGTCTGGCCCAGGTTTCCTTCACTTTCAGTTTAGTGCATCTGAGATGATGGATGATCTCATTACCAAATTGCTCTTTCTCTTGTGAATGAGTTGGGATGTGGTTGTTGCAAGACACCTCCTGTAGCTGTGTTAAGTTCTGCTGACAGAGTAAAGTTGGTCAAGGCTGCTACGTGTACATCTGTTTGCATTTTGATGTAATGACTTATGGAAATAAAAAGTCTTTTAACTGTCTCTATCTATTTAAGTTTCATTTACCAGAGATTTCTGCTTTATATCATATGCACCAAGGGTTTGAATGCCAAGACAATGAATTGAAGTTTGGGGCCATAAAGTGGAACAATTCCAAATGAGATGTTCTGTGAACTGCTTTAGAGCGGAAATAGTAAAGATCAGTAATTCACAAGGTTTTTGTTATTAAGAAAAATTCTTCCCAAGCCTAGTTTTCCCTCATTGGGATCCCACTTATTTCTGACAGAAACTACAGAGCTTGGACTGCTTACATAAAAGTAATAGCAGAATAGATTTGTGGAGATCAGTTTAAAAAAACAAACTCTAATGCTGCGCCTGCAGCTGTTTGGCTTCCCTATCCCCTTAATTTATCTTTGTATGGTTTGGGCTTTTTTTTTTTAATAAGTGTTGAACTTGACCTAATTTGCTTCAGGATATCCTCAAGGTGTCCCACTATATTTGCTTTCCAGGTTGTTTTGAAGTATATTTAATCCTTTTGATGTGCTTGTTATCCATCTATTTTTGCTGTTTGGCATAAGATTTGCTTCAAAATATATATGCCCAAGGGATGATGGGAAGTAGTCTTTTGAGAGACACTGAATATAGTTGTTTTTTCCTAATCTTGTGTCAAATAGCTTCTGGAAAACGGATGTAGTTTTAAACTCAGTTAAAATTACCAGAAGCTGTCCTTGATGGTTGTATCTGTGTTAGTAAAAGCTTCTCAAGGAAGCTGCAAAGGTTCTGGAGGTATAAAAGATTCACTTAGATTGTTTTGTCTTTTAAACATAAAAATCTTTTCTTATCTGACTGGATAGGTATCCGTAGCAAGGCCTTAAGTCTTTTTTAGAAGCATGAAGGAAGGCATTCTGACTAAACTGAGCAGTAGACAAAAGCACTGCATGGTACAGAGCTCTCATTTCTTGTGGATGGCTGCACAAGGGGTGCCTCAATCTTTATTTTTCCTGTAGAGTCTGACTCTGTGCTCAGTGAAGATGGCAGAGTTCCAGGGAAGAAATTATGAGTTTCAGAAGAATTTGGCACTATTATTTAATTACAGAGAATCCCTGTACAGGAGCTTAGCCTCTGTAAAGCAAATTGGAGTCAAAGGTGGGAGTTGTTTCAGAGCTGTGGTGGTTGCCCTGTTAAACAACCCATGCCTTGCAGTGAAACTGTTCTCCAGCAACAAGTGGCTTTTATATCAGATCCTGTAAAAGTGTTTCTGCTTCTCTGTTATAAAATATAAAAATTGTTAGGCTGTATAGGAAAGTCTTTGAATATTTGTTTAACTCCAGAATTATTTAATCACTGCTTCTACAAAGCTGATAAAATGTGTAATTTGTAGGAAATGTCTGTTTAAAGCTATCTTTTAGGGTCGGCCTGTCTGCATGTTGCGAAATAATGATGAACCTATTAAAACAGGAAACTATCATAGAAGTGCCTTGATGCTGTATTTGAAGCTTTTCTGTATATTTTAATGAAAAGTTATTAAGCAATTTATGAGTAGGAGTCAATTTGTGAGCAGCTCTTGTAAACCAGATACAAATGTGTAAATGCCCCCTTCCAGCCAGTTCTCTATTCTAAACCAGAGACACAAGGAATGTCTCTGCAAGTGTTGAACTTAGATTTAAGAAGCTTTGGTTGTGTAACTGAATTTTTTTTTCTTACTGTGTGTAAACAACACACACAAAGAAAGAAACATTACTATGAAAATAGCAGATGCAGTCCCAGATGAGGCTCTGACATTCTGCCAGACTTCTGCAGTAGAAAAGGGTCACTGTAAATGCTTCCAAGCAAAATTTGCTGCTGCTTGGGTGCTCCTTGGGCCTGGAAAGGGGAATGTAGGAGCCCCACAATGAGTGTCTAACCCCACACTCTGGGGGAAGGAGAGGGGGAACTACTCAGGCGTGGCAGCAGCCTTGGGCAGAAACGGTGCTGGCAGCATTGCTGGCGCATGGAGCCCATCAGTCCACCTGAACTGCTTTCCCCTGGGTAACTCGAGTCTGCAAGACACTTGAACAGAGGGATGAATATGTGGTGTTAACACCAGAGGAAACCTGGCAGACTGGTTGTGTGGTCCCTCTACCTAATCAAGTTGCTTTGTTTTAAGACTGTTTCCATGGATTTTTTTTTTCCTGATGTTTTACTATTTAGAGACTCAGATATTTGTGTGAAATCTGTGTCAAACTCTCTGTGGCAGTTTTTGAAAAATTCAGCTGAAGTAAAAGCTGTTCCTCAGAGGAAAAAAAAAACCCCTGTATTTTTTAGCATACACACTCAGTATTTTCTGCATTCCAAATGTCCAAGCCAGGATGTATTGCAGTATGTAAAACATGAAAGCATGTCTTGCCTCATGAAGTCCTTAATTCAAGCCTTTCCCAGGTACAGTGATGCTTTGGTTAACTTCAGTGTTTGGTACCAGGTAGTTTGTAATAATGCAGGGTTCAAATCTGATGGATTATAGAAGATGCCAGACAATACAATTGCCACATGCTAACTCGATTGCTGTTCCTTTAAATGTGTGATGCATTTCCCACAGGAACAATTACACCTCCTGATGAAAGAGAAATGAATGAAATGAAATCTTCCTCACTGTTGTACTGAGCAGAATGTAATTTTCTACAAATTAGGGTCAGATACATATATAGATGTCTCCCTTTTTTCTCCTAGGGAAA
This sequence comes from Machaerirhynchus nigripectus, assembly GCA_013397975.1. NCBI lineage: Eukaryota > Metazoa > Chordata > Aves > Passeriformes > Dicruridae > Machaerirhynchus > Machaerirhynchus nigripectus. Next base: position 1,612,486 of record VZRQ01007364.1, on the reverse strand, counting down.
ACTCATTTTTTACCCTACAGGGAACTGAATGGCACTAACTAGGGTGATGCATTATGTAGGGATGAAAAACAAAAATCCCTGTTTCCTTCAGGCAATTTAGTGGATCATTTGGAGAAAATGACAGTACAAAAGGGAAATTGCTATGTAGACTATTGCAGCAAAGTCAGTTTTGGAAAACATAGCTAAATTTAGGGCAGTCATTGAGCATTCAGAATTTCCTGTGCATCTGTGAACTGGACTCAGCAACTTTCTGGCTTTACTAGACTAATTTGACACCTTCACAGGTAGAAAAAAGGCTTTGAGACAACACAGGAAAGAACTTGCATGTGTGTTCTGGGTGCTAATTTCCCAAACACGTATCTTAAAATAGCAGAAAATGTTGGTGCTTAAATGAGTGAGTACAAGCTTGATGGATTAATTATGTACATTTAGGATTTGATTCTGCAGTCATTACAGCATGGATTGCATGTCTACAAATAATTGGAACATCTCTGAAGTAAAGCTTCTTGATTAAATACAAAATGCAAGACTTGACATTTTTTCCTAGCTATGTGCAGGTGGAAACTCCAACTGCATCTTAACTCCATGTCAGATGAAACCAACTGTGTCTTCTCCCTCCTCACCCCTAAGCTCAGACTTTTGTGTGAGAGAAACACAGGCAAGTGAAGCAGAAAGGTGTTGCGACATCTAAGATTCCAGTTGGAAATTTGAAAGATGTTTAAATTCAAATCTCCCTCATTATGCTTTGTGGTTTTGACCTGGGGTATTTGCATAGGGGGCCATTCATTTCTGTGATCAAACTTTGGAAATGAGTGCTCTTTGCTATCCATATATCCATGTAAAGGATATCCTTGTAAAGGGAGTGTAGTTCTTCAAGCAATAACTTTTTCAATAAGATCTTTGCCTTCTAAAAATGTGTGTCATTAAGACCTTATCCTAGGATTTCTTACTGCTCACGGATTCAGCCTGAGACCACACCTGTTGTTCAGCTGGGCTGAAGCATTTTCTGATAGGTGGCTACATAAACCCTGGTATTGAAGCAACTTTTCCCTAAGCACATCCTTTGTTTGCAGGTGCTTGGCTGGATCAGGAACGGGGAGTCAATGCTGAACGCGAGCCTTGTCAATGCGAGCTCCCTCTCGGAGGCTGAGCAGCTCCAGCGAGAGCACGAGCAGTTTCAGCTGGCAATAGAGGTAACACCAAGTTAACTTTGTTTCTCCTTCCCAGGTGAACATCATGCAAAAGGTTATCTCATGGGCATCAAACACTGCTTTCTTCAAGGAAGGGGAGGAATAGAAGCTTTAGAAAATCAACTTACCATTAAACTCATAATGTAGCCAGAGGCTAATAGTGAAATACATTATTTATCACCTGCAGCTAATTCTTCTGCTGCCAGGTAACAGCTTTTCCATTCAGGAAAATGACACTCAGGCATCTCCTGATAATTTCTGTGATAAAAAATTAAGAAGATTAAAATTCATAAAGTGATCTGAAATGGGAAAAGTTTGTCAAGTCAGTTTCTTCCCACATCCACAGTTTGCAGGTCATTGCACAGCATTCATTTGTGAATGTTTTTTTACTGGATAATGCTCTCATGCTAAATAATTTTTCATTCAGCTTTCCTTTCATGAACAGCAGAAAAGAAATTCATTCAAATCCCCATCCTCAAATAACTTTGACCAAGGCAAGAGGGGCAGTTTTTAAGAATTGCCTCCTAAACTGCTTTTGCCCCTTCTTGCTCTGGAGTGACAACACATCGTTGATCTGGCCCTTGGAAACTGACTGTGAGCCAACCTATCTGCCTCACTCAGGGCCAGGAGGAAAAGCCCCTGCTCTGAGCAGCTTTCCTTTGAATGAGAAGGTAGTGAGGGGCTAAGGTCTCACCTGAGTACAAGGGGGAGAGTACGAGATTCCTAGTTAAGTTCAGGACTTCATGTATCTCTGTTATTATGAGCAAACCCTACACTCACAGGGTGTGCTCACTTCAGCTGCTCGAAAGAGGTTCCATTGCTTTCTCCTGTTCCATCTTAAAAGGTGTGTCTGCTTCCCAGATTAAGTGTCAGCTTTTTACAGAGAAAAGAACAGCTGAAAAATACCCATATAACTGAAAGCTAAACCAAACTTTAAACTCTGAAAGTATGGAGGTATGAAGAGATGCCTGACTGGGGGTGGGAGGTGGGAGGAAGAGGAAGGGATGTCTCCTGGTATACTTGAAGTAAGTCAATATACATTACAGTGATGCTAATAAGTTTGGAATTTAAATCTCAGCTAATGACTTATTTTGATCCAGCTCCACTCAGAGTAAGGAAGGAGCAGCTGTTGCAGCTCCTGAAGGGAAAGGGAGAAGTTTTTTGTCAATTCTGTATGAGCTGGCTGGCACCAAGCTGTGCTGACCACATCTCGGCAGCACCACCAGACAGCAGTGGGGAACAAGACACCCACTGTCTGAGTTATCACAGCTTCTGACACTGGGGAAGTGCTTGCATTTGGTGGTAAATGCAAACTGCAGAGGGAGAAGAGGGTTACACCACAGTAAGGGGAAAATAAGTTTTCAAAAGGAAAAAAACACTAGATTAAATATTTAAGTATTTATAGCTCAATATGGGGAAGAGATCAGCAAAGCACACAAGGCAGACTGTTCTCTAAAAGCATTCTAGATATGGAATTGATTTTCAGTTGAAATCCTTCAAAGTCTCTTTCAAATAAGTATTACAATTCTAACATCAGTAAAACAGTTGGATATTAAATTTAAACAGTTGTTCTTGAACATCTTCCTAAGTTTCTGCCAAGTATTAATCCTCTCTGTTTCCTAATAGCTTTCTCTACATTGCATTATTCATCAGTGTATTATCAGATGATTTCAAGCTTTTTTCCAGGTTCATGGCTTAGATCATAAAACTATCGCGTGAGAATTTGTCAGCAGCAGTTACAAATGGGATGTAGCACAGAGGAGTCTGAGAGATTTTAGGGCTTCTGTTCAGAGGATTAAAATCAAATACTGGAGTGAACCATGTCTCAACACAGTCACTCAGGAGGCTGTGAAGGGATGGGGGCTATTTTAGCAGCCCACAGAGGAAGGTGTAGGCACCACTTGGTAACTCTGAGAGGAGCTGGGGTGGGCTGGGGAATGGGGCAGGTAACTCAGTCCTGCCTGGAAAGTGGCTACTGACTAAACTGGGGAATGGTGGAGAGAACGGTTTGACTCTCCCCAGCTCTGACCTTAAAGGTAGGAGCACAAGTCTAATCTCCAGTATGAGTGAACTGACCTTCAGAAATGCATCTTGTAGGGGCTGATATCTGTGATACAGTTCATGTGCTTTAGTAAGATATCTTCATATCTTCTGATGTTTTGAACAACTGCACAAGTAAAGCTGCTGATGCCAGGTAAACTGCCTGGCAAGGGCCAAATGAGTGTGATTAGGCCCATAGTTTGCCAGCTGTTTAGAGTTTGCTTTTGGGCTGCAGATTTTGTGGGATGCAGTCAGCACTGAGGCTGGGTGAGAGCTCAGCATGAGAGCTGCCAAAATGGACCCTGGGAACTCACCCCATGTTTCTGCTGAAGGGGCAGTTGAGCCAACCCATCTTAGCAGTGCTTAGATGTTCCAGGCTCTAATAACATGTTGCAAATGTGTGTAAATAACTGAAACTAAAGTGCTTTGCAGAAAGTGACCATTAACTGAAGATAACGCTCTGAAAATATTTCACTCTCTCGCATCCCCATGCTCACGCCTCGCTTCACCTTTCTACCATACATCTGGCACATCTGTACAACCTCTCTTTCCTCCCCTCATACACAGTCCCTCTTTCATGCCACTTCCTTACAGAAGACACACCAGAGTGCCCTGCAGGTTCAGCAGAAGGCCGAGGTGTTGCTGCAGGCTGGACATTATGATGCTGATGCCATCAGAGAATGTGCCGAGAAGGTGGCCCTGCACTGGCAGCAGCTGATGCTGAAGATGGAGGACAGGCTCAAACTCGTCAATGCCTCGGTGGCCTTTTATAAAACCTCTGAGCAGGTGAGCTGGACAGTGTCGTTTCTGTGCCATAGCAGACCAAGCCTGAATCACTAAAATTCTTTCTTTGACAAGTATTGTAACACAAAAAAAAAAAAAACCCAAATGCAAACCAAACAAAACAACCCTCCCCAAAAAAAAGACAAAAAGAGAGCAGCGAGCAGTTTGTAATAACTTCCATCTTAAAGTTTTCGGTGTAGCAATGCAGTTCTTGAAGTTGTTATTTTTGTTGGTTTTTTTTTCAATTTTCCGCTTTCAAGCATGAATAATTTTTGAAATCCCACCACTTTTGTTTCAAGTTCTCGTGTTACTTAGTTTTCAGGAATACAAATCTGCTTTTCCTTGAAAACTGCTTGCAATTAATTAATTAGTTGTTACTTTGTGAGCCAGTGTTCTCACTAGTTTTCAAATATACCACCATGTCAAAAAAAGATGCTAAGATTTAAAGGGATTCCTCTTAAATCCACCTTCAACACAGATAATTACTGCAGGAACCATTATATGCTAGCACAACTTTACTTCATTCCAGGTGTTCATGAATTGCGAAACACATTCCAGTTGGCTGCTGGCATGGTGGGATTATTCATCTCTTGCACAAGCAGGTGCCCTTTATACTGTAGTCAGTGAGAATTAGTGTCACAGTGTGGCTGCTCGAGCAGCCTTGCCTGATGTCATTTACTGCAGCCAGGCAGTTGGTGTTAGCATGGACACTGCAGGAACCTGGGGTTTTACACAAAAGGCAGCAGTGATTGCCATGACATTTTCTATTGTTACTATCACACAGTTAGGTCCTCAGTTAAAGAACCAGACATGGGAAGATTTTTTACACAACTAGATATGTCATTAGGGAAAGAGTGTACTTTTTCTTAACTTGGAAGCTGTAGATGATCCTTGGGCTACTACTTGGTGTCATTTGTTTAATGCATTTTTAAGACTGTTTAAGATTAATTCATTCCTTATAATTAATGTATTTCACTGTGAAGAGTTTCAAACAGATTTACTATCCCTGATGCATTCAAAATCAAAATGAATTACTGCTGATGGAGGAGTGTGAGAAATGAAAACTGTTAGGGGATTCATTAGAGCTTTGCACAGTTAAATGTGCTGGCCAAAGTATGCATAGCCAGTAATTTATGAATTCAGTCTCTCTTCCTGTTTCCAAGTCTCAGACAAGCACCCTGCAGTGCCCACCAGTTCATTCATTGCTTGCGTCTATTCAGCAAATGTGTAGGCAAAGATCACTCAGTCTTTGAATGCTCACAAACTCATGCTGCAAGCCTGTCACCTTCTCTTGGGCTGCACGGCTGATCTACAGTCCTCAAGGGTCTGCTCCCTGACTGCCTGACAGTGGAGTGAATAATTTACTGGATCCTGAATTCTCTGAGTATCTAGAAAAAGCAGCTAAAAGAGTGGAGAGAGTGTCACATCCAGCCAAACTTTTTCATGCCTGTCTTCCCCAAGTATATTATGCTCTTGATGTAAGTGGTGAAGCCCTGGATTTCAAATAGCCCAGTTTCTCTCTGACTTCATTGACAGCCCATTTTATATCCACTTCTCTCATCACCTTAACAGAAAGATGATATTTCCACGCGCAGGGACATTTCTTTCTGGAAAGATGTGAATCCTGGGCAGTCCATTTACTTTCATTCTTTAAATCACCGAAGTCCAATAGAATGTCAAAGTTTTCAAGAAGTGAAATGGAGATGCTTTTCTGTGCCTAAATAACACATGGAGCACTTGCTCTCCACTAAATGTTTGAGGGTGAGCACTGGTTTGCATCCAAGCAAGAAGATAATTTCAGACTGCCCAATGCATAAGGTCCTTGCATAACACATAGTGCATAAGCCTTGACATCAGGATCAGATATCAGCTCACCTTAACTCACAAGTTTTAAAGTGGACTTTGATGTGCCCTTGATCAGAGTTACATAAAAATGGCCTGTGATAGTGAGGATGAATGGTGGGTAATTCTGGAGTCTCCTCCAGACCGTGCTCTTAATCACATGGGGTCCCGTCAATTAGAACTGTGTTCATATGAAAGCTGCAGTAGTGAGCAAGAAAAGGGTGGACATGGCTACCTGGATGCCAGCAATAACTGACTAAATCATCTCAGCAGTGGAGTCTGTAGGAAGAGCCCTCTGGGAAAGAAGAGGAAAGTTCCAAATGTCCTGGAAAACTTCGGCAGTGTCTGCACAGGCCACTGAGAATAATCTCAGGATCTACAACAAAAAGGACTCAGCCTTGTCTGAGGCAACTGCATAATTTCTAGGCTGTGTTGGTTTATTTATCTCATTTCCACTGTTCCACTATTCTGCCAAGATAGAAGATACGTGTGTGAGCCCTGTGCAATACAGTACCTGCATCCACCTAGATTGTGACTGGTTTAATGTCTATTGGTTTCCATCAGCCTTAAAAAAAGCTGTATAGGGAGCAACTAAAATGCAGCCAAAGAGAATTAGTTCCAGCTTCAGACTTTGTTTCAGGAAAGTATTTAAGCATGTGCTTTTCTTTAAGTATGTGTTAAGTCCCGTGACTTCAGTAGGATTTAAACACATTCTAGAATAGGGATTGTTTCCTAAATGATCCACTGGGGCTGGACTGACCCCTGCCTTGATTCAACCTTTTGTGCTTCCTCCCATTATTCATTAGAAGAGAGGAATGATTTATCAGCCTTAAACCAGATGAGCTGTGTTCCAAACAGTAAAGATCTCTAGGGGTAAGAAAAACACCTAGATTTTTCTGTCTAGGGCCTGTTTTACACCCAGTTACCCCCATGGTACAAGAAGGGTAGATTTGAAATGTCATTGGTCATAGGCTTTTACTGAAGGTGCTCCTCCTGGTTATGACTGTAGATAACTGAGTTGTTGTGCTATGGGCATGTTTCAGGTGTGCAGCGTGTTGGAGAGCCTGGAGCAGGAATACAGACGGGATGAAGACTGGTGTGGAGGCCGAGATAAACTTGGACCAGCAGCTGAGATAGACCATGTCATCCCTCTGATCAGCAAACACCTGGAACAGAAGGAGGCTTTTCTCAAGGTCTGATTTTAGTTCTCTAATAAATAAGGAAAACTCCATTAAATAGACAATTTAGAGCAGTGTTGGTAAGTTTGAGAGGACACTCTGAGGTGTAATTCCAGTTCAGCTACTGGATGGCTGTATAAACCCTAGGCCAGGTTTACTTTGTTGTAGCAGGGGTAATAAGCATTACTATCAATACATATCTCAGAGAGATGTCATCAAGACCAATTAGGTGGTGTTTGCACTTCAGGATGTTAGTTGTTCTGCTGGTTCAAAGTTTGGTTCTCAAAATTGCATTAAAAATGACAGGTATTATCCATCACTCTGGTGTTGGCTTGTACAAACAAACCAGCATTTCAAATTTTGTCCTTCAAGCCAATAACTGAAGAAGTAATGACAACTGAAGCAATTTTGTCTCTGCAAGGCAGCACCAGGATGAAGACAGAGATTTCTTCCTGCCTTCCAGGTGCTGCTTTGGAAGAACTGGGGAGCTTACAGGCTGAGAAGTGAACTGTCAGCCAGCCTCCCACCTGCCACTAAAACTGATGATAGACATGATAAACAACATGAAACTACACTTGCAGTCAAAGCTTAAGAAATTATGCCTCTAGATTTGTACATTTTTTGAAATAAATACTTTTCTTGAGAGGTGGGTTACGCTTTTTTAGGCAAAAAATGTGTGAGTTACCAGTTCTTAACAAGAAGTTGTTTTATTATTGTCATTAATTTGCCTTAATCAATAAAGTGAACCACTGTATTAAATATTACTCATGTTTTAATACATCTATGAGACTGTTAGTTTATTAGCTGAGTTTATTGACTCTTAGCTGATGGAAGAGAACTTCTCCTTGCAATTTAAGCAGAGAAGTCCCATGGGTCTCCCTTGCTTTCTTTGCTCATCTTTACTGATTCTTTTTGGTGGGGGCTGTTCTTCCTAGGCCTGTACCCTGGCCCGGAGGAACGCCGAGGTGTTCCTCAAGTACATCCACAGGAACAACGTCAGCATGCCCGGAGTGGCGAGCCACACCAGAGGGCCCGAGCAGCAGGTGAAAGGTTGGTGCATCAGTGCAGTGACAGCATTGAAGGTCTGGTTCGCCTCCCCCTCTGCAGTGGGGTTGTCCTAAAGTCAGTGAACGTGCTCAGAAGGCAAACGCTGTTCTAGCATCATTTCCTTTACCACATCACTCTGCAGCTACACTTGCTTTGTGGTGGTTTCTTGTGTACACGGTTTGGGTTTCTTGGTTTTTGGGAGTTTTTTAAGCAGCCCCTTTGAATCAATGCTTGTTTTTAAGAACTGCGATCTCAGGCTCTCTGCTTTTGCGAGCAAGGTCCAGGCAAAGTGATTAAACTCAGCATTTCATAGCTTATTTCTGTATGCAGTCAAAGAATTCCTAGTCATGCAGATGTTTTCCTTTGCCCTACAGCCATTCTGAGCGAGCTGTTGCAGAGGGAGAATCGGGTCCTTCACTTCTGGACCCTGAAGAAGCGGAGATTAGATCAGTGCCAGCAATATGTTGTCTTTGAGCGCAGTGCCAAGCAGGTAGTGTGAAAAGCCCCCCTTGTCTTTCTGTCCTGGCATTATACAGTGTGTAAAATGTCCTGTATCCATGTAATGCCCCTGTGTGGGGCTCCTGATGCCATCTCAAGTTGTATTTAAACACTGTAACTTTGAAAACGTGGTAAATATAGATTTTAAAACAACTTAAGACAATGCCAAAACCCAACAACGAGACTGAGAATTTTTGTCATCTCAGATTAATTTCTGTATTTGTTCATTTGTTTGAAAATAAATCAAGAGTAAACTTGTCTTATTGAGCTATTTCTGAATGAGAAAACTGCTTTCCCTGCAGATTTATCTGTATATAGGTAGAATTCCCTACACTCCTTTTTGTCCTAGGAAACACAGAGTACCCGTTTGTATTCTTTTCCATCTGCTTTCATTATTTTATTATTTCTGTGTGTTCCTAGAAAGTGTTTCAGTGTACAGAGTATTAAGTCCCAATGCATTTGATATTCTTTGTTTGTAAGGGGGAATTTTTATCAGAGGATTAGTTCTTGAAATACAAAGACTGTTTGTTTTGTTTTTCCTTTGGTGTTTTTGACGTTCACAGGCCTTAGACTGGATCCAAGAAACAGGCGAATATTACCTCTCTACTCACAACTCCACAGGGGAATCAGCAGAAGAAACTCAGGAACTCCTGAAGGAATATGGGGAATTTAGAGTACCTGCCAAGGTAAACAGTGACTAATCTAATTATGCCCTGTGCTTTAGTCTGTATTTATGGTCCTGTTTCAATGCCTTAAATCTCTGTAATAATATTCTCCTGATTTTATAGTTGCCCTCTAAAAATCCTAGCCCTGATGATAAATGTCTTTTGAGAACTTTTAGCAAGACATAGGCACAAAAAGGAGGTTTTCTTCACCTTGGTTAGTACTGGTTATTGAAAACTTCTGTTCTGATCAGAAGGAAGAGAAATTCCATTTGCATGCAGAGTTCACAGCAACCTAATAAGACATTCCATCCTCAGACAATCATTCCAGAACGGTATAGAGTGACTAATTGATCTGAACACATCCAAGGTCACGATGGACTCCTGGTCTCTTTCTTCTGTCATCAAAACCACAATTTGACTCACTAATTCCAGCTGGGTTGATCACAGATGATCATTTATCTCATTAGAAATAATCTGCTGATCCCAACAAAGTACTTTAAACAGATGAGTCTTTAAACTCTGGGGTGACCAGTTTTGAATACAAAACTGCGTTACCAAGAACATATTAATTTATATGGAGCAATTCTGGGAAATCTGGTGGGGTTTACAGAGGAATGGTGATTGGATCTGCTTCAGACAAATTAATTCAAGCCATAGGTAATTCATAGACAGTGAATCCACAGGGGTATTAACAGTCTCTGATAAGGATGTAAATTGCAGAGTTAGACTGCAGGAAGACCATGGCTTTGGTATTATGTAGCTGCATTTCACTGTGTCCTGAAATTGATCTTCTGTAATCCTGAAATTCCTCGTTAGGCTCTCTGTGCTTGTATGGGTGTGATTCACAGGCTTTGTGGTGTTCTTGTCCCCTTCTTTTATCTTAGCTTGCATGTTTCTGGAAATGTGAGATAACTAGCAGTGGGTGGAAGGTAATTTCATCAGACAGGACACATAGGACAGTCTTTACTTCTAAATTACAACCACCCATAATTTCTCCACCTGAATTTACATTCCAGTTCATAATTTAATTTTTATCAGAACAATCCAAATTCATAATGAAGTTTCCAAACCATTTTGACTCTCGACTTAGCCTAGGATTGAACTTTGGACCTTGTTCATTGTTAACCATTACTGGCTGTTTCTTACACTGACACATCTACTCTTGCTCCCTCGGGCTGACCTACTGCTCTTACTGCTGACATAGAATATGTTCACTGCCATGTGCAATCTGGTAAATATGTGTCATTCCCAGACTGATGTTATTCTCAAATGAGGCTGTAGCTGAAAGCCCTCCTGATGCCAGTAACTTTCTGGCCAAACTGATTGTTTAGAATACAAAATCACCACTAGCTGTTGGGAATGAAACACCCTTTAAATACGACAGGAAGTCAGATTTTTACATCTCCGTACCTAGCCTTGCTTAGGTACTCATTTAATTTGTTAGGATAATGTCTGATTCAGCTGTTAATCTTTTATATTGGTGAAATTTCTTGAATTTAGTTTTGTGTTTGAAATCTGCTGGATATTATCTGGTCTGACGTGTGTTTATCCATTTGTGGTCAGATCGCTAATAAGTGAAGTATCTGACAGCGTGTCCTGCTTTAGGCACGGTGGAAAGTCCTCTCTGTCTTTGACAAGAAGCTTGCCAGTGCCTCATTTCCGTGGATAGATTTGGAATCAGAGCTAAAGTTTATAGCTATGTCCTTTGTGCCAGTTTTGACTCAGGGGCAGTCAGAGCTCAAGTGGAATAGAAAAGACCTCTGGAAGGTTTGGGGGCTTGGTGTGTGCTTTGGAGTTCAGGCATCTTTTAGCTGGTAATGTTCGAACTGGACCTAAAATACCCATGGAGGATTTCATGGTAGACCATGAATTTGGATTTAAATTCTGTTTGTTTTTGAAACAGAGTAGTAATGACTCAAAAATCACTTCCTGGGCTGATATGTGGTGTATTAATGACCTTCCTACACAAATCTGTAGATCCACCAGGTACAGACTCAGAGTAACTTGGTGTATTTTGTGAGGTGTGATTTTTAAATCTTGTCTTCTGCTCCAATTCTCTCAAAAAATACGCCCCTGCTTATGGGAAGGAGGCATGTCTAACTTCCAACATGTTTTATGTGTTTGTGTCTGTGTGGTTTCAAAAATTTGACTTTTTCTATCTTCTGCAGCTTCGTAAGTGTCCTTATAAAAATGTCATTCCTTTCAAGTTTAAAGTGTCTGATTCTGTATAAGGTGAACTACAGACACTCTTTAATGACATATAAAAATTGTGATCTTCTTTTGGCTGCTGTGTGAGTGCAAAGCAAAGGAAATAATAATAAAACATAACCAAGGACCATATTTTGGGCAGCAAACAAAGGAGAAAGTGAAGCTCCTCATCCAGCTGGCTGACAGCTTTGTAGAAAAAGGACACATACATGCCACTGAAATTAGGAAGTGGGTCACCACCGTTGACAAGCGCTACCGGGACTTCTCTCTCAGGATGGGGAAATACCGCTACTCCCTGGAAAAAGCCCTTGGAATCAACCCAGAGGTACTGTAAGACCATGTCCTGTTGGGGGTTTATACCAGAGTCACAGAGGAAGGTGAAGTCTGTGGTATGAGTGCTGTAGGTTTTCGTGTGCCCATTAGAAACACTGAAAACTCAGCCAGCCCCCTTGGCCAAGCTCAGAACTGCTTCTGGAGAGAAAGGGTTAAAGGGTTTTTCTGTGGAAGGTCAGTGATGTTAGGAGGAGGTAGATGAAGATCAGAAAGATTTTCTAAACAAATGTTTGCACCATTTTTCAGGACACCATATAGCTTTCAGGAGGGGAGGGGGGGGAACACATTATTTGAATAAAAGTCTGTGTTAATTTTGGTATAAATCATAAATCCTGCTCCCACAGCACTATTTTGAGTCAAATTCAAACTTTCACTGTACGTTTTCATTCTCTCATCCTGTAACTAACATAAACAATCAATCCCCAGCCTCATCTCTGAGATCTTTTAGGTGAAATAGAGCAACATGAGAGACAAAAATTTCGATCTCCTGCTATTCCCTGGCCATAGTATTAAGGGAGAGTGCCAGAAGCAGAAACACTTAAAAACATTTCAGTCACGATTCTTTGAACTTAAGTATCAGGAATGAGGAATAAATTCCCTCACACCCTCATGATACTTTAACTGCACAGTTCCTTGAAGAGTCTCTGGTTTACACAGAGTTCTAGCCACAGCCTGGAAAGGTATTCCATGGTAAATGGCCCCTCAAAGTTGTCTCTGCATGGTGCTCTACATTATCAGGTTGTTTTTTATGAAGTCCCATAGTAGACAACTAACTTAGATATGAAGCAGTAAGGTTATTTAGACTTTATCAATATTGATTCCTAGTTAGGAGAAACAGTGAAGAGTACAACACATATCATTGATATTTTTTTAAGATTTCTCTCTCACCTTCTTCTCCCTTCTCACAGTACTACTTCTCTCTGAGTTTCCTTCTTTTTGATATTACCTTACTTTTGTCCCTTCTTACCTCTTTGATCTCATGAACATGCTGCACTTTACACAACAGTGGGATTACAATGAAGTTAAACTCAGTACTTTTTTTTTTTTCCTAGGATAACAAAGACCTAGAACTCGATATCATTCCAGCAAGTCTTTCAGACCGGGAGGTAAAGCTGCGAGATGCAAATCATGAAGTCAATGAAGAAAAAAGGAAGTCAGCCAGAAAGAAAGAGTATGTTTCCAAACACTCTGTCTGCATGGCACATTATCTGATAAAGAATTATTCTGTGATATTTGCCTGACCAGAACTGACTGACAGTCCTAGAACTCCTTCCAGCTTCAGAGCTATTGAGATTAAGTCTACAGGTGTAGGGCAGAAGTTGCTACTTGTAGGTTAGAGAATTTCTGAACATAAAGGTTGAATTTCTTTTGGTTTTAATCAGAAGTTACTTTTGGAAAGGGAAAGTAGTGAGTCAAACACTTGGATTAAACCTAATGTTGTGGAGTTGCTAATTTCTTTCTGGTTGTATGTAAAAAGTAAAATGAGCAGGAAAAAAAAAAGAGCATCTTTGGTGTCTTAAGTATTATCTGAACATCAGTGATGCAAGAGTTCACTTGAAGTTTAGGTTCAACTTTGAGCGAGCATAGGACTGAGAGAACTGGAAATAGTTCATGCTAGAAGGAATATTTGAAAAGTACTTGTTGTGCTTAAATCTATAAACAGTCTATTTTCATGTTGTCTTATTTGTGTAAGAATATTGGGAAAGTATTTCTAAGCCCTCTGAAATTGTCACTACAGTGCATGATTGATAAGAAACCACTTTTACTTTTGGAAGTGTTACACTTGGTCTGCCTGTGGCAAATTTGCAAAACATTGGGAATTTCAACTTTGAGAGGCCCAGCCTGAGGCTCTACAGATGCCATTGTTGCATTTTCCAGCATCTGGATTTTCTCTGGTCAGATACCAAGCTCTTGAAGTCTCTTCAAAGTAGTGGTGTCTCCTAAATCCATCTGTATTGCCTCTGAAGGTGGTTTTAGGGTGACTTCCCACTGGCTGTCAGCAGAGATGCAAATGTTGTTGGTGAATCACAAATCCTTAACCCTGGGTGGAAAAAAATACTGAGAATCAGCTGATAGTTAAGGATGGGCATGTAGATGGTTAATCCCATGGACTCAGGGTTGCAGAAATACAACTTAATAGGATTTTGTGCAGAAAAGATTTTTAGGAAATAACCCTACAAGGGACTGGGGTATGAAATGGCACTTCGGTCGTTGACCTGAAAGGTTCAACGTAAGGCAGCTGAAGGTCTGGGGTGAAAACACCCTTTTTCCTTAAGACAACAGGATAATGTTTTGCTTTCTGTTCATTGTAGAAATGATTATAGTGTCCAAAACACCTGAAATACTCCCTTTTTTTCAGATTCATTATGGCTGAGCTGCTGCAGACAGAAAAAGCTTATGTCAGGGATTTACACGAATGTTTAGAGGTAAGTTATGGCCCAGGAGGACTCCACTATTTCCTGGAAGCACATGTTGTCCTCTGCAGTGGAGATGTTCACTTCACTTTACTGCACAGGCTGTGCACATTGATTCATGGAGAATTTCCTTAAGGATTCAAATCTATTCCATTGAATCATCTCATGCTAGAGAAACTCCTGGATTTGCACAGTCAAATACCTTGCCTAGCTGTACAGCAGGGTGTTCCTAAAGTGGATGGTGATAGTCAAGGCAAAACCCAGAGTGTAATTCAGTGAAATTTGTCAGCTTTCACCTTCCTGCAGTCTGACAGAGATTTTTATGTATCTAATGCTACTGAAGTGGCAAATCTGGCTTATCTTTCAGCTGTTTCTGCCTGCAGTTTTTGGACACCATCAGGTGGACAGCAAAGACAGGTGTTGTTACCATGTTTCTGCTTTTTCCTCAGACAGCCTCAAAGCATCAGCACTTTGGATTTCTCTGGAGAGCTTTCTGTAACACTGGAAATTTTTTTTTAGCTTGTTTATTTAATCTCAAAGCACATAGTGCCTTTGGCAATAAAATGGAGAGATCTGTTCTTTTCCACTGCATTTATTCACAAAATTAAGAGTTTCTGGTGTCTTCCAGACTTACCTTTGGGAAATGACAAGTGGAGTGGAAGAAATACCAGCTGGGATCCTTAATAAAGAACACATCATCTTTGGCAATATTCAGGAGATATATGACTTCCATAACAAGTAGGTTTTCCTAACAGTTCTGTCAATGTGTCGGCACTTGTGCATCTGCAGAGAACACCTGCAGTACAATGCACAAAGGAGTGTAAAGTAATTTATCCAGATTTGCAAAATAGTGTTTGATTTCTTGCTTTGTTTCTTTTACAAAACTGAATTGCCACTTAGTTCAAACTTCACCTTCAGCTGATTAACAGTGTTAAAGTCATATTATACCAGTGCTTTGCAGTCTGATACATGATTTCCATCTCACAGTATGAGATCTAGTTTGGGCGCTTGCCTGTCAAAAATATGGTCTTGGAAAACATGAAGGGGAAACAGTGGAATTGCTGGTGTGAGCTGGTTAATAAGTAGGTTTCTGCCACTTCTTGGAGACTTTCTGTATTTAATCTGTAACTAACAGTACTCTGTCTTATTAAGATAAGACTGTGTACCAGATCAGCTTAGAGGACATTGTTTCCATGGTATAATGCGAATGCAACAACAGCTATAAACTTAACATTTAGGGCTGCTAAATCCAACAAGTTCAGCCTGAATTTCAAATCTGTCTTCAGGTTACACATCAAAACCCAAAACAACTTAAAAACGAATCAGAGAATCCTTCCCTGTTCGAGTTCTGGGACATTTCAAATGCTTCAGTCAGATAAATGTGCCATCACATAAATATGGCCCAGCAGAGCCTGCCGTATGCATGCATTTGTGAAAGCAGCTTCAAAGCATGTCAGGATTGTAGATTTAAGCTACAAATTACATTAGAAAAGCCTTTAAATAATGGATGAATTGACTCCCAGCCCACAAGAATTGCCCTGTCATACCGATAAATATTCTCCTCCCATTTAAAACTCTTATAATCAACCAGGTGCCTTCCCACTTCCCCTCTCTCTGTGGTGCTGTATTTTTGTTTTGGTGACTCTGACTGATGTCAGAGTAATCAACTCTGATTACCCCTGTTCCCAGCTACCATCCCTCAGTCATGTCCCACAGCTTCTCACTGCTTTCATTTCTACTTTCTCTGACCCCTCCTCCTGCAGCCTGCTCTTCTGTGTAATCCTTTTTCCTCTAAAACTTCTTTCTAGCAATGCTAAAATAAACTTCCCCTGTCCCCTCCACAGCCTTCTCCTTTGGCAGGTGATGTTAAGGCTTCCTCCAGCCTGATTCAGAATCTGTGTCCAAAGAAGGGCAGCAAAGCTGGTGAAGGGTCCAGGAAAAATGTCCTGAGAGGGGCAGCTGAAGAAACTCTGTTTCACATTCCTCTTTCCACCCAGGCATTGTACAGGGCTCTGTCTGCAAACAGAGCTGTCACTTGTGGTACAAGCTGTTGAGAGAGAGTTGATTAAAATAATCTGTATTTTGGAAGTTTACTACTTACCTATGAAATGCTGAGCTTGCTTAAGTTGTTGTTCTTTGTCCAGTGTGCTGAGTCAGGTGTTGGAAATCTGGCAGCTTTGGGCTTCCCTTTTTGCTCTTCCTCTGACACAACAACTCTTTGAAGATTCATGTTCAAGTAGAACTGTCCTGAACACACTGATTCCCTACCAGGGATTGCCTCTTTTTCCTTTCTAGTGGAGTCAGGCATGACTGTATTCAAAAAACAAAGCACACCTTGGCAAGAGACTTTTTCCACTGGCTGGACACTTGAGTAGCCTCACAATCAAGATACAAGTATTGATCATTAGCACTGATTAACTCATTGCTTATCCTGCATCTCCTGGGTATGTGACTGGAACCAATTACATTGGTGTCTTCTTTTTTCAGCATTTTTCTAAAGGAGCTGGAGAAATATGAACAACTGCCTGAGGATGTGGGCCACTGCTTCGTCACCTGGGTAATGAGGCTGCTGCTTCTCATTATTTATTCAAATTAATTCCTCCAGCACAGAGGGGAACAAGCTGGGAATAGATGCCAAGGTTATGTCCCCAGTGATAAATGAGATTAGGAGCTAGTCTGGAACTACGACTGCTTTGTCCTTCACCTGCCCCAGAGTGAAAGGTTCCACCCTTCTCCTCAGCGGTAGTGTGAAGGTTTTCCAGAGCCTCTCTCCTTGTCCTGCACTGACCAGCACAGCTTTTATTTACCTCTGCTGGTTTCTGTTTAGCAGAACTTCATCAACCAAACCTGTTTTGAGGGTGACATTCATTTCCCTGTGGAAGGCCTTGGGAGGACAGACATTTTAAAACTTATCAGTCATGCCATGAGAACTCCACACAGGCGTGAAGAACATACTTTATTGACTTTTTCCTCCAGAAATTAGTGTCAAATTTCTGAGCCACCGTGCTCTCTCATTCCATTATGCAATGCCAGGATAATTTCCAACAGGACTTTGAAATCTTGATGTGAAGAGTCTTTGTGAGCTTAGGAGGTTCTGGGAATTGGCAACAGCAATTTATCTGTATGAAAGCTGTTCTCTTTTCAAAATATTTACCAGTCAAGTCATCTTTGTGTTTTGTTTGCTTGTTTTATTCATATATCAAAGCTAGGAATTAGTATTTTAAGAGTAATTATGCAATATATTCACTTATCCAAAAAACGAGCATGTTTAGATGATTTCAGATGGGCTTTTAATTTAAAAACATGTCACAAGTCTTGATGAAATGGATTCAGAAATGTTGTTTACAAAGAACAAGTTACCTGTTTAGGAAAGAGGAATGCATTTATGTATCATTCTCTGCAAAATCTTCGTGGTTCTTTCAGGATATCATCTCAGCAAAGGCACATGTCCAGAGCTGTGTGTATGGTTACAGACATGCATACAAAGCTGCCTGCCCAGTTGCAGGGTCCTGTTGTTTAGATATCTGGAATAAAAAAATGCAATAGCAATAAAGGAAATAAAGGAAAGCATCCTCCTCTCTTATTTGCCTCCCTCTTCTTGAGACCAGAGTACAGTAATAAGAGGTGGGAGTGCACAGATGCTTTTAATTTCTGCTTAAAAGTAAACAAATTAGGAAATTAAATGCGAAACACTCTTAGCACAACGTAATATTTGAGCCATTGAAGTTTGAACAAAGGTAGGAAAGACAAGTCTGGGCCAAGTGTCACAAATTTCAAGTAAAAAATGTTGGCTTGAACCAGTTTAAACTAGATGACTCACTTGCCCAGTTTCTAGACTGATTTTATCTGCAAGTAGGTGATGGAGTCAGCACTTCATGACTGAGTTTTGAGACTTTCAAACTCTTGTGTAACACCGTTAGAGCTCTTAGAAATTACTTTACAGCTGGATTAAAGTTTTAGGCCTTCCTTCTGTGGTATTTGTTAAAGAAAGCCTCCCACAGCCCTCAGAACTGCTCAGGTAAGGTATGAACCTTAAAGTCTTCTGTTCTTAATTTAGAGTTCCTGTGTTTCTTGGTGGCAGGGTGTGAGGGCGGGGGGGTGATGGTGGGTGTGTGGGAGAGAGTTGTCACCTGTATTTATCCTGGTGTGCCTTAATAAAAACCTGTAGGAGCAGAAAAATAGCTTATCTTGCTTTTCCCTTGATGTTTGTTTTCACAGGCAGATAAATTTCAGATGTATGTCACCTACTGCAAAAACAAGCCTGACTCCAGCCAGCTCATCCTGGAACATGCAGGGACTTTCTTTGATGTAAGCAGCCATTGCTGTTTTCCTGCCACACACCTGGTGCAGCTGAAACACCTCTTTTTTATACTTGAGGAGTGGGTTCCTTTCTGTGCCTTGGCATTTGGGTTTTTCATTCCACTGCAAATATCACATGCTGTGAGAACTGATGGGCTGTGGTGTGGTGTGTGGCCATCAGTGTGCTGAGGTGTGGAGACACACATTCTTGTTGGAACCTTTGGGTGTTTTTCAGACCCAATCCTTCCTAAAGATCTGGTTTAGATGTAATCTCTGTTTCTGGGTTTAGTGGTAAAATGAAAATCTCAGATTCCATTATATTTTATGACCTGAAATCCCTAAATCTAAAATGAGATCCTGTCCTCCTGTTCTGCAAATTCTACCCGGCCTATTCCATAGTTACTTCATCGTGCTAATAAGGAACTCCATTGACTCCAATTAGCCTATTTCCCATACAAGCTCCACAGCCAGTGATAAATGTTTTTGGGCTCAAATTCCAATTTTGTAGGCTGAGAAAAATCTTCAAAGTTTTTGAGTACCTTGAAACTAATCTCTTCCTCTTATTTGATCTAATCCATTTTGCCATGCTTGTCTGCTACCTTATAGCTTTAATTAGTTTCTTTTCTGGGGGGAAAAAAAAAATAAAGTACTAAGGCCTCTCTTCCAAAGCATTGAAACTGTTTACAAATGTAACAGGATCAGCAGGATCCAAGCTGTGATGGAGTTGGCAGCTGACCCCAATCAGCTCCTCTGGGGTTTCTGTGTGCCAATGGTTTTGGCATTTCAGTCTCACTCGACGCTGAAAGGTCTCACATGAGCCACAGGAAAAGTGATGAACACCTTTTTCTTTGCCTCGTTACCGAAGGGTCTAAAAGTCGAATGGAACTGAAAGGGCTTTTCCAGGAGGTGGCGCTTGAGCCTGCTGAATGGTTTATACTCGTGGAGGGTCGGAGCCGCCTTAGGTGTCCATCAGTGTTGTTTGCACAGGTTAAAAGCGTTTTCTCTGCTCCGCTTTTCCATTCCAGCTCTCTGTATGAGCTGGAAAGCTGTCTGATATTGCTTAGTAGTGAATATTCATGTGTCAGCATCTGCTGTTTTGCCAGGGGAAGGCGTTTGCCTTCCCTGGGTGCTGGGCCACCCAGTGATGCCTGTGCAAAAAGAGAAAGCTGACTATCCCTCCAAAAAATCCTCAAGGAAGCACTCAACCTGAGTGACTAAGGTAATGCAAAGTACCTGTAGATCCTTCTTGCTTTGATCTTGGAGTGGCAGCGGTTCAGTGGTGGGACAGGACAGCCTGGCACAAGGAATACAGAGAAAATAGTTGGTTCTTTTCTTCCAGGCAGAACGTGGAATTTCCCAAAACACCCTGATGATGAGAGTGACTAACACCCTTTAGTAAGAAGCCTGCTTGAAAATCACAAATGTTCCTCAAATTTCATCAGCTTTCATAGAAAGCCACCTTTGAGATGAAAACAAGCAGTCCCAGTAATTTGTTTGTATCCTTCAAGTCCCTGGAAAACTTGCAGCTACAGCTCATTGTAAGGGTTAACTAATTAGGAGAAGGAGCAAAGATAGGTGACATATCTCATTTGAAACCAGGAAGAGAATTAGGAGCAATGCTGAGAGCTGGGATGTTCTCAGGATGTAAGTGAAGCCATGTATGTAGAGAAAAGCAATTTATTTTATTGAACCAGTTGAGACAGGTGGAAAACAATGCACAAACTCTCAACTATGAAACGTGCCTAGTTTATCCTATAACATTAGTCCAATAAAGCATAAAGATTGCAGTCTTCCCTCCCTACATATGGTGCTTTGCTTATAAAATTCAAAAGTTGTTGGTATGGTTATATTAGCTGGAAATTGCACAGGGAATAAAAATAGTGTGTTTATTCTGACTTAACTGCAGTAGACTTACTAATTTCACTCTTTCAGTTTTTATGTCTGTCTTGTTCATCATTACTTAAAACTGTGTTCTTTGTTCAGTATTTTCAAAGATAAATGATGCCTGCCATGTTTAGCAAATTTTTATATTTGTAATACCATATACTTCAGGCTAGCAAGGTGTATTTTTGATTACCAACATATGTTAGCTGTCAACTTCAATTGGTAGAATCAGCATGTTGTTGAGGTAATCAAGTTTATTTAAATGTCTTTATTTAAGCAAGCTTTGATTTTTGGGACAGAGTTTGGTTGAGCCAGGTACATGCTTCTGCTATTTGGAATACTTTTTTTTTACTTTGAATCTTGGAAAAGATCCATTTGTGTATTCAAGAAGCCACAGGTCACTTTTGATGTGCATGACCAGAATGGAACATGGTAAAGCTCATTGACTTTGGTGGCATTGCAGACCATGGTGTGTCTGCATGGATAAGGGTTCTTGGACAGTTTCTCACAGTGTCCCTTAGGAAATGATCAGAGGCACAAGCAGGGGCTCAGTTTCTCCTTACTAATATTTTTTCTGAAATTCCTCATCATACTTGTGTCATGCATCACAAAACCTCAATGTTTCATGGGAGTTTTAGTGTTGAACCAGTCTACTTAGCATGTCTTTGGTCTGTACACCCAGTTCAGGATGCAGTTTGTTCTCCTACAAACCAACTGTACACAATTAGATTACACCTAAATTTGTGAATCTCTTTAGGTATTTGGTACAAAATCAGGGCATGTTATCATTGCTTCATGGCCAGTTCAGCAATTCTTACGGTATGAAATTGTATTTAAGTATTCCTGTCTGCATGTTGTCCATCCAAGGACTTCTGAGAGTCCTGTGCTGCCCTACACAGAGGAAATTTTTGGTGTTTTTCTGGGATTCTGTCATTGCATGTAAGACTACATGTTCCTCCTGCTCTGCAGCCCACCTGGTTTGCAATGCACAACTGCCAGCACACGCTGTCTGTCAGAGGCCTTCATTTCTTCCAGGCCCTTGGGACACTTTTCCACCCAAGGAATAAATAAAGCTGGGAGCTATGGTGATGAGCTATAATGTGAACCAAGCTTGCTTTAAGCAAGAAGCAGGGCAAAGTGGAGAGCACAGAGCCCTGTGTCCAGCTTGCTTCTGAAACCTGCCAGCTGCTTCAAGGCTCAGACACCTCTGTGCTGCTGTTCCTCAGAGGTGTGTGAGACATATCTGCTCTGCCCTGCACAGACCTCTCTCACCTCCATCTCCACCCTCAGTGAGTCCAGACCTCTCCAAATGTCACAAAGCCAACCCAAGACAACTCCAGCAGGCTGCCTTCTTATTCCAACACTTCAGGGACCAGAGGGAGGAGCTGCAGGGAGAATGTCCCTTCCCAGCAGTGCACTTGTCAAATGTCACTCCACCAACCCACAGTGTCTCTGCACAGTCTGACCGGGGAGCATCCTGGCAGAGCAAGGAGTGCCCAAAGGAGAGGCATCTTGCTGAGAGCATGCCCTGCTGTTCAGAGAGCTGGGGGGAAGGAGCAGTGCTGATTCTGTTACTTGGATCCTACAAAAACAACTGTACTTTGCCAGCACCAGGAAGTTCACAGCCGTGGCCGAGGTCTTGCTGGCTCCTGCAGTTATGAATTGAGTCCCAGCCATGTGCTCTGCAGGCACAGTTCCTGTGTGAAGTCAGCTGTGACTCAGCTTAAGGCAAACTCCATTAACCCCCAAACAGAGCCCCTTCCCTTTTGGGTCTTGTTCATGGCACCAGAGCTATTTCTAAAAACAAAAAACCAAACCAGCAAACCAAACATCTGTTGGCACATTGTGTGAAAAGTGGATGCTTTTGCATCCCAGCATTAAGACAAACACTGGAGCTAAAAAGAAGCAGTAACCTTGCTAGTACTCAGCAGAAAATCAGATCCTATACAGAAAGAAAATCTCTGTTCTTGGCAGTTCTTCACCCTTCATCTTCCATAACTTCTTCACTTTATAGTCTCAAATTTACACTCCAGTAGCTGGAGAAAAGTCCTGTTCCCCCTTTCCATTTGCTTCCTTAGGGATCAAGGTTTTCCTGGTGGCCAGAAGCAAGGCAAGGCATGCCCAGGTCCTGGCAGAGACAGTAGGGTTTCCAATATGTTGTATTTCAGCAGAGAATCTGCCCCTGTAGGGCATGGGTTCGGAGTCTTTTAGATGCTAAATATGTCCATTAGGATTTTCAGGAGCTCCTCACTCCCCCTGGAACAGCTGGGAGGAGGCAGCTGGGCCCTTTGCAGCCCTCAGCAGGTGCCTGTCTGTGATGTCTCCAGAAATTCATGAGCACATCACACTGATCAGCCCAGGCATTTTGGGTGAGGTTCAGGTGACAAAACAGAAGTGTTCAGTGCTGTAATAGATATTTTAAGGGTATCTCTTCTGGCCCCCAGGTGCCACCTCAGAGCAGAGCAGGTCTGTCAGCACTGTGTCAGACCTGTTATTCCCATGTGGATATTTCAGCTACCCCAGGGCTCTCAAATGGGACTCGATGCCTATATTTAGACAGCTAAATTACACCCTATTCATGCAATTTAATTTAATGTCACTTCATTTTAATTGAATGTTAAGACTCTGCTTTCAGACTTCATAGCTAGGGGAAACCAGATGACATGACAGGTAAGTCATACTTAAATCAAGGCCTGTTTACTCAGCAGAGCTTTAGCTCCACTTGAAGAGGGACCCTGCAGTTTAAGTGGCCTTAGGAGGGACTCTGCAGTTTATTGCCAGCCTCTCTGAAACCACACACACTTGCATGTGAGCTTAAAGAGAGTTAAAAAACTAAACATAGAAATGCAGGGATCCAGAGCTAAAATTAGTTATGGGTGGTTCTGTCTGGCAGGGGTTAATAGTTTTCCATAACTGACTGCTGTTTTTATCCCTTCTAGGAAATTCAGCAAAGACATGGGCTGGCCAACTCCATCTCTTCTTATTTAATCAAGCCTGTCCAGAGGATCACAAAATACCAACTCCTACTGAAGGTACCTCAGTGAGCTGCACAGATCAGCTCATGCAGAGCAGTTCACAGCTGTAAATGAGTCACCTTATGCTTAAGGGACCTGCTTCATGACCTGTAAGCTTAAGTCCCCAGAAAGCTTCCAAGTGCAGTTTCCCTTGAGAGCACCTTGTTTTGTCTTGTTTTACAGTTGTTCCCATTTGACCCCCACTCTTTGTGAGCACCCACAGTGGGGTCTGCTGCAGCTCAGCTTTCTCCTGGCTCTGAAGCGGCCGCACGCACTGAATGGCACAGCTGCCTGTGCAGGCTGCACACTGACCAGGGTGTGTTTATGGCTGTCTGCGTTGCTTCTTAGGAACTGCTGACCTGCTGCGAGGAGGGCAAAGGGGAGCTGAAGGATGGTCTGGAAGTGATGCTCAGTGTCCCAAAGAAGGCCAACGATGCGATGCACGTCAGCATGCTGGAAGGTGGGCAGGGGCCAGGGCAGGGGAGGGGCCTACTGAGAAATGAAGTTTGTTTGTAACTTGTGGTGGAAGTTAGTAGAGGTTGACTGTAGCAATGCTGTTGTATTACCATAATTTTTAGGTACCTCCTGGCTCCTTGCTGATATTTCTCCAAAAGTCTTGAAAGAACAACGCTGGCTAGGAAATTTTGGTGGGGGGATTATTTATCTGTATCATCTGTGTGTATATATGTGTACATGTGTGTGTATGTATACATCTACAATTGCAATATATGAATATATATATATTTAGCTAAAACATTCCTTCTCCATTAAACCAAAAAATCCCCTCCTAAAACAGTATCAGTTTAGCTGCTGGCAGCTGTAACAATTATTGGATGAAAACATTTCTAAATACTCTTTCAGCATTTCAAAAATTCTGGTTTTCTGAGTCAAAACAGCTTGTGTTTCAAAATGTTAGCATAGTTATGCCAAAGATTTAAAAAGAAGTATTAAAAAAATTTTAAAACTACAGAAAAAAGTTTGATTGGCACAAAGTGAAGTTTTTTATTGGCTTATTATTGTGTGGAGTATTTCTAAAATGTAAAAATTTTATCCTGGACTGAGACGCTTTATTGTGTCTTACACATTTTCTTGGCCTGGGAAAATGATTTCCAGCCTGGCTTGAGGAAAACCAAGAAATGAGCAGAGTACTAAAACAAGTGAAAAAAGGAACTGGTGCCGGTAGCCAGGCAGCACAATAGGCTCAGGAGGGCTGCAGGAGGGCAAACTGAATTTGTAATGAAGTGCATAGGATTTCTTGCAATGAAGTTCTGTGTGCAGCAACCACCAGTGAAACCTTCATAGTAGTAATTTTTGAGTAATTTTTACTACACTTCAGCAGTAGCCTCATTTAGCACGTATGATGTAATTGTGCCCAATGAAGTAATTACATCACTGCAATAGGAAAAAAAAGGAAAGTATTTTCACTGTGGCAATGGATACCCATTATTGTCCTTTCAGATTGTGAAGAAAAAAAAAAGAGAAAGACCCTTTTATTTCAAGTCCTTACTGCTCTGGTGTTTCTGTGAATTGCTCAACCCAAGAATAAATACAAGTGATTGTATTTTGTGGTTTTAGGGTTTGATGAGAACCTGGACGTCCAGGGAGAGCTGATTCTTCAAGACTCCTTCCAAGTGTGGGATCCCAAGTCTCTCATTCGAAAAGGCCGTGAGAGGCATTTGTTTCTCTTTGAAATCTCTTTGGTATTTAGCAAAGAGATCAAAGATTCTTCAGGACACACAAAATATGTTTACAAGAACAAGTTACTGGTAGGTGTGGCTGCAAAGAAAATATTCTGGGTGTTGTGTTTTTTGTAGGTAGAAGTGGAGTTTAGGAGGCTCACATGTCCCCTGCTGGGTTGGGGATGCTCTTGCCCCTGCGAGGGCTGGCCCCGAGTCCTGCAGGACTCACCTGGAAGTCAGCCTGCAGTGAGTCTGGAGAGATTTAAGATCATGAGATGTGAAGGGTGGGGGGAAATGCGAGCCAGATCACTCCAGCCATTCACTTCCCTGCTACCCCAGAGGTTTTCTGTTTCTTTTGTCTGTGTAGCAGAGATAAGATCCTGTTCCCCTATCCCTCCCAGCCTCCCCACTTCTTACTACAAGTCCAAAGTTTTCTGGACTCGTGAAGTTTCATATATATGAAATCTCTCATCATCTCTCCTCCACACTAGACCTCAGAACTGGGAGTGACTGAACATGTTGAAGGAGATCCCTGCAAATTTGCTTTGTGGTCTGGACGAACACCATCCTCAGACAATAAAACAGTGCTGAAAGTAAGTCTTTCGTGTTTGTTTTCTTTGTCTTTAGCACTTCTAGTTTAGGCCTTGGGAGCCCTGAATGAAAGGTCAGTTTCTTCCTCCTCCCATTGAGATGGCTTCCATGTCTGCCAGTGGGGTCATGCCTGCATTGGGAGCAGCTGAGCTCCAAGGCTTCAGTGGGAATCGGGACAGTTGTGCAGCCCTGCTGGAATTGCATCTCCTCTTGCAGCCTGGGTTGAGCAGCTGCACACTGACACAGGGCAGGTCTCATGGTTGTGTAGGCTGGGAGGTGTAATTCTCTTTGTCCTTTGCCACTGGCCTTATCAACAATCAGCCTCTTCCACAGACCTCCAGGGCTGACAGCCTGTTCTGTCAAGTGAGTCTCAGCTGAAGAACTCATGTTATAGTTTTGTCTAAGGAAATCCCAGCCGTGCACTGATAACCTGTTTCCCCTCTACAGAGCATGCTGTATTTCTGGCATTAAATGTATTTATCCAGAGCTTAGCTTCTTTGCTGTTGCTTGCCAAGTAGGTCTGGTCAAAATGCTCTCAGGTCCCCTGGGGTTGCCAGTACTCCAGCAGCTGCAACAGTGCAGCAGAGAGGACAAGCAGTTGATCATGGCATTCATCAGCCAGCCACAACTCCTCTACACAGGAGGTGAGAACATGATAAAGTCTCTGTCTTTCTGCCTTGTGAAACTTTAGGCATCCAGTATTGAAACAAAACAGGAATGGATCAAAAATATCCGGGAAGTTATTCAAGAAAGGATCATTCATCTGAAGGGAGCTCTGAAGGAGCCAATTCAGCTCCCCAAGACACCAGCAAAGCAGCGAAACAACAGTAGAAGGTAACTTCAGTCATGCCCCACAACGTGAAGTCACCAGCATTTTCTCAACCACAGCAGTTTAATGTCTGTGGACTTTTTACTGGCTTTTACTGTAGTCAAAGCAGTTTTCATCATCTTTGCTTTTTATAGTTGTCTTGGAAAAAGTAGCTAGAAAGCTTTTTTATGATATACATACAAAGATCTTTTATTTTATGCTCCAAAGTATAAAGAGAAACAGTAAAAATTCTTCGAAGTCCAAGGTTATGGTTCTTTCCTAAAGTAGATTGTACTTCTTCACATTTGAGTAAAACCAGACTCTTTTTCCTTGTTTGGCACATTTGATTGTTTGACAATGGAAATCATAGTTGATCCCGACAATATATTGAAGAATATATAGTGAAGAATCTGTATTTTATCATCAAACACAAACTTGTTTCAGCCTGTTAAATAATACTAAAATTTTTTGTCAACTTGTTTCAATCCTGGATTAAATAGAAATTGTAGATAATGAATTGTTCTTTCTCTGTTGTGGCATTCACAAAAGCCACCTGTAATTTGAGCACCTTTATTTTCTCATCAAATTTTATCCCCCTCTTACTTCTCTTACTTCAGGCTGTGTTATAGAGACATCCAAAGCATAAGTAACCAAGGTCACCCAGGAGACTTGTAGCAAAGCAGAGATCCAGACATTTTCTCGAAGAACTAATACAAAAGTCTTCTAGTACAGAATGGAGACACTATATTTTTTTTCTTTATCCCTAAGTATGTATTTTGTATTATTTAAATATTTACTTTGAAAGACCATTAACATTTACGAGAACTTTATCTATACAGCCAGAGGGGAGAAAATACCCCGTGTTAGCAGCCTCAGAGAGGTAAATATGTAGAGCTCTATACTGTCTTTATCTATGTTTGGAGAGCATCTTTATGGCTTAGTATTAAATTCCTGAAGAAATTTAAAGAAATGTTGTGATAATGTGCAAATCCAAATGCCATGGCTGAGGGTGACATCATTCTAAATTGAAGAGCTCTATAGCATCATGGGCTGCCTCGGTGGGGTAATTTTAGCACAAAGCCAGCTCTATCCTGCTGACTCGGCACTTCTCAACCCCACCTGTAACGCTGTGCTCACTCTAGGGTGGTGTGTTAAGGAACGTCATTGATTCCCTCTTCCATCTCTTGCAGAGATGGAATAGATGATGCAGACAGCCAAGGGGATGGCAGCAGTCAACCTGACACCATTTCCATTGCCTCCAGGACATCACAGAACACAGTGGACAGTGATAAGGTAGGATTGAAATGTGAAAATACATGGCAGGTAATTGCCCCCAGAAAAATATAAGTGAAAAGCAGAATAGAAGGCGAAAGAAAGCAACCTGTCTTCTGCTGAGTGAGCTGAAACTTGTATTCCCCTTTGCTAGGTTATTAAAATCCCATCTGTTTTTGTGTGCTCATCAGTATTGCTCTTCTACATGGTAACGTTTCTGTTACTGCAGCTTCTTTGTGGTTAATACACAGAGGTTCAGTTGGCTCTGAAGAAACAGCCCAGAGCAACCTTTTCTTGCCTAGTACAGCTTGTCCTGTGAGATCCAGCTTCTGACTGAGCAAACAGCTGATTATGTTACATACTTCCCTCTGAGCCGAAATCAACTGTTTGTTGGAGGGAATGCAGGTACTTACACACGAATTAGTGCAGCAACATTGGGATCCTGGCTGGTATCTTGAGAGCCTGGGAGACCTACCATTTCCAGAGACTGTGATTCTGGACCCCTCTCCTCACTGGCATATGGTGGAGCATATGGATGGCCCTGAGACATGCTAGATGCTGTTGGAATGCTGCACACTGTCGGCACGTATGTACTTGTCATTTTACTTGTCAGACAATCTGAGTCCAGATCCCCAGCTTCACTAGGCTGCCTCACTTGAATTCGTCACCCTGATACCTCCAGCTGTGCTCTTCCACTGAATTAGCAGTTGATTGTAGGAGAAAATGGGTAGTTAAAAATTACCTTAGCTGTGCTGGTGGGGTTTGTCATGTCCCCTGAGAGAATGCCCATACTCTCTTCACGTGTTGTTTTGAAATCAGATGTAATTTGAAAAAATAGGAATTTTCCCATGCCTTTACGGATTTATCTGTTTGTCAGGCCTTTAATTATGCTGCCACTTAGACAAGGTAGAGGGGTGTCTTCATAAAATCAGCATCCAAGTTTTGGTTGTAAAGTTCACAGGTAAGGTTCAGTGCAGATGCTATTTTGAAAGCTGGACTCGGAAATACAAGTTAATTACAAATAAATTACCTTTGTAAGACCATCTGTTGTATTTACCTTAAATGCATGTCCCCATGATTTTACTTTTTTGTCCGATAATATGCATTAGAAAAGTATTAAGCCTCACAATCCAAAGGCCACTGTAATGTATGCAAATACTTAGCCCGATGTCTGAGAAGTCTTCAGTCCACATGGACTTGTCTTACTTTCTGTGTTTTTCACATTTATCATTCCTGATAAAAGGCCCTGACTTAGTGCAGTACTTGAGCTCATGCTTAATTTTAAGCACTCGCCTAAGCTTTGCTCATCTGCCCCCAGCCCATTGGCTCGGTTGCATGAATTCTGGCCACGTCCAGGTAAGATGCTCTGTGTTGCATGCTGCAGCTGCATACAAGGGCTATGGTGCCAACCCAGGCTGTGTACCCTGAAAGACAG
Source organism: Machaerirhynchus nigripectus (assembly GCA_013397975.1). Taxonomy (NCBI): domain Eukaryota; kingdom Metazoa; phylum Chordata; class Aves; order Passeriformes; family Dicruridae; genus Machaerirhynchus; species Machaerirhynchus nigripectus. Next base: position 1,583,306 of record VZRQ01007364.1, on the reverse strand, counting down.
CCCATCATGGCAGGAGTTCATTTAAGGATGCAAGACTGGAAACGTTTATAGGAATTTCTATCCAAAACCTTGTTTGAACTGAACAGCAAATGTGTATGAGATAAACTGAGTAGAGCTCATACAGGGGAAGATGTTGTTACCACTGGGGAAAGGGTTGTGCCATACTTTAAACTTTTTTAAGGAGGGTAGGTTCACTTGCTGTCTTAAGGTTGTGTGTTTGTGTGTCCTGTTATACATTTAATGAATAGAAACAAATTTGAGTGTACAGCTAAGGGTAAAGATTACTTGTATGTACTTTGTTGAATCTGAGGTAGCAGTGTATCATCCTTAACTAGGAGGCAGTTCCTGCTGAACATTTTCCTTATTGTCACCAGTGCTAATGCCAGAGTACTGTGGAGAATTCAGCTCCTAGAGCGCTGCATTATCATGTCTTTGTTCCAAGGAGAATGAACTCCTGCATGTCTTTATAGTTCCCTCAGTTTTTCTGCACCATGTTCCCCAAATTACTGGCAGGTGAAGCTGAGCTGCCTTACCTCCCGCGGAACTGGCAGGAGCCACGCCCATGTTCAGTGTCCTCTCAAACATCAGGCTCACCTGCTGGCACGAAGCCCTCAGCACGGGTTGGCACCTGCTGTGAGGGGGCTGTGAGGGGACTGTCTGTGAGCAGATACAAAGCTGTGAAAGGACTCCTGCTGGTGGTGTTTTACCACATGGGATGTTTTTCCTTCGGTGTGTAATTGAGCTTTTCTTCTGGGAGGGTGTGAGTGAATGTGGTTGGACTGGGAGGTTTTATATTCTCACACGGGCTGGTGCTAGTTACCAGCACTGGAAGGCTGGCTCATCTCATGCTCTCTAGGTAGGTTTTCTTGGCAGAGTTGACAGCACTTGGCACACACTGTAGCATACATGCTATAGTTAACTCATGTGGGGCTGATAGCAGCTCCGGTAGGTACAGGGTTCAACAGTCAGGGTTTCCCTGCCTATTTAACTCCAGCACAGTCAGCAGAGTTATTCCCATGAGTTCAGATTCAAGCCCAGAGGCTTTTCGCAGCTGCAGCCTCCGTGGGTGACTTCTCTATGTGCCCCAGTGAGATCTCCATCCAGAGGAGCCAATGGAAGGAACTCCTACCTTTAGAATCTCTGGCTGTTCACAGCAGCCTCATCTGCAAACCCATGACAAGAGCTTTGCAGTGCCTGCAGTGTGCCAGGATGGCAGCAGATTAATCCTGATTTTGGGACCATCTATGTATTAACTCCATGCCAGAAACAATTCTCAAGTAACACGTAAGAGTTGATGTTACTCTCTGAAGGCAAAAGAACTCAAAGATTTAGCTGACACACTTTGTCCTTTCCCTAAACCTTGCTATTGCGCCGGGGGATAGCCTAACGCATTACTTGAATGTTCAGACAAGAATGTCAAACAACATTTTAGACAAAGAAAATCACAACTTCTCAAAGTCTCTCAATTTCAAGTAGCACTTCTGCTTAACAACACTCCTCATGCCTCAAGTCATATGTATTTCTTTCAACTTATTTGTGAGTCAACCTCTCTGAGTTGTAAGTAGCAATTTCTGTGTTCTCTCGCCATGGCATAGCCCTGGAGCTAAGCTTTACTTTAGCATTTCAAACTCCTAAAAAGACAAAAGGGTTTTTGTTGTTAAGAGGGAATGAAATAACATTACTGTAAATTCAGCAAGGTTTTCTCTCAAGACACGTGAATGTAGCCACATCAGGGGGATCCTTTGGTGCAGAGGATAGAGCAGCTTGACTGGGGCTGAGTCCTAGTTCTGCTGTCACTCACATGTTGGGTGCCATTGCAAAGTACATTTGATGGCACATTACCCTTTCCTTTTCTTCCTTTGTTTGGATGAGGAATTTGCAGGGGGAGACAGAAATTCTTGCAAACATTACATTTGTACATTAATTACAGCATTGTTCTCCATTGTCCCAACACATGATGCAGAGCTGAATTCAGACCTGTTTTTGTAGCCCTTTATGGGAGCAGACTCTGCTCTGAAAATATTCTGAATTTTGTGCCTGACTCCAGAAGTGTTATTAAGCCTTTAAATATGCAGGCTTTCCTGACTGCAGGCAGTGCTCAGGTGATTATATAAGACTCTCCAGATTAAAAAAAAAAAAAAAGTAATAGTGTCTGTGTCTGTTTAAATCAAATACCTGATTAAGTAGCTTCTTAAATCTGGATATGACTATTTAATATCTTTATTTTCTGTGGACTTTTCTCTCTCAAAAATATGTAAAGTAATCATCCCCAGGCTCAAACATTTCATTTGCATTAAATACTATATAGTAGAAACACAGACTTCAAGTAAGGTCTGTAGGTCTGCACCTTTGTAAAAGGAAAGAAGGAGAGAACATAGAAAATGTTTATTTTTTCCATTTGTAATCCATGACTTCTTCTATATGCAATCTATAATCTAAAATATTTCATACACGGGAAAAGAACTATTTGGATTGTCATTTGAATTGTGTAAGTTTTATATAGAGGGGGAAAAGTGGGTTGATGACCCAGACTCAGTGCTAAAGAATCAGTAGATGATGACTGTTATTACAGTAATTGCAATTCCCATTGAGCATCCAGGTCAGCCCCTAGGTAACCTACTACACAAAATTTCTTCATCCTTTTCCAAAAGGCAAAGGAGACAGCTTTTGTTCTATATAGCAAGCCCTCTTCAGCATGCTATCTAAAAACCTCTCCTTAGAGAGAAATCCTTGCCCTATTCACAGCAGACAGGATTTCAGTCTTTATATTTGGATTCAAAGCAGTGGGGAATTGCATAAAGGAAATGTTACATGCAGGGCATTCTCATTTGTTGAGCCCGTTGAGCTGCTGGCTCGTGAAACAGCTGTTTCTGGCGATACTGGTCCATCTTCCAATGGCCTCCTTTTTGCTGGCTTTTGCAGAATACTGAGGAGAGCAGTTCTCATTTCCTTCTGTTGTTTTTGGATGTGGAAAAAGGCTCTGAAATGTGAACTGAAAATGTTTTACTCTCTAAAAATAAATCTACATTACACACTTTTATCTTTTCCATTAGACACTAGACTCAGCTCATCTTTCAGCAGTCATGAGACTGAGATCTTGACCTCTTCCACATTGGTGGTATTATATAAAATATGGGAATAATCATTTTTCTAATTGAAGGTAATTTGTACAAGAGAGGAGATTTTAGAATTAAGACTTATTGAAACAAGTCACTTAGGGGCAAATTCTCTTTTCTTGAGAAGCTCCTAATCAAGGTAAAATAACTTTTTCCCTATGATATTGTTGCTGGAGGAGGAAGTGCTCACTCACTGCGGTGAGCTCAGTGTTGAGTCACTTGCAAGAGACACATTTCTACTGCAACACTGGGGGAATATCAAGGGGCAGGGGGTGCTGACCCCCAGCAGTGCTTGTAAATGGCCAAAACACGTGTCACCATGGACTGGAGTCTGCGCAGCACCTGAGCAGTGGGACTGACCTGAACAGCCAACACCTGTCAGTGGAAAAATCTCTCTGCCAGTGCTCAGTGGGTGCTATGGATTGCAGCTGACAGGAAGGAGGCTGGAAGGTGCAGTGTAAACTCTGTGGCAGAGCCAAGGGAGAGCAGGGTCATGGGAATATGGAGTGGCTGGTGAAGCAGGGAGTCACTTAAATACAGAATCAGGAGTACTTAGAAATCTTCCTGTTTTCTGGAGCACTGATAGGTGCCAGCAATTTATCTGCCGGGCATTGACCTGAAGAGGTTTCTTCCTCCAACCAAGATATTTTACTCTGCTTGAATTGGATTAGGTTAAACAACTGTGAGTTTCTAAAGGGCAAAGGAAGGGATTGATTTGGTCTCATTTGTGTAAGTATTGTTGTGGTTATTCTGCCACCGTCCAAGCACGTGATGTGCCAGAATTCAGTGTACTGTCTAGAGTGCTGCTTCCTTGCAGGGACTGGTGAGTTATGAGACCACGAGTAAAACTGAGTTTATGTAATAGAAAATGACTGCTGACTGTTAAATGAATTTGTCGTGTGAAGGTATGATAAAGAGGAGTGTATTATGTCCCCAGAGGATATATTTCTATTGCTTGAATGCTGCCTAGCATTAGAGCAGTTCTCACACTGAGTTCCTACTGCCCTCACCTGTGGAAAAGGGAAAAAATTACAGTGATCAAAGGAAAACCTGACATAAAACATTTTGGCATTTTAATTAGCCTTCTTGAGGGCTCACTAGCTATAGGTGGTTAACTCTTTTCAAGATACTGTCGTGTAGTAGCAAAACGTTTATCTTACCAGAGAAATAAACTTTTCAGCCAGGAGCTGACATCTCTCTGTCTCTCTAATGATAGTTTCTTAAAATTTCCTTAGGCTTTGGGAGACTGTCTCCTCTCAATTCTGGCTCTGAATCTTGGTTAGGACCCCTGTAAATTCAGCTCTTCCCAGAGAAAAATATACAAATATGTGTATCTTTTTTTTCACTGTGAATGGTTCCCTGAAACTGAAGTCATTGAAGCGACATTTGGAGCTGATAAAATGAGACTGGTTTATCTCTGCTGGCAATGCCTTATTTGGCATGAACTTGCCTTTCTAATCACTGATGTTCAGTAATACTACTGTGGCACTTCTCTTTTTTTTCTCTCTTCCCTAAGTATATGTAAGGACTTTGCCTTTGCTTCCTGTATTTCTTATCAGGAATGCACAAGTGCCAACATCATGAAATGTTCCAGCTTTTGATTTGCAGAGCTCTACTTGTCTGTCTAAATTTCATATTTTTCAGTCTTTCGGAAAATTAACTTAAGGCTCTTGGAGTGAAATATAACACACTCCAACAGACAAGGTATAAATTACATTTTTAGATTTCCAAATGAAGGAAATCTGGACTGAAGTGTGACACGTACTTTGAATTGTGCAAACTTTCATGGGCACTCACAGAAAACTCGGAACCTCGGAGGGGATACAAATAATTACAACCATTCTTTGCTCAGTGTTGGGCCTGTGCTCTGCCTTGGTATAACTTCATCTCTGCTTTGGGGACTTGGCTGACAGGTCTCACAATGCCTTTTTTCATCTGTACACCAGTCACTATGGCTTGTAGCTGTACAGGAATTTACCCACCTGCCATCTGCAAGCAGGGTCATTTGACAGATCTTTTCTTAGTGATTTATCATGCACGTAGCACAGAATCTCCAGCTCAGGTATTAATATTGGCTCTGCCTACAGCACAGTCTCCCAGGACAATTCTGGGGCCTTTGGCCCTTTTCTTTTTTCTCTGTGAACTTTGAAAAAATGGACGTTGGTCTTCCCTGGATTGGAACCAGATTTCTAAACAGTCAAAAAAGTAACTCTTACCAACCTTGATTTTTCAGCCAGGTTTAATCCTGGCTTGAATTACATGTTATCTGTCTTTCCTGGCGCCCATTTCTAAGTGTAACAGGCAGGCGATCAGGAAATTCACCTCTGAGAAGAGATCTGTCAAGGGTGCAAGTGCTGCTGACAGTAAGGACATTTGCTTTCTGTTGCCAGCAAGTTTTGCTGCAGCTGTGGGCAGAGGCAGCAGCAGGCACAGGCTGTCTTGTTCCACAGACCCTTCTCAGAAAACGTTCTTTTGAAAAACAAAATAAGATATGATCAGCTGCTTTTAAAATATAGCACTTGTTGGCAGCACCTGCAAACTTCATAGCAATTATTCAGGGGACTTCAGAGAAAGTCCTAATCAGGTAGTGGAGCCTTATTCATTTTTCTTGTACCACATGGCTGGACAATTCCCCACACACCTACTGAGGAGATGATGACAATGGATGAGTTTCCCCAAAAGCCCCTTTTTTTAATCTGGTAGTTGCATTTTACCAAGAAATTTCTCAGAGATTTGAGTGTTTCACACTGTGAAAATACAGCAAAGCCAAAACATCTGCAGTGGCCATGGAAACAGCAATCATGTTGTTCATTGGGTAGTATTTCCATGAAATAGCTTCATATAAGGCAGGCATGAAATTTGCCATGCATCTTGAATATCTCAGCTGGGATTTCTGAAAGTGCTACTGAACTTTAGTGAGACCTCTGCTCTCAAAATTCTTGGACACAATTCTTTCCCCAAAAGAAAGGCATTCCTGTGGTGGTCAGTGCAGGGTCACTGCTCAGCACTCACGAGTTTATTTCCAGACCAGTGCAAGAAGCAGCAGATACTTTCTTAACACCTCTCCCAGGTGTGGTTGGTTTTTTGTGGCTATAAATGACCACAGATACGAATCCAGATTCAGTTTGGTGATCAGATGCTGAGAACAGATTCAACTAGAAGTCCCTGAAAGTGAAGTCCTACAGAAAGGGGTCCTTCAAAGATGTCTTTTCAGCACTTTCCTCCATGCAGAACTGGCAGTTACATCCAGGGTAGGTAGAATATGCTCCACTTCTTTTATAAAGTGCAACATTTTGTAAATTTTCATTTCTATTGGAATCCATTTCATAAAGAACATTTGCAATTGACTTTAATTTTTTTTTTTTCATTTAGGAAATAAGGGTCAGCATTCAGCATGCTTTCAGTCCTATTCTTAGATCATTTCAATCTAAAGCATCCTTTGGTGGAAAATAAGTGAATCGGTAACACTTGAAAATGTAAGTCAAGTCCCTCTATGATAAAACAAATATATGGAACTCCTTCAGACTGAAGGTCTCCTGAGAACACTGTAGGTATAATAATTATCAACACATTCTTGTTGAGGGTATTTAAATGTGATTTCTGTGGCAACCCACTTGATCTCTCCTTTCTATTCCTGCAAGCAGTGTGAAAATCAGATTCTGTACTGATGTGCTGATGGGCACATTGCCCAGAGAGGTGCAAGGCACACAGTTAGAGTTTGTATAACCATATAATCTTAGTTCATAAGATGAGTATCCTAAATCCACTGCAAATGTGGTATCTCTCAATCACAAGACACTTCTGAAGCACGTGATCCTGCTTAGGCAGGATGGCTGTAATTTTAAAATGTACAGAATAAGGTGGAGAGTGCTGCCCTTTAAAAGATGGATGGAAACTCAGCTGTGGACAACACTATGGTCTTACATGACAGGAAATAAGCTCCATATCAATAAATCTATATTACTAAACAAACAAAAAAGATATTTTGATACCTGCTGTGAAGAAAGAGGATGTTTAAGTCGGGGGATGTTTAAGTGAATGAGTTTGATGCAATCAAAACAGACTAAGGAAGGAAGTACAATAAAATCCCTGTCTTTATTTCAAACACATGACCAACCCCGGTGATTTTAAAATAGAAGGATTAAAATAAATTTTTGATTTGCCCAGAAGAATTAAAGGATATTCTGTTTTTCAGCTCTAAAGAGGGACCAGCTGTTGTTTGACTTTTATAACTGTGCTGTGATTTTCAAAGAATCAGATGTCAAAGATTTGTTGCCATTTACCTTGCATTAGAAATTGGTTGGACTTTAGATGGGAGAGGAGCTTCTGTCTCTGAACTGGTCTTTGACTGATTGGGAAACAGTTCAAATTGAGTCACATTAGTCAAAAGTAGTATTTTTTTCCAGCAAAAATGGTTAGAAAAAAACATAATGTATTTGAAGAGATCAAGTGATTGAGCTCCTTCTTCCTCTATGTCTGCTAATGTGAGTGCGAGCTGAACTGTAAGTCATTAAAGGCTATTTCCTCATTATTGCTTATCAAAACTAACATTGTGTTCCTTCCCTTTCTCCTCGTGAACGATTCCTTTTCACCTTTGTTCTTGCTCCTCGTGCACAGCAGAGGTGATTCCTCACCTCGGGCTGCTGCAGACTGACCTGCACCGTCACCTCTAATGGGGGAACACGGCACCTGCCCACACCCACCTTCCCAAAAACCTGGCACCACTTTGGAAACCACCCTGCTCAGGACATAGAATGGATACTCCTGTCTCAGCCTTGTGCTGGTGCTCCAAATTTGTCTGTTGATTAAATGGACAAAATAGTTAATTAAAAGTGGTAGATTATGGTGTCTCCCCCAAATGAGGACATAAATAGGATAGGAATTGTCCATCAGTATTTTGGGTTGTCTCTGTATCCATTCTCTGGCCAATAGGTCATCAAAAGTGCTTGGCTTGGAGAGAAAGGAGCAAACATTATACAGAACTTGTTTTTTAAAAGGGTATTTTTATTATTTTTTTTGTATTTCATCTCGAGTTCTACTTTCTATGTTGTCATTAAGCAAGAAGTTGTTCCTCGTCTAAATCCAATCATTCTCCTCCTGTTCTTCAAAGAACTTAAGTTCATGTTTATTTTTCCTGTGCTGTTGTTTTGAGTTGTTTCTGGGGTTTCATTCTAGTGATTACAGTGTGTTTGTTTGATTTGGATGTACAATATAAAATTTATCCCTCTGGAGGAACAATATGTTTTCATTTTGGCATAGGGCTTTTTTTCATTTTAGAATTCATCATTTGTGTGTGGTTAATGCTTACTAGAGGTGCCAGGTTCGTTCAAGAAACTTAGAAAACCTTGGAACAGATATAAAGGGCATATAGGGATAACACAGAATAACTGTCTAGAAATGAAGAGTTTAAATGAGATCAGAACTTAGTGTTAGGAACTCACCTTTGAATAACACAACTTCGTGGATCCAGGACATGAGAGGACACTGGAGATCATTCAAGGTCAAAGTTAATATTAGCAAGAGGTTTGATATTGGAAGAAACCTGTGTGTGAAGGAGGGGGACAAAGGGAAACAGTTCCCAATTCCTTTTTTCTTCATATCAAGGGGATCAAGTGAGGAAAATACAGTTCACAAACAATATTTATAAGAACACCTTTAGTTCAGGTGTGGAGGGTTGTACTGGTGAGCAGCAGCTTTTAGGTGGGTGTTCAGAAATCCTGTTCGGGGGTCCCTTCTTTCATCAGTGTACATGTACATCTGCAGCAGCAGCCATTGCCACCTTGTCTCTCGTCTGAGTGATGTTAGTGTGTGCTGGTGGCCTTGTCCAGATTTGGCTGACTCTTGGTGTGCTGAATTTATCAGTTCCTGGGGATTCATCAAGACTGTGTGTCTCCAGAGCTCATCAGTTCTTGGGAAAATCTCACAACCTCCATCTCAGCTCGAAGTTCTCCCCTCTTCACCTTGCTGTCTGCTGGTAAATTCTTCTCCATCCAAACCTGTCAATAAAACCTCTGTAAAACTCACTCACACATTCTCCTGTGGCATGGCCTCGTACAAGATGGAATGCCTGATTATGGGCAAAAAGGAGCAGATAGTGAGATAATCGATCTTAACTCTTTAACCTCAGTCTCTGTGTGCTGCCTGGCTGAGCACAGCTGTGACCATGGAGCACCACAAAGTGTCAGAACACAGGTACTGGACTGGGAGGCAAGAGAAGGAGGCATGGGAACATGGAGGGCAAGCCACAGGGAAGCACAGAGCTGGGAAAGTAGCTCAGGGAGGTGAAAGCTTTCCTGAGAACTGGAGACGTTCCGTGTGAGGGGACTGGAGGAAGAGATCACACCACAATATGTATCGTTATTTTGTCTTCTCTTTTCCCTTAAATCCCAGTAAAGGTCTACCTCTTCTCACCCCTAGGTCTTGTAGGTAGGAAAAGGCTTTGAGTTGTGGGAAGGGCTATTCTGACTTCTTCTGCTTGTCCACAAACTCATGGCCTTTTCAGTGATCTGAGGCAGTATTTATTCTGGAGCCAAGTATTTCTGCTGCAGGATGCTCCAGGAGGCACTTCCCTGCCTTGGAGTCAGCATACTCCCCACCTTGTAAACCACATTCATGCCTTGCTACTGGCAGCTGACAGAGGGGAGAGAGACATCCAAAGCTTCCCCCAAGCCTCCGTGTCCAGGATCCAAGTGCTGCTGCTGTCCAGATCAACTTTATTTTTCTGTTTGTATCTTGCATTAATTTAAAACCCACCAACAATCCAAATCAAACTCTCCCTCCTCAAATGTGTGCAGGCAAGAAACAGAGGAGTGTGAAACACGGCACAACTCCACAACCCCTTCACTCCCCGGGTTCGTTTTTCCTGACACTACAGCATCGCTTCCTGACCATAGTTGCAAACAATTACTGAAAGAACAAGGCTGGACCACACGTGTGTTTTCCACTGGCATGGAGAAAAGCTGTGTGTTGATTGCTGGTTATTTATTTTCACAAGAGTCAGTTGGGTTTGTTGTTATGTCTTGAAGGCACCATCTCTCAAGGTGCTGAACCTTCTCAGCTTGCAGGAAGAATTGAGGGTGGGAGCCAGCTGTGCCCCACAGGTCCTGGGCCTCAGTTGGCATTATTACCAGAAGTTCTGCAGTGTTGATATTTACTGCATGTTCCTGAGAAGTCAATAGGAAAAGACTGCAGGGGTCTACCCAGAGGAAGGAACACTTAGCCAAGCCATGTGATTTTCCTTTAAAACTGGAGTTGTTGTTAAACTGTCAGTCAGAACTGTGACATTTATGTAGAGAAAAGAAGGGAAATTGAAATGCACACAGAAAAACTTCAGCTTTATGGCTTGCTGCAGATAATGCAGTGAGAGCTGATTTCTGTGTGAATTTAACTGATTGGCCTTAGAAAGGTAAAGGGCCGTGTTCTTTATCCATTGCTACCTGTAAAATGGGCAAAGTGGCGTTCAGCTGGCTGGTCTTTGCCTTCACATCCTGAACACTCCTCTATTCCGCAGGCTTCCAGCGTGTGCTGGGGGCAGTAGAAAGGCTGATGGCCGCCTGCCCCTGAACCTCCCCAGCAGCAGATCCAGCCTCCCCCAGCTTAAACAGCTGCTGCCTGCGGGGGTCAGGCTGCGGCTGAGGTTCTTGAATGACTTTCTTGGATGGCTTTTGTTGCAATGGCTGAGCAGATTATGGCTGCATCCCCCTCCCTCTGCCTCTCAGATATAACAGAGATGTAAACCAGGCCTCCAGGGGTTGTTTTTGTGGGTTGTCTTTTGAAATCTCTGAGGTTTCACATTTTTTCTTAGGTCCTGGCCTCAGTGCAGTTATTTTGCAGAAACTCCCTCCAGCTCTGACGTTCTGCTGCCCTCCTCGGCAACTGAACCTTTGGTACCTTTTGCCTTTATGAAATCTCTGTCCTTCAGACTTCCTGGGAGAGAAATTTGAGGACTGAGAAAGGACTTTAAAAATCAACCCTTTTTCAGGCTCATCAACTTCCTGCCTTGTGACCCTTTCTTTGTGTGATGCCCGTGTGTTATTTATGACCACTTGGCTGCTCGTTTCCACAAAAAAAAAAAAGGAAAAAAGAAAAAAAGATAACATTGTTGAGGCTGAAATGCATTTAGTTATGTTGCACTGCAAAGAGCAAGAAAGGGGTGGTGAGTGCTGTTGTACTGGGTTAGGCAACTGCTAAGGTCAGAGATGCAAGGCACAAAAGGTAAGTCATTTAAAGAAATGCAAAGAAAACAGGGTGATACGTAAATCAGTTTTATTTGAAGTCAAGGAAAGCACCTCACTGTTCACCAGGTGAATATCTGGCTCTGACTATCTCATAGCTCCACATCGCATTCAGCCTTTCAGGAATCCATTAGCTGCTCAGGGTTTTGTTTCAGTAGGAGCAGGATTTGCCTCCAGCCTTTGAACAAATCCCTTTCCCCATGAGGGGGGAGGTAAATGAATAAAAATAGTTAAGTAAGAGCTGGGCTGAAGCAGATGTCTTTTAAACAAATATACAACTTATTTTCCATGTGCTGGTTCCCAGTCCTTGACTGCTGTCAAGGACTGAGAGAGAAAGAGCTGCATTTCAGGAGAACCAGGATGTGCTCCCCAGGTGCAGATCTGAAAGGTAGCCACTTGCATCCATGAACCTGGAATTTTTGTTGATAGGAGCAATACAGTAACTGCTAAAATTGATCCTGATGAATGAGAGCATTCCTTTGCTTTTCTAAATGTTATAACTGATTAATTCCCTAAAGGATTCTTCTGGGCATCCCATCCCTATGTAAAGACTATGGCTAAGTGGCTTAATAGGATAAGTGCTTTATAAAAGAGCTCTGTAATGTTTTTAGTTGTCTCTCTTCATTTCAGTAACAAGCATAAGGGAAGCTAATGTCCCAGTACACAGGGATTCACAGTCACCATTAATGGAGATAATTCCCCTCATGGGAAACCATAAAAAATACCATTGCAAGAGCTAGAACATTTTTCTAGCTTTGCATTTTCATCACAACAGATTGTGTCTCTCTTGCTAAATTTCTTTGTGCTCTAGAGGAGAAAATAAATCTGGCAAAGAGAAGCTACTTTAATTGTTAAGATAAACTCATGGTGGGGGACAGTAAGGGTTTCTGAGTTTCCGAAGACAGCATCTGTATGATTGAGAAAAATGAAATAAAATCATGGTAGCTATTAGCAGTTCAGTGAGTTTTAAAGGAGCCCTGAATGAGGGCAGAATTAAGAAGAGTTTTTGCCTTTTTCACGTTACCATCACTAACAGAAGAGGTCTCACTTGCTGTTTGTTCTATTTTGATGGCAAGTCCTGTCCTAACAAACACGCTTACAAGCTGTAAGAGAGCGACTGACTTCAATTGCGTGGGAGGTCTGTCTCATATTCCATATTCGTAGATCTCAGTCTACTGCAAAGCATCCATGTCATTTTATGGCTGAGAGAACCAGGTCACAGAGCAGCCGTGTGCTCTGCCAGAGCTCGCACTGCTGCCCAGCATGAGGAGAAGTCCTGTTTCAGTCCCACTTCGTGCCGAATCCCCTGGGCACCTTTTCCTATGGGTGACCAATGGACAGTGCTTGTTGATGTTGGTTGCCAGGCTTGTGGAGTCTGCCAGACACCACTGCTCCACCAGGGGCTGAGAGAGAATCTCTTGCAGACTTCTTTCCAGGTACTTTATGTTTTTAAGGAAGCACTGGGCAAAGCTTGGTTTGACACTTTGTAGATATAAATCTTTAGGTATAGCAAGAACCTTTTTTTTTTGTTCCTGGAACAGTTTTTGGGAAAAAAAACCTCTCAGGGGCTGAATGCCAGGTTACAAATGAAATGTGCTGTAAGAATGAGAACATGCAAAGGAAGCATGATTACAAAGCTGATTTAATGTTATTTCTTCTTTCTTTTCTAAATGCAGAAGCAGCTTGTGATGTTCAGAAGCTCTTAGAATCTGGTTTTCATGTCTTTAAAATATGCAGCAGTGGAGATTGATACATTGGTCTAGTTTTTAATGAGTGACCTTTGGATTTGAACATTTACTGCAAACTCTTTTATTTAAATGCTTTCTTATTTACAGCACCATGCTTAGAATGTTATGCATAGCATTATCTGACTATTAACTCTTGTGACAAGATGGATTTTAGGATTAAATATATTGTGAGCATTCCTTTTAAATTGCTGGAGCCAAAGGAGTTAGGAGTGTAGGAGTGTTAAATTATCCAGCTGCAGCCATTCCCCCTGCACAGCCTGGTGATGTGTTCCAGGGGTCTGGTGGCTGAGCAGGAGGGAAGAAGTCCCTGGAAGCAGCTTGGATTGCACACCCTTGACTCACCACACAGGGTAGGTGACCAAGCTCTTTCATGACCAGCAGGCAGAGAGAGGGAATGGTAGCTGTGATTTAGCACAATGTAAGCTCCATGCTGGGCCAATAGTTACTGTCCTTTGAAATCAGCCAGATTTGAACCTTTCGTGCTTACTCGTGATTGCTATGCTGAATTTCTTGCTTTGCCCACCATTATGAGCTGGTGCAATGTGCTAATGCAAGTGATTATTCCAGGAGCTCTTTGAGGGTCAGCACGTTTCCATCGTGTGGCTGGTCCCCGTGGTATTTTTGGCTCAGAAAAATAGATGGTTTCTATTTTCTTCAACTGCAATATAGCAAATATAGAATTCTCTCATGGCAGAAGTGTTGTGTTAGAACACACATATGAGCTGTCTGCATTCAGCTCCTTATCCCACCTGTGCGTTCCCACCTCCACATTTGGAAACCAATTCCAGGCCAAACCCCATCCCTTTTAAGCATGTGAGGACTGAATTTAGTGGGGCCTGAATTTGTGTCCCCTCACAAGCAGGTTACTGCTTTGAAACAAGAGAATGTTATGAGCCTCCCATTGGCTTTGAGCCAACACTAGTCTTACAGTCAAGCAAGGAAGGCTCATGTTTTTAAATCCAAAGATTAAATATTTCCTTCCTGCTGTCACACCTGTTTCCATTGAAAAGTGCTGGCTGCATGAAGAGCTGCTACCATTTACAGTCAGCTGTTCCTTGGAACGAGGCATCCCCCGTACACACCTTCCCAGCTTCCGCTGAAGTGCGTTCTTGGGTGATTGAGTCTTACACAAACAAACCCTTGACTGGGTGATCATTTCCTTACCTCTTTCTCATATTTGTGTGTTATTCCCCTGTCTGCTGCATAGTGTGCAGTGATTTACTCCATCTTCAGTTTTTTAAAAGAAAAAAACGAAATTTCCTACCCTTCATTTTTTCATATATCTAGATCCAACCTCAGTGTTGCCAGGAAATTTGTTCACTGATGGTGGTTAGTCAAGGAATTGTTTTTGTCCCACCATCTAGTTTTAATTTTAGTCAGTGTTTTGGCTGGATAACTGGCCCAGTTATTCAGGTCAGTATGTCTCAGTGACATCAGGCAAATATATAGAGTTTCTCTTATTACATTGATTTCAAATACAGCAGAAAACAATGTCGACTTGAACATCACTGTTGGGTGAGGCTTTTATGTTAATAGAATGGAAAAGGAACAGGAAAAGGGAAGACAGTAGAGAAGGAGTCTCTCAGTTCCACAGAAATGAAATCAGGAGATGTGACCTTTAGTAGGAAAGAACTAGCAGAAGGAGAAGGAATCACGTGAACCTGTCTCTTATGTCACTGGGTCAGTTGGGTGTGTTTCAGCACAAGGGGTAATGGGAACAAGTGATACCGTGACTGTCTTGTCTGTTCTGTAGGCTTGATCAGTAGTGTCATTGTTTGGTCTGATCTTACCTGTAAAATGGAGAGCACAGGGTGCGTGTGAAAGTCCTTTGGTCTGATTGCCAGGTTTGTTAGTTTGCAAAAATCAGGAACACTGATTGTGTGTATCCAGCAATGTGCCTGGATAGCAAGAGGTGGGAATGAGGCATGGTGCCTAAAGTGCACATGGTGGGGAGAAGGAGAATGGGAACTGCAGTAAAGCCTAGGGGCTGGGATGGGGAAAAAACAGGAAGTCAGGCAGGTGGAACAGCCCCAGGCAGTGGCTGGGTGTTCCAATCTTTGGACCTGGTGGAATCAGTTCCATGCCCCATTGGGACTGGTTGTGCCCCGGTGACCAAATGGGTCTTGCTTTTCTGAGAGGAGCCTGGTGAGAGCAGCCCATGGCAAAGGGCCTGGTGTGACCCGATTGTTGGCTGCAGCTGAGGAGGAATCTGACATTCCCCAAAGATACCAAGGAGCCTGTTGGGTGAGATTCCTTCTGCATGAATGAGACAGCATCAGTTAAAGATGCTCTTGGTGCTGTTGTGCTAACGTGTTTCCCAGATGAGTAGGAGAAATGGCTGGAAATGTTGCCTTTTGGAGTAGGCTCCTTGCAAACAAATTACATACCATGAGTAATGAATGCATTTGACAGCAGAGTTTTTAATTTTACAACACATTCATAACACCTTGGAGCACTTAGTACCTTGTTAACCCAATTAGCATACTCTGAAACTGCCAAGGCAATCTGAACAGCTATTAATCACATGCCAAACTATCCAAGATCATGCTTTGTTATTACTGCAGAGGCAGCTAGGAGTGGATTGGGAAAGAAGCAATGAACGTCAAAATGCACAGACAACTGGTTACAATAAAGCCAAATAATGCTGAATCAGAAATTCATACAATAAAACAAGCCATCATACCATAGACTGGCCTGCCTCGTTGGCACTTTAGCAACTATAGTAGTGTATGAGTGGAAGTTGCTTATCCTGAAGCCATAAAAAGAGCCCTACAAGATTTGTGCTGAGCAGTGCTGATGGTACCACTCCAGCCTGGAGGCTGTGCAGGTTTTTTCTAACATGGCCCAGAAAAAGGAACACAACTGCAGCCTGCAAGCAATCAGACGTGCACCTACACCTGACTAAACGTCCTGGCATTGAGCAACTTCAGATTATACCCACCGTGACTCATTTCCAGTCTCCAGGGTTCAGGGCTAACATTAAAGTGCAGTTCGGCTCTCAGGAACAGGTGATCCTTGACCTTTGTTGCAAGACAGCTTTTAAAGGGGTTAATGTAATGGGACAGTTTGGTCCTGTCCAGGAGGAACAGGACAGGGGATCTGTGTCACAAATTGGCTGCATTAACATGTCCATTAGGGAGCTGCTTTCCACAGCTGTTCAAGTTTCAATAGCAGGGTCTCCTTTGCTGGAAAAATGTCTAAGACACAGCAGCAAAGCTGCTATGGTTCTACTGACATAGGAATGGTTGTCTGTGTTCCTGCGTGAGATAAAAATAATACAAAAGATCCTGAGAAACTTTCAGAAATTGAATTTAGCCTAAAATAAAAACAGTAAGAGGATTCGTAAGTGTCAGATCATTCCACTAAAAAAACATTACAGTTTTCAAAATCTACTGTCTCATTTGCAGTTAACACCACTGAATTGCAAACCTGGTATATTGGTGCTATGAATAACAATGAAATGACAAATAAAGAGCAAGAGTTAATGATGTATTAAACCCTGTTCATGTAAGTAATGCAAGTTAGCACCTGTTTATAGAAAATAAAATTAAGCTATCTTGATTTTTTTTATGAGGTTATAATTCAGCTAATAGAGGAAACAGTGACAGACTTTTGTGGGCATTTGATTCGGGCCATGTGATATTTTTATTAACAGAGCAGAACAATAGAAAATAAACGTGTCATGTATTAAATGATGGAAAGCTGGCTAGTTGACAGATACAGATAAAATGGAATTATTACAGGGCAGGCGACTTTGTAGGGAAATTCTGAAGAGATTTATCCTTATCTTTGTGATAGGAGAAAGTTTTTAACTTAATTTTCTAAGGAAGCAACGCTTTCTTTCATGTTTTCCACACCTGCTTGTGCTCCGCCCTCTAACGACTTTTGTACCCATTGCACAAGTTCCAAGCAACTTGGCAGAAGCTTCTGATCTCAAAAATCATTTCTGTAGAAATCAACATAAGGATAGGGAGAGCAGTCAAGAATTTGCTCTAATTAGAAGAAGTGCAGTAGTATGAGCACAGGTATTCATGGACACACACATTACTAGAGACTCCACTATGAGAGACCTCATAGATGCTTGACCCTCAGGAAAAGCTTCCACTGTAGCTGGAGACTGACCACGCAGCCCAGATCTGTGGGAAGCTGGCCCACACTGGGTCTGCTCCATGGGGACTTCTAGTTATGCATGAGAAGCCAAAAGAATTAAAAGTATTTCACTAATGCCTGCAGCTGGTGGAGCAGTCAGGAGCAAAAAGAACAGGCTGCTGATACAAGTAGCTTGGTTGGCTTTCCATAAACAGGGCCAGCCCTAATACCTGCAGATCTCACTGTCATGGAGGGAAGGACATCGGCCACTCTTTTAGGCTCAGGGTCAGTAGTGGTGTTGAGGAGGCTGATGAGTTCCCTAGCACTGAGGTGGCTTTTCTCTTCCTAGAAATGTGCTTATCCAAACAGCGCGTTTCTTGCAAAAAATAACCATTACTTAAATGCAAGCTTGTACTCGGTCTCATGAAAATGTGACTGGCACTATCCCCGTTTCCAAGACTCAGAAGAGATATAGGAGAGTGGAGTTGTCCAAGTTAAACACTGGACAAGAAAGAGAGTTGGCGTTAGAATGAAGATCATCTGTGTCCCAGGCCTTCTGTTAGGTTATGTTGCCTTCCATATCTGTATGCTCCCACTTTTAAGTGGCAAACCAATCCACGTGAACGTAAAACCAGGACCCTTCTTATATGAAGGTTTGTAACAGCTTGGGGCACTCAGCACTCTTGAGACACAATTATGGTCTGCTCTGTTGCTAACACTTTTGGATTTTAATTATTTTGAAAACACATTTGTAGCAGCATATACAAGAGCAACAGGGTAATAATGACAATAAAGCTGTGTTGTGTTTTGGGTATAAACTCTTTGATTTGGAGTTTACAATTTATGTGTTCTGGAACTGGATTACTGCCTTATAAAACAATGCAGCAGCCTTTTCTCATTTAGTTAGCCATCCATTTTTATTAGGGTGCTCTATAGAATGCCTGCAATAATATTATAAAGGTGCACAAGGTTCATTATTTCACAACAAGTGACTAGCCAAGACCATTATTATTTTTACAACAGCCAGGCATTCTATTGAAATACAGTTTGGATTATAACCTTTTTTCCTCCTCCCTCTTTCTCTTTTCTCTACCCAAAGCTGAGATGTGCAATTGTTCCTTTTCAGATTGCTTTTCCACTCCTCTACAAAACATGTCGTATTCTCTGAAATGGATGGATTATAATGGGAATAGATCAGTGATAATGCATTGCTGGAATTCAGTTATCCCCAAGAGAGCTTATAATAATATCCAGTCTTCCTAAGCCTTAAAATTTGCAGTTTGGACAGCCTATAGCTCTAATATGGGATCTAGCTCTGAATTTTCCCTGCACTTAAAATTCTTTGATGCTCAATTATTGTTTGGGTTCTGCCCTCCCTGACACGTTGCCATGGCAACTGCCTTGCATAAAATCCTGTGCTCAGACAATACAGCCCCTGCCTTATAGAGGGGCTCCGGGCTCGGAAAAGTTGAAATTGTTGTTCAGAGAGATTACTGAAGATTAATGACTGTGCTTTGAGTGCTGCAGAGCAAATTTCTGAAAATCATGGTAATTAAATAAAAAAGGCATGCAGGTGGTGTGTTCTCCGAGTCAGGAGTGTTGACACCTGCTGGGAGTGGTGGAGTTACAGTAAATCTGTAGTAAAAACACCTGTGGGTATTATTCCAGCATACAGTTTCTTCCTCCTGAATAGCTACGGTGTGTAATTAGCTGTGGTGGTTTTCCTTTGCCCGTTCTCTGGTTGTAAAGGGAACACCCTGACCAGGGTTCCCCTCTGGGGCTGGCACAGGTTGGTGTGTCCTGGGCTGGTGCTGTGTGCTGGGCTCTGCCAGCCCAATGGGCCCCTTGATGAGGCCAATGCTCTGTTTCCTGCCACTGGCCTGTCATAATTCCTTGGGCACCTTAGTGGTTGTAAGGAAGATGAAAACAGAGCTGCAAATTGCTCCTGCTGAATCATAAACCAGGACGTGTTTCATGAGCCCATTAAGCACATGCCCCTGATGTTAAGCACATGCTGAGCTCTGTTCAACAGGAATAGAGTTAGGTTAAATATGTGTTTTTAAGTCCTAGACTGGTTTGAAGGTCTTTAGAGTTGTGAACCTCACTGGGACAATGAATTAAATACGTTGATTAGATTTGCAAAAGTGTTAGCTGTTTTCATATTCGGTAATAACATCTTTAATATTACATGCCACATTAGTTGTAAGCAGCTGTCATGCAGCAGGATTTAAAATAATCTTAATGGGAGTCAAGGCATTTTGTCTTCCCCAAAAACAATAGAACACCCTTGGCTTAGACTTTGCCTCCCTCTGAAGGTGAGCAGTACTCCTTGGGATAGCCTCCAGAATCACATCTGTTTGAGAGCAGTGTATTACAACCTTATGTTACTAAAACACGTGTAGTAGGAAAAGCCTAGCTTAGGAAAAAATCTCGTGTGTTCTAAGGGGATACAAATATTAACTCAAACCAGATGCATAAAGGCTGGGGACATCTTTGTTCACTACAGCGGGTCTTTCGAAATCTGTTTCGGATCTTATGTCTGCCACATAAGATCTCTGTTTGCAAACACTGAGAAACCTGCAAGTATGGGAATTAATGAAAAATCCCAAGTGTCAAGCAAAGAAGAAATACATGCATTCTGAAAGGGAACAGTAATTCATTTTGAGATCTAAACCTGTTTTTAAATTAGTTGTTTGTATGTTAACTTCCTCAATTCAGAAGCTTAGCCATCTGTGTCAGTGAATTAGTTAGCCTCTGGCTGAAGTCTAATCACTGAAGGAACAAGAGGTAGGGGAATCAGTAATCCTAGAGGATCTATAGGAACTGTACCCTCGAAGTTGAATTTAGCATCAATCCCAGGGCTTAAATAAAGGGTGACTGTGTTGCTGCACAGGGTAGGAACCCTGCTGGGGCCAGCGTGGCAGAGAGGCTGGTGGGGTTGCACAGCTGTAGTGAAATGTATTTTATCGCTCCTTGGAGATTCTTTGGGTTTGTTTCCATATCCAGGACATGATTCTCTTTGAGGACTGCTGGGTTCTCCCCTGGTGCAGTGAGAATAGTAATGTTGATAATAAATAAATTTGTACCTCCAAATTTGCTAACCTGATGTTCATGGCCAAAATGGTTCATTGTTCTGTTTGTGGTGAGCTGCAGGCCTGGGGTTAATTGTAGCAAAAACCTAAGAAGCATTCAGGCAGCTGGGCCAGCCTTGTCCACTGGGGTTATTTCGTGTCAATTGCTGCAAATTAGGCACATATAAAATTTATAATGTGTGGGTGCCTGGGCCCAGAAATTTAGCTTCCTTGGTATTTACAGAACATAAAACAGTCCTCCTTGTTTAAGGCTAGGATGAACATTTCTGTCACATTAGGAAAGGCAACCTCATTTCATTTTGCAGCTGCAATTTAAATTCTACAAGATCTCTTTTAATCTTAGGCAAAGTTCAAAATGAAATGTTTCAACATCTGCTAACTATTATGGGTCATGCCTGCTAGTAGAGGTAATAAATTATAGCCAAGAAGAGAATCAAATGCCTTAATAGTGTTTTTTTGTTCATTGCTTCAAGGTTTGTCCTCTTTCATGTTATCTGTTCTCTTTTTGAGCATGGTAGTCAACATGCCTACAAAGAAGATTGTGCTGTGGCTGAGGTGGGTGGGATCGCAGTGGGATGGGGGTGACACCTGCTAGTTTAAGTTAGGGGAAAAACAACAAACAAGTTGGTTTCTCTATTTCAGAGCAGAGGGAAATCTAAATCAATCACAGAAACGCACCCTCTGCTCTGTGTGCCAAAAACAAGATGGGTGGGTCTGGCAGAATATGGGAGAGAGGGCATTTCAGTTTCCTCCAAAGGGGAGATAACAGATCAGCTTTCTCGTTTGTCATGGAAACCTTTTGTCAACCCAGTAACAATGACGTCAAGGTGGCAGTGGAACAGAGACTGGGTTAGTTAATGTAGCACACACCTGTTGAACTGCCAGAGGGGAAGGTATGTTGGCTTTTACATTTTCTGTCCCAGACAACTTTGGTGAAGGTTTAAAAAGTGTTATTCAAGTCCCAAGGCAGTTTTCCTGAGCTGTAGCAGATTCCTACCGTGAGCAGGTGGTGCTGGAGCTTTCATTCATGGAGAAATCCTGCTAAAAGGCATTTGCTCATGCAGTGCCATTCCCTCCTCTTTTGGGTATCCTTTTAGAGGGTGGGGAGAGCAGACTTGTACTTCAAAAGAAGAGCACCAAATTCCTTCAGTGTGTTCGCTTTGCTTGGGAGGAAAGGCTCTGCTGGTGTTTACCAAAGGAGCTTTTTAGAAACACTTCTCTAAAAAGAGAAACCCAAATTTACTACGCCAGATCTATAGCTGTAGATGTATAGCATTACCCTGTAACCTGTTTTGGAATGACAGTTCTCCTGCCTGTTTCTCCAGTGGGTGCTATGCTTTTGTGTTTAGTGCCATTGACTGGCTACTTTTTCATTTGTAAAGTGAAATTAGATCACCTTTTCACTTCATTCAGTGTTGCTTGTGTGACTACCTTCCTATTTTTAGTAATCAAAAAATTCTTTAACAATTCCTTAGAAATAAGCTTACTTCTTTTCATGAGAAAAATGCGTAAACAGGGAAAGCAGCCCTTCTTTTCTGCTCTGTTCATGTTTACCAGCAAAATCACAGAAGCTGTGTTTGCAGAAGACTTTGAATCAAAGTGTTGCACTGTGTCAATAGTCGATGCAGGTTCTGTTACTATGGATAAAACATGAATTTACATTAGTTGCATTTCTTGTCTATGGTAACACATGATAATTCTCTTAAATTAAAGTTTGCCCTTGTTATTGCTAAACAATATGCACGATACAGAATATTTCATGTCATATAGCTTGAAAGAGGAGAAGTAGAACCTATTATAGGGATCATGAGCCAAATTGTATCGGGTTGCAAAGTAGAATTAAGGCTGAGAAAAAGAATGGTATAAAATGACATAAAGTGATCAGAAAAGGAAAATGGAGTGAACCAGTGTAAATGACATTTATTGTACAATTAGAATCCAACTGTATGTACTGGTGCCAGTGAGTTGTAGAAATTTTTGCAAAGGAACCATCTGGGATTATAATTGTCCTAATAGCCAATGTTGATAACCCATGGAGATGGATGATATCAAATGGCAGCCAAGTTTCAAGGAGGTAGAAATAATAAAACTGGTCTATAAACGTTGTTTTCTGTAGAAGATGAAATTGTCCTTCATATGAAAGAAATAAGGTTTAGCTACATTAGTATTGTTGCCATTGTGGTACGTGTAAATACTCTGGAGATACCTGTGAAGAACTATAATTCTCTTTGGCTTCAGTTTGGAAAATGTTGTACACTCATCTGTATTTCTTCTTTACACTCATTACTGGTGATTTCAGCCTGACAGAAAGGTATTTCACGTGATCTAAAGTCTCTGTAGTATCATTCAATTTTATTTGTGACTTTCTCACTGGAAGACCAGAAAAAGGCATTATAGACATTTTGAAATAAGACTCTTTCTAAGTTCTCACTACCACTGATAGGTTACCTGCCCCCCCAGGGAAGGGGCCAGTCTCAGAGACTGGCACATCTCCTGCTGCCACCTCTCAGCAAACTGCAAGCGTCCCCTGTGCCCCTGCCCTCTGTGGGGAGCAGCAGGAGCAGGGCAGTGGGGAAGGCTGTCCTTGGGGAGCCCAGGAGCCTCTCAGCTCAGGGGAGGAGGAGATGGCCTGTTGCTGCTGCAGCTGGGCAGTGATGTGCCAGTGAACAAACCCTCTGTCTGTCTGCCAAGAGTGAGCCTGCCTCTGAATACTGTGTCCCCTGAGTTTTCTCTCTGTTTCCTGCAGGGGCTTTTCAGACTCTTTTCAGACTCTCTTTGGGTTTTTTCCCATGCCTCAATGGTGCATATTACTGACAAAAATACCTTTGGTATAGGAGAGAGGCAAATTCATTTATCTGCACCTTGGATCAATCCAGACATTAGTTACAGTACAATACAGAGCACTGTGATAAAGGCTCCTTTTTTTGCTGGAGGGACAGAAAGGGGACCCAGAAAGAAAAGAAGGAAACAGTGCAGGCTGTGATAAGTTAGGTACATGCCCTTAACAGGGTCACTACTTACTAAGCCCTTGTGAACCCTGAGAAGGAAAGATGATTCACATTGTGTTTTCATTGTTTTCTTGCAGAATTTTATCACTGAAAGAGCCACCACCTCATAACCATAGTGTTAGGTGTGGTGATGCAACAATAAATTCCTGTTTCATGCCATAAAGGCTAATTCATTCTCTTCTACTTCAAGCATGTTTTCCCTCCACTTAGGACTCATTCTGGCAAACAGAGCATTACGGCAGTTTCTTCTTAAGATTGGGTGGGGATTAATGAGGTTTGAACACACAGCTCTGCTACTGTATTGCCTGGGATAGAGGAAATTGCTTACTTATTATTTATCATTCCTTTTTAATGAAAGGAAACAGATGTTTATGCCAAAAGCCTTACAGCATAGATGATGTAATAGTGAATTCATAAAACAGAATTTGTTAAGGGAGCATAATTCTGTGCCTGACAAAGGAAATATTCAGCTGAGGAAGTGCCCTGTTGGATATTCAGGTTAAGTAGGTGGGATACTACCATGTCAATTGCTACAGGCACAAGCGTGCCAGGGAGGCTGCGGATGTAAGAGTAATATGAAGTGGAGTTGAAGCAAGTGCAGCAAAGGTTAATGGTTTTTTTCCTTAATTTTAAGATTCTCCAGTATGCAGTTTGAGAATCTGATCTCAAAGTGAATTAAAGTTGTGTATGGGAATTGCTCAGTTTCACTACAAGGTTGTTTATCAACCTGGCTGGTTATCACTGGTATTCACCAACTTCCTTTGTTTAGCCCCAGGCCCCTGTGATGCCATCTGTCCTCCATTGCTGCAGACCCAGTTCTCCCACAGCCCTGTTCCTTTCCAGTGCCTCTATCCTTCCATGCATGGGCTCCCGTTGTCCTTCTCTCATGAACCTAGGATGCCACAAAACCCCTTGCCATTCAAGCTGAAATAAAACAACTCAGAGCCACTGTCAAACGCTACAGATTCACTGTCTTTCTGAAAGAGAATTTCTTACAGTTTATCTTTTTTTCCCCCAGTTACTAGCAAAAAATCAAATGTGGTTCCCCTGAGCGCATGTCTTTATATCTGCCAGTTAAGGTTAAGATGGAGATTTAGTCAAGGATTCGCAAAAGAAACCCAAAGGAAGCAGTTTCCAGTTCACACTGAACTTCACTGACTTCAGGCTCTGTCCCTTCCCAGCTGCAGTTCTGTATCTGAGCTGCCCTGGACATGTCCTCCACATGGCTTTAGAGACACACTGGATATGCTAAGGACAAACATTAAGTGTACTTGGATCTTAGGCTGAAAATGTTATGCTTGGCTACCAAAATCTTTTGTTTTTCCTGGACACTCTTGCATTACACATTTTCAAATATCCTGAGGATGTTTTAAGCTCAGGTCATATCACCTTCCTCTGCAAGCACTGAGTGCAAAAGAGAAATGTGGTTTTAGGGAACAAAAGAGCACATGTATGCGTGTTGTGGATAAACACAGACTCTGTGTTTCATTCTCTGAAAACTGAGGCCTCCATACTGGCTGAATTGAGTCTAGGAAGAATAGAAATGAACATATTCATCTGGGAACAATTTACATGTAACAGTGATTGCACAAACCAGAGCGTTTTATTGGAAGTGTCTTCAGGGAAAGAAATTAGCAGGAGCTGGGAATGTGCTTATCAATAGACCTTATTATTCTGCTCAGCCTTTGATAAATGAACCTAGCAAGTTCTTTCATGCTCCTCTCAATCTTCTACTTGTTTGTGCTGGATTTCATTGATTCATATTTAGCCCTCCCTGATAATGTGACATGACAGCAAATGTAAATGAGAGAGTCAATGAGCATTTCCTTTCAGTTGAAACAAAGCAAGTGAGATCAACTATCAAACTCCTTGGATTTACATTCTTTGAAATAGAGTTTATTACCTTGTTAGAAACTAAAACAAAACACACCAAAAAAAGTGTGCAACTATTTTTTATTATTGTAGTTAAAGAAGAAAATTTTATGGGAGGAGTGTCCTTTGGGCATGCTTCAGTCAACTCTATCAAACAGAGTGTCCAAAAAGGATAAAATTCAAAACCTGTGGCTGCTGGTTCCTTTGGGAGTCACAAGCAACAATCTTTCCTTTTAGAAGAGAAGCATATGACTGTAGCCAAAGGCCTTTCAATGCTATTTTAGGTAAGCTGATCTTCATAAAGGCCATTGTAATCTCTTGTGCTGCTCAGGTTTTAGGCGATATTTTCATTTCATAATGCTGTTTCTGTGTCCCCTGAAAACATCTGCTCAGACGTGCCAGGCTCGATCGTGCACACTGTTGCATCACTTGGCAAGTGAGGTCACCTCAAGTAAATGGCAGTATTATGGGGAAGGGAATGAAAACCCCAGGATTTAACTGTTGGGACTCAAGCCGCAACCCGTCATGGGCTGAAGATCCTGCAGCAATGCTGGAAAGGCTCAGAGGGTGCAGTGGGCAAGGCAAGCAATGGGGAGGACTCAAACACAAGTGATCATCTCTCCCAAGTTCCTTTTTCCTCAGTGCCAAACACCATCTGAGGGTATTGGCATGCAACGGTTTTGCAAACTCTCCTGCTCAAGGTCGGCTTTCCTTCAAGCAGAGTTCACCCCTGCAGCCTATCTGCAGCAGCAGTGGCCTGGGTTTAGTTGGTGATTAATGGCAGCACTGAGCTGAAGCAGATCATTAGGATGCCCTCAGCCATCGTGCATTCTTCCAGCCTGAAGCCTGCCTGGCACCCAGCACCTTCTAACAGTCATGTTGGTCACATGCACTGTGTTTACTGGAGTGTACTAAATCCCTCTGAAAATTCACTGTCTTCAGTGTGACACTTGCAGGGGGAGAAGGGGCAGGAAAATGTGCCAGTCAGGACCAGGTCTTCCTTTAGTGGCTTGGAGATGAACACCACTCACTCTCACCATTCCTCTCAGTGTGTTTTCTGTGTTCACATCTGCATTTCCCTTTATGTTCTCTTAAACCAACCTATACTGAAAATCATGCAAAGCAACTTGTCCAAATCCACCTTTGAGTTAATTTTGGGCCTGAGGCCCTGATTTATAGTAACGGGACCTAGGGACCAATAATAAGAAAGAAAAATAGCAGCTATTAAATCTGTAAAAAGGAAACGACTTGGAAATGGAGAGGAATGCCAAGCTGGTCTCTGCAGCAATGGCAGAGGGGCGTCAGACTTACAGGACCATATGGCTTAGGCTTAGTTTAAATAATCTCCTCCAATTAAAAACAAAGCCAGTTTTATGTCAAACATCTGTTCTGTGAATTCATAAATTTGGGCAAAAACACCATCAGGGGACATTTTAAGTACTTCATCGTGGTTTTGGTTTCTCTGTGCAGATCCTCACCCATTTTGAGAGACTAATATCCCTGAAGGAGGACTGCTGTGGTTTCCTAAGATACTACCAGGCATCAGGGCAGGCTTTTGTGTTTCTGCGTGCTGGGCTCCCCATCCATGCTGCCTTCAGATATCCAGCATTCATTGTAGGGGGAGGGGTTTTAGGAGAGTCCAGAGCACCTGAAGCAGGTCAGTGAAGGTCAGCAGAGTGTCTGCTGGAAGCTGGGCATGGCTGTCACTGGAGAGGGTATCTATCTAATGTAATCAGCCTTATTTGTGTCTAAACTGCAGTGGTACTTGGCTACTAAATCCTGATTCCTGCATGCTGGCAGAGGTGAGGAAGGGAATATAAGAGTATCCCTTTTCTGCCTTCAAGCCCGCACTTCTTATAGCAGGACCAGGAAAACGTAGCTTTGAAGCAATCTACAACTTCTTGTCTTGGAAATGTCTGCTTTTTGCTTGACAAGGGGAGGGAGATCTCTTGCAGGGATTGTTTGAAATTATATCACTTTTCATAAGTCCATTAAAAGCATAACTGTGCAGACAGCAATGTACCTGTTGAAAATAATTATCCGGATTATAAGGGAAATATAACCTGGGGATATGTGTATTAAGCAAATCTGATCTAGTGTAGAAACTGAGATTTACTTTGTTCTAAAGCATCCCTAGGTGGCCTTACTGTGCTTTGTTTTTATTTACTGTTATATCATTTGTGCCCTTCCCAAGAGGGTATCTGAGGTTTTTCCTCTGGTTACTGTGAACCCTTGTTCACAGTTCTTCAGGTAACTATTTTCCTCTTGGTGTAATTTAAAAGGTGAGGTGGTTAATTAAGGACCTAATTATTTCCTGATGTTGCTTTCAGGGAATCCGTAGGTTCCTTGCTGAGAAACAAATAGTGGGGGTCATACTCAGCTGGGAGCACTGTGGAGGGAACAAGGCTTCTGCAAGATATTTTGGTTTCTCCCTTAAAATTCTGCTCAGGGCAGAATGCCCCAGTTAGATAAAGGCAGATGTGCACATAACCCACCCTTTGCAAGGGCTCATTTTCTTATCCCTTGTGCTTCTAAAGCTTCTATCAGAATTAAATCCTCCTTTTCCACCAGTACCAGGTATGTGATGCCAGCAGCTGGGTTTCTATTTTAAACTCATCAGCTGTGAAGAAAGACTTTTACTGTGCACACGTGCCTCTGCTGCTGATACCTGAAGGTGTTTCACTAAGTTCCTGGCCAGAATACATGATCAGATTTTGTGTACTTGCTAGGAGTGTCTCGGGAGTTGGTGTCTGATGAATCATCTGTGACTTGATCCCCTGGTTCAAAATTGTGCCAAACATGAAAGAAAACAGTTAGTCAGCTTCCTGATTTCAGTCTATTCTTGAATTTTGATTAACCCGGGGTTGGTTTAGAACATCTTGTGGCTGTAAAAGACAGCAGCTAGGGTTTGCCTTGGAGGGTTTCAGCCATCTGCCTTGCTCACCCTCCAAAACTAAAGGGTTTTGAAGCCAGATGTTCTGACTGTGTGTCACTGAGGAGCACAGATGATATCTGCTCCACTTTGTGCTTCTCCAAGGAAGGGAAAGGAATGGAACTTGGGTACCAGCTTTCTGAGCCAAATGCCATGAGGAAACCTTCAGATCAAACACAGGCATGCTCTGGTTCAATTTGTTAAGTGAAACAAAGTGAATCTGGTTGTCTTTATCTTCAAAAGCATTTTTTATGGCTAGAAATGCTGTTTCATTTGGATCGACTTTAGCCTTACTTTCTGGAAAAAAGGCTCCAGAAATAATTCAGACAGCTCCGTTCAAGCCGTTCTGCAGATGTCAGCATATGCCAGAGTCCAAAATCCAGCACAGTCAGGATATGGCCGTCTAGGAGGGACTCCAGCAAGAGATGCTGGAAAGGTATGTGCTATTTGAGACCATAGCACCAGATTTCCTTTCCTTTAGCATATTTACAGATCCCACGTGCCATCTGTGTCTTTTCTTCCTGCTGTGGAATAACTTGCTGTGTCTCTGTTTATAATGCTGCACATCCAGATGCCTCTGGAAGAGCAAAGATGGTACCTTTGGCCCACTGGATGTCACCATTATCCTAGCCATGTGTTTGATTAATTGCCTAAATATAAACAGACCTTCCCCTGAAGCTGAAGCACTGATCCTCTCTGTTTAGTCAGACAAAACAGAAAGAGTGGGAAGTACTAGCTCCATCTTAATGGAAGATGGGTGGTGGGGCCTGAGGACTAAGAAGGACTCAGATGAGTCAGGCATTCTCCACTGAATTTTCAGTTCAGAGCAATTCAGTCCATAGCAATGCTACTGACTGTAGCAGGTGATTCCTGGTTAGCCCATAGCTCCTGAAATACAGCCTGTCCCCACAAAAACAGCCCTGAACAGATGCAGCAAAGCATTCACTGGCATTGCCAGAGCTCACAGCTCAGCATCTTTCAGAGCTGAGAGGCTTTAGAGTGAGAAACATGGGTGACTCAGAGTTCACACTCCAAGCAGAGACTGTTATAGAGTAGAAAAACTAAAGCAATTCTCTAGCACTGGAATTCCTCAAAGGCTTTTTCTGAATTTGATCTCTCAATCTCTAACTTCCCAGTAAAAAGAAAATCTCTAAGAAATTACAGAAATTTTCACAAAGAACTCCACAGGGGATAAGATTTCTCGTGTCCACCCCCCAGCTAAAGCGACAGCTCCTGGATTTATTTCAGTGCAGACAGAACCAACATCTAAGTGGTTTTATTCACTTTTTTTAATCTCTTGATAAGAATGCAAATCCCATTCTTGCTCCTACTGCCTCTCTCACCCTCTTGAAATAGGCTGTTTATGGTGACTAAATGCTTCTATTCAAAACTGGCTTTCATCCAAAACCAGACAGGCAGAAAGCCTAAAAGCAACAGAAAACTAGCAATTTATATTAGGCTGTAGTGCTGCACCACACAAAATGCTTTGTTTAAACTAGCCGAGCTCGGTGTCCTCTTGAATAGATGTAAATAACCAGCTCGGATTTCCACAGCAATGCTGGCATATTTCAAAACACTTAAACGGACTTCAGACACCCACCTGCCAAATACCTGCTCACCCTGGTGGAGTGCTAACCATGCCCACTTTACTTTCACCTGGAGTGGATTTAGTACTATTTAAGATTTATTTTAGGGATCTATTTGAGGGAAGGAAGGACAGCCTGTGACCTGGTAGGTGTTTTCCATCTGCGCTATGATGATAAATACGCCTCTGGTGTTCAGCCTTGCTTGCTCTGGCTGCTGCTTTGTGGCTGAAAATGAAACAGGTGCACAGCGACCAAGCACACACACTGTGACTTAGGAGGGACAGTCTCATGGTAATCCTGCACTGGCCAGTGCCTGCTGTTGGCTGGAGCTGAGCTGGCTCCTGCTGCTGGAGCAGCCTGGACCCCCCCCACAGCAGGATGTGACCATGCCTGGGATCATTTTGGTTGCTTGTACTTCACCCTCCTGCGGCTGACGGGCACTCGGGTGGGTATTCCCAGGAGCAGAAAGGCTCATGTGAGTGACAAAGCTCGCTCCCCAGAGTCTGTGTCTGACATCAGCTGCTCACATCAGCGCTCTGAGGTTTGTGAGCAGCGTCCTGCAGCAGAGAGTGGAGTTTCCAATGGCTGCGGCTGGGTCCGTGCCCGCACTCGTGAGTGCGCAGGGCTCCACTCTAGCTCAGATGTGATCATTAGATTAGAACATCCTGATGAAAACATTTACACAGTAAATGCACAGTGATGTTTTCTAGCCCAGGAACACGTGAAGGCAGAGGATGGGAGATGGTTTGCTGATGGCAGGCACTGTGGAGACAGGCTGGGGCTCCTGCCAGCTTCTCTCAGGACATGCAGCACATTCGCTCCAGACAGCTTGAGGCCCTCTTGCTTCCTCATTGCATTTTGCTGTTTGCTTCTACCATTTCCTTTTCTTCCTGATTTTAAGGCTGTTGCTTGCTGTGTAATTTGTTAGATTTGTCCCTGTGTCAGATCTTTCAGTTATGCCTTGTGCTCTGCAAAGGCATGTTGCATTGTTATTTTTATTTTAATGTGTCTTGTTGTGCCGTATACAGATTAGAGTGCTGTCTGGGTTCTAAATATATCCAGTCAGTGGCTTTAATGGTGGTTTTAATCACAGGAATAATAAAAGTGAATGTTACATGTTAAAATGTGAAGTCATTTACCTGTGAAGTTCAACCTTAAGGGCATTCTCTATTTTCTTTCCAAAACAAGTGGAATGTGTGAGAAACCAGCAGTCCATCTGTATTCCTATTTCCATGCTCCAGCATAGAGAGAAGCATGATAAACTTCTCTAAAGCTGGAAAATTGTTCTCTAAAAACAAATTAAGTACTTAACAGCTTGAGTGATCACTTTGTAGGTGAAATTATTTCTGTCATCGGGAATCAGATGTATTTGCATTATTCCTCAGTGGCTTACAAATTGTATATATATTAGGATATCCTAAGTTTTCCAGAGAGATTACTTTGCTGTGGGTTAATTTGGTAAGAAAATGTTCTTTGTGGTGTGGTGGTATGTAAGACACGGAACAGGCCTGGGAAATACTTGGAAGCCCTTGGGCAAAAGGAAGGAGCTCCTTTTCTGTTCTTAGGAGCTGGCACCTAAAAAAGATCTCTGGGCCCTGCCTGAGCTAACTACTTGTACCTGCCACCTGCACCTGCCCATAACAGGGAAACTGCTTAACTCCACCTGCCAAAGAGGGGCTCTTTCCCTGAAAATGTTGTATTTTAGCACCGGCTCCTGCCGGTCAGTTGGAGCATTTGGAAACCCTGTCAACATTTCCATCCAGCAGATACTTAAGGAGCAGATGATACAAATTCATATGGCTTGAGGGATATTCAGGCCTCCAGGCAGCTGAGGGAAGTGAGCTCCCTCCCTCACACATCAAACATACGGCCTGAAGCCGGTGGGGCGAGAATCTCTGTTGCTGAGGAAGAACTTGATCCCGCCAGGTGCCCAGGAGCTCCTCCAGGGTTTGATTACTTCCCGTTCTTGTTATATTAAATTGCTGTTTGTAATGAATCAAAGAAAACAGGCACACAGAGCTGGATGGTACCCAAGGGTCAAGGAGTACACTTGCCTCCTCTGGGATAACATTTACAGGTGTTGCCCAAACTGAAGCATCTGTTTGTGTTACAGATGTTTAAGGGATGACAAGGCCTGCCATAAACTGCTCAGCCCCCAGTGAGGAGGGCAGGGAGCAGGGAGCTGCTTAGGGCAGCACTTCCCCGGCTGGTGCTCCCTGGAAAGTGCCTTGTTTGTCCCAAGCTTTCCCAGGTGTCATCTTAACCAGGCCTTTTCCCCTGGAATATTCCCGGGCTGTTTCACCTTTCCTGCCTAAGCAATAAAAATTACTTCTTGTTCAAAATTCAACCTGAACCATCTGAAAAAAAAATTTAATATTCTGTGACATCCTCTGCCCATATCACTGAAAGCAGTGAGTCTGGGGATCCTGTCTGAACCAGCTGCTTCAGGCCCAGGCACTGCACCTCATTCTTAGATAAGCACCTCAAAGACAAGCAAGAGTTAATTCTTTATAGAAAATCCAGTTGCTGTGTGATGGCAAACACGGACACCTAGTGGTACTCCGGGACAAGGCATGGAATGCTCTAAACAGCTCTCTGGGAGAGAAGCTAATACAGCAGAGTATTTGTTCACATTTTCCCCTAAAAGAAGGAGAAATTTGATTATTTTCAGAGAAGATGTTGTAGATAGCATAATCTGGGGAACAGAAAGTTTACTTAGCATGGAGTAGTGGAAGAATTAGGAGAAATTCATCACTTTTGGTAAGATATGTCTATGTAGTTAGCAAGAAATAATCAGTTTTTTCCTTCGTGTCTTAAATATCCCACACCATGCCAAATCATATACCATATTGGATCAGGAAGATTTTCTACTCTTCAAATTAGCCCATAGCAAAGAAACCTCAGCAAATATTATGGCAATATCTCATCCTTACCATCCCTGTGAATGTCTGTACTCCAGTTATGGGGAGATTGTCAGCGTGACGAGTGGTGGGTTTGCTGGTAAACTGCCCAGCTAGGTGCTACACTGACCTCTTGTGCACTTCCATCAGTGCACTGAGCTCTTTCTGCCAGGATTAATGCCAGCACTTTGTCTGAATGGCCTCGAACAGCTGCCGTGGTTTGTTTTGTTTGGTTTGTTCTATTTATTTACAAATAATCTTTCAGAGAACTATTTCCTTCTTCTTCCCCGAATCTAGCATTTCGTCTACGGCAGAGACACAGGACAGGTGAGAACCAGTCCTTGTCCACTGACCCCTTTCTGTAATTGTGAATATCACCCCTGTGAGTGGGATTTCTTTCACATCTGCATTGGACACAAAAACCCCTATGCCACTGAGTGGGGAGACAGGCTGTTCCCATGGGAATGTGTATTCAGGGCTGCTTGGGCTAAGATAAGGGATTTTGAGATTGTACCAGCTCAAGAGTGAAGTCTGTAGAGATGTGTGGGCTCTCCTTGAGGGCTCCCCCATTCCAGCTGAAAAGCAGACCCCAGTTTTCACTGATTTTGCAATTACTCAGCATCTGACAAGAATTCTTCCAATTCAGTTGGATTTCCATGTTGTTCATTTAAAATCATTGTATATTATCCTTGGTTTCAGCTTCATATCCTAAGAAAATAAAGTTTCTAGTACTATGCTTGTTTACTATTCTCATCTTAATAACTTTTGAATCAGTGAACTAATTTCTATCAAAATTTCTATCAAATTCTACGCTGGAGTAAGGACTCCAAAGATCCCTGCATCCCTCAGCGAAGCAGGCAGCACACAAGACAAAGGAGGGCCCCTAACGACAGGCAGACAGCAAGAAATCCACACTGCAAAGGAGCATTAAGAAAGATTCCTCAGGCCAGAAACGCTTAGATTTGTTCTCACACCTTTTTAGACATGCAAGAATCCAACTCTCAGATCCAATTATGTTAGAAAAACCCCAAGCTTTGTTAAAAACACATCTGTACAATCACTTCTTCTGTTTGTACACACAAGTGCTTATACTCCCTGTCCCTGGCTGCACAGGGACTGTGATTACACAGAGACCAATGTTGTTCTTCGATAGTCACAAGGTGTGAGGCTGAAGGAAAGCAGCAGTTCCAGCACTCAGTACGGAAGTAAAAGGATACATTTATTCCTAGGTACAAATCCTGAAAGTCAGCATATAATCAATCACTCTGCGTTTACATATTTATACCTCTGGGTTCCATCAGAAAGCATGGGAGGAGCTTTTCTGATCCACCCCATCAGGATTTCCGAGTCTCCCAAGAGGTCCCTAGAGCAAGTTTGGGAAGATGAGGGTATGTTTCTTGTCTTCCAAGAAAAGTGAAGCTGTTTCCTCACTGCACTGGTGGCAAGTGGGAATGTGTCTCGCTCATGCTGTAGAGGGATGAGCTGGAATTTGTCCCACTATGAGGCACAGCACTTAGGCAGCCTGGGCTCTTGCCAGTGACCCCAGAAATTAAAGCAACAAAAAAACCCCAGGGTTTCTAATGGACACTCGCAGCTAGAAAATTCACAGCTCAGAAACTCCCCCACAGCTGGCATTCAAAAGGTTACTGGGTGGGTAGCTTTGGTGTCTCACTTCAGCCCAGCAAAATCAATAAGAAGTAAAGGAAACCAGGGCCACAACATGTTGAACTTTGACAAAACAAATTATTAACTTGGCTTCTAAGGAACACAAATCCTGTCTTTGCCAGTGTAAATATGATGCAAAGATGATTGCTTTCATCCTACCCTCGCTAACATCTATTCCTTTTCTTTTTTTTTTTTTTCCTGTTGAACCTGGGCAGTTGTCTGGAGGGTGTGAACTAACTGTGGTGCTCCAGGACTTTACAGCGGGCCACAGCAGCGAGCTGAGCATTCAGGTGGGGCAGACAGTGGAGCTGCTGGAGAGGCCGAGTGAGAGGCCAGGCTGGTGTTTGGTCCGGACCACGGAGCGGAGCCCACCTCAGGAGGGTCTGGTCCCCAGCAGTGCTCTCTGCATTTCCCATTCCCGCAGCAGTGTGGAGATGGATTGCTTCTTCCCTTCAGGAAAAGGTAGGCAACAGTCCAGCTGGTTTAAGGCTGTTATGGGTTTTCCCTTTTGTATCATGTAAGTGCGAAGTTGCTTGGGCTGCTCCTGCAGTCGGTGGGTAAAAGACTGTTCAGTCCTCGGTGAGTTTTGTTCCCAGGTCCCTGTGAATGGGCACAGCACTAGCCTGACTCCATGTCCATGAATCAATGTTTGTACATGTGCGTCTTTTGCTATGTGGTAATCATTGTCTTGAGATTCTGGATAAAAATAAGACCTTTAAACAACAGGGGGACTGTTTTCAGTGCCTAAAGGCCTAGAAGGAGGGAAAGCCATGCTGTCTATACACCTAGGATGCCCCAATTGTGGATATGTTATTTTATGACTGCCAAAGTGCACACTTTTGGTTCATGTTATTTTAGTATATCCTGTCTGTAATTGCAAAGAGGCCACCAGTGAGTACTGGTACACTCCACTACCTTGTGAAGTGGAGACATTGTGTGTAATGGCACAGTACAATGGGGAAAGAATCCTTTACAATCAATGTGGAACAGAACACATCGCTGGTATTATCCTGAGAGCTTGGGCTTCACTCACAATGAATGGTGAAATATTGTTCGTCTCTGTGGTGTCTGTGGCCTCTTTAGTTGATGTTCTGTTCTGAGCAATGTGTGTCCCACATACAGCATCCATGCAACCAGGCTTAGGAGACGCTCCAGATTGATAGACCAGGATTGGTTCAGCTCAGTGTGGCCAGAGCAGGTCTCCTTTTGGCCGTGGCCCCACTTCTGGACGTGCACAATGCAAGTAAGGTCCAGGGAGGAAAGGCTTCTATCATCCCTCTCCTGACTGGAAGCCGGCAACCTGGATTGTCTTTTTAAATCCTTTTTCCACTCAGCATTAAGAGAAATAGAATTTGATCCATTGTTGCTTGAGCAAGTTAGGCTTGGTGGTTTTGTTTGTTTGGAGAAGAAGCACTGAAACTGAGCTGTAGTTTGTGCTCACTCCCTGCCTGCACTCCCACTGCAGAGGCTGCGAGTGGGACACATGCCCAGGACAGAGCAGTGCTGTAGGGCCAGAGTCTGCTATCAGAGTTTCCCTTCAAGAGGATCTGATCCAAACCCGGGGGAGGAGAGCCCAGCTTCTTTCAGATTTGATCCCCTCAGCTGTCAGCTCTGTCTGCAGTGTGAGCTCCTAACTCCTCAAGCACTTCTTAGACCCGCTGCCACCTCCTCTCCCTGCTGCATTCCCAGGGCCCTGCCCTGCTGCTGCTGCCACGGGAGCCTGTCCTGACCCTCAGCTGAGAAGTGCTGCAGTTGCTTACATGCAAATTATCTGTGAATTAACAGAAAGGTGAAGCTGAAAATCAGCCTGGTCTTCGTAAGAGCAGTCACTGCCTGGCATGACTCACAGGAAGCTGGGGACATGTCTGCTGTGTGCATGGCCCAGCAGCTGGGCTTGTGTCTCTGCTCGAGGGCACTGTGAGACACCGCTCAAACTGCATTGGAGAGCATCAGGTTGTAGAGATTTTCCTTAAATGAAATAAAACTAAACATTGCAAGAGTAGGCTGTGAAAAGGGAGGCAGGAAATCCTGAGGATGAAGACGGGGTGGTGCAGGGGCTGGAGGCTGGCAGGGCACATGGGGCCTCTGCTTTTGGCATGATTGTGTGAGCTTCAGGGCACAACTGCACCGCAGGTAGGGCAGGATGGGCACAGTGCTGGGCTGTGGCTGGTGGACCAGAGCCCACTGATAGCTGGAAGCCACCAGGCTGTGTCAGCAGAGCACCAAGGCTTTGCTGGCATGCTCTGCCTGCCTGTGGGAAGGTTTTCTCACCTAACACACTGCCACTACTCCCGGGCTGGAGCTGCCTCCTGACCCAGCATCTCTGAGCAAGTGCTGAGTGAGTCTGGCGCTGGCTGGCTCCAGCCATGTGTTCATGGCCTTTATTTCCTTTATATCTCTTTCCCCTTGGCCTCAGTTTTCTTCCTGCACATACCAAAGCTGTATCAGGGAGCCTCAGAATTAATGGGATCTCCAGAAGTGCAGCTAGAAATAATAAAAATAACCACCCAATCCACAGTTTTGGCCAGAGTACAGCAAATAGGCTCTGTGTCTAATCAGTTCTCCCTCTATTAGGAAAACAGGAAATTGTTTAAACTGAATGAACAGATGCTGGGAATAAAGAAAGAGGAGTAAGTTTAAAGGGGAAAATGCAGTAGCTGCTGAAAGAGCCTGCTGGTCTCATGAGGTGCTGGAAAGATTAGTGTGACAAATGGTTTGTGACTATTCAGAGTTGTGCCCTTCTCTACTTCCAGTAGCTTTAGGCACAGGTCGTGTGCAGAATCCCTTGGTCCAGGCTTCCACAATTTCTTGCCCTTCTCTACAACCTGGAACAAAGGCTGGCACATCTTATATCAACATTAATGATGTTCCTGGTCTGCTTCAAGTATGTAAACATACACAGTTGCAGAAAAGCAGGTTAATAGCTGAATTTTACTTGCAATTACCAAGGCACATAATTCTTTGCTTTTACAAGCACGGTAATTTCAAGAACAGAAAGTACCTATACTCAAAACTTAACATTTCTAATAATAGAATTTGCCATCTATTTTAGAAACGTGCAGAGTTTTGCCAAGTATCAAAACATAGTTACATCTGCATAGAGGGAAACTGCAAATTACTCTCTTTGGTCCTATTATAAGTAATGGTGGAGTACAAATGTAAATCATGGCTCACAGAAGCTACCTATTGTCCTTAAAGTGAAAGAGTAAAGAGAGTAACATGTCAGCCAACACCTGAACAGATGAAGGCTTGAAAGATTTGGTGGGATCACCAGAACATTTTGTAAAGCGTCAGTGCAAGTCCTCATCAAGCCTTTCTGAGCAGTCTAACTGAAAGCCACTGGAAATGCAAAACCAAACTTCACAACTGAACATGTGCTCTGTCTGGCTCTTCCTCACTCTTTTACACTATTCCTTTCAAAATAGGTGGTGAATTAACATAAAATATTGCAAAAGGAAAGACGTGGTGTGAATATAATAGAACAAACCCAGAAGAGAACACTTCCTACCTTTTGTAATGAGATATCTGTACAGATCTCTCTTGTTGATCAGTAAGAGTGCAGAGACTTTAAGGACTGGTCTCACAGCCTTCCGTCTGACTCCTGGCTGTGTTCCTTTGGAGGATACACATTTGATTTTTTTCAAGACCTGACTGCAGCTCAGAGCACAAGTATCCTCCTGCCTGTCCTTCCTTTCTGATGATCTGACAGTGTTTGCAATTACCCTCTGTAAAAAGGCAAACAGGTTTCTGGGATTAACCTTTTGCAAGTGATATACAGATGATTGAATAAAAGGAACTTGTCTGCAGTCTCTGTTACTGGACTCCAGAATTTGCAGGATGTTTTTTTTTCTGAGTAGCTTTCCTAGGAAGGAAAAAGAAAGATCTCTGGTACTAGAAATGAAGCTCTGTTTGAACTGTCCTACATGACTAATTACAGGAAAGCTGTGACTTTTACTTCTGTCTCTTTGACCCTATAACTGAGCTCTAAGGTATTAAAGCTATAAACTTCAAATTGAGAGAGAAACCCATTTGGATAGAAAACAACTTAATAACCTAGCCAATATTCATTAAGCACACTGCGCCAAGCATATTCCCAGTGTCAACCTGTTAACTTTGATTGAGTGATTCCAAATTTGAATTTGGCCCATGAAACAATTAGATGAAATCTTGATCTTAAAAGTCTTCGTCTCATGACCCTTTACACAGCGTTTTTCTTGTAACACTGAACACACGGGGTAATTCACAGTGTAACAAAGGTTAGTTCTTGCAGTAATTTTAAGCAACCTCCATCCCAAAAAGAAAAAGAGGGCATTAAAAAAAAAGGTAGTGTTTCATGGCATTTGTTTTGGATTGATGATACATGAGAAGAAGGTCCCGTTCAGGGCCCCAAACCAGATCCTGTCCACAGGATACTTGTGTCTGGTGCATATCTCTGGAGGAGATGAGGAATATATTTTTTTAAGATGCTGTGCAAACATCTTGCTGTGCAGGCTGAAGGCCGCTTAACAGCAGGGCTTTGGTGGCAGTGGTGAGTCCTTGTAGCAGAACAAACCGAGAAATAGCTGGATCTCTTCCAGTGGACGAGGAAACACAGATCTTACAAGGTGTATGTTAGCTGGGTCCCCATCTTGCCTGTGCTTCCCAGATGGGTCACTTAGTCCTGGTGCGTCACTGGGAGAGCACCAGACTTTGGGCAGGAGGGACAAGAGTTTGGGTGCTGTGCCAGTCACAGCTCGCGGGTTTGGGGGTCACCCGCAGCCTGAGAGAGCCTGGGGCTGGTAGGAGCCATGGCAGGCTGGAATGGGGCAGCAGGAAGCAGAATAAGGATGTAACAAGGCTGGTGAGAAGAGTGGTATCAATGAAAAAGGGGTCACACTGAGACCTGCATTTTGGTAACTTCTCCATGGGGGAAAGAGCGGGTCATTTAATGCATTAGTGTGCAAAGCTGGTGAGGCTAATCCAGCTCTTGCCATGTTTGACTCTTTCCTCCAGTTCCTGATCTCAGAAGAATCATCTGTGTAGGGAAAAGCATAATTGTTTCTTCCCACGTCTCTGTTTTTTAAGAACATCTTGGGTTTTAGTGCGGGAGAGGAGTCTAGGCTGCTTTTGTTATATCCTTGTTCCTGTTGAGCTTTAAATTGCGATCTGCCTCAGCTCATGCGCTTTCTCAGTTGTTTTAAACAACCTCTGTTGCAAACATATTTGATGGTAATGACTCCTGATGTCCCGGGGGAGCTGTGTGAGGACAATTCAGAAGTTTTAGTGCTCTGCATTAAACCTTCATTTGTCCTTGTGAAGGCTGAGAAATTGTTTTTGTTTTTGAAAGTCTTAATGAAGAATGGTCGATTAAAATGTTTGTAAGGCTCTGAACTAAAGGAAACATTTAATTAGGTAACACAGTTGATTTAACTGATACATAAGCTGGTCATGGGGTTTCTATTAAACAAACAGTGTTCAGGCTCCTCTTGTCAACATAAATATGCAATATTTAAATTAAAAAAAACCCCTCACTTCTGTTCCTAATACTGATCCAACAAGGGTGTTCAGAGTCAAAATTTTGTAGTATGGGCTGTCTTTCAAGAGAGGTCATGTGGACCCCTTCTGCTGGCATTAAGTGCCTCATGACATCCTTGTTACATCCTTGTTACATCCAAGTTCAAGACATGGCTTACATAGAAAAATCACATCAGGAAATGCACATTTTCACTCATTTTCGGTTATGATAGAGCAGCTGGAACAAGTCAGTCACCAGCGTGGCATGGCAGCTCTGTGGGCTGGCACCAAGGCCTGCCACAGCCCAGGTCAGGGCTGCTGCTCTGCCTCAGAATCCAAGTGTGACTCCATGCAGCTGTGAAAGGAATGGGGAAATAAAGATGAAAGAATTCAAAACCACTTTGCTATTTCAGTCAGATCACCCTTTCCCTTGTTTTTTCTCTACTGAGTCTCCCTCCTCTCTCTCATCAATGTCTGTCTGCCTTCGCTTTGATGGCCCTCCACAGTTCTCCCCATCATCTCGCTCCTTTCTACCTCAGTGGGCAGTGTCTGCCATAGTGCTGGAGAGCTGGTGATGCCTAACTCCCCTCCCTACTGCTCTATTTTGATCTCACACTTCTGTGCTTTCTCCTACTTCACAGTCGCCCTGTAGAAGAACGCAGACACCCATAAAGTATGCGTCCTTAGAGTTATCCAAGCTTACATCTTCTCCTGGGCTCAGTTATCTCCAGAATAATGAAAAATGAATAAATATTTACCAATATGGGTGATGAGATCTGATTTTCATTGGGTCTAAGAGGTGGGCCAAGTCAAGGTTGAGACGATGAGCTGTACCTGTGTAGGGGGATTCATATCACTATGCCTGTAGCTCTACCAGGGATTTTACCTGATGGGTACATCAAGAAAACAAAACTCTACTGAAAAATCCTTGGGAAATATGTGTCCTCCACTACAAGCCACAGGCACAGCTCGCATGGGAGCCATGCTCTCAAGGTGCAGGCAGTGTGCAGGCTGTTGGAGCCACACTCCCATGGCTTGTGAATAGCCCTGTTTCACTGATGTGGTATTTCTATTTCATTACTCTTTATTTTCAATATGGTATCACTAGATATTAACACCTACGTTCAGCCATGGGGATTTGTTTAGGACATACCAGCTATCAGTAAAGTCACTTATATTATTATTAAAAAGTCACTTTATTGCTCCAGCTTCTTTCAGCTTCAGTTATCTAGTCAAAACAAAAGGCCTCCAGTACTCTACCTGGAGCTTTATTTTTGTGGAGAAGGACAATTTTGATGAATGCTTTGATAAAACAGGAAAGGCTATTTTGGTGGAAGTTGCTTTGCTTTTGTACAGTGGATTTTTTATTATTTTAAACACAGGATTCTTTGTTTAAAAGAGAGAAGGCCTGCAAATTTTCTTGTTTACTTTGCCTTTGCTTTCCCTTCTTACATAGGGTAAAATTTATCCACCTAGTTGCTGTCAGCTTAACCCCAAATTTCACTGTACAGTGTCTATGCTGATTTTATCACTGGAAAAAAAATTGAGGGAATTTAAAATGCTGTGGACCATGAGATTCACCAAGAATGCCGAAGGGTTCAGCACCTGATCTGGCAAGGAAAATGTGGAGAAACTCAGCAGTGATATCACTCTCTGTGGCAGGCTCAGGACCACAGTTCCTTGCACAGCCCCTAGAGAAGACCAGGGTCATGAATTCCCCATGTCCTCCTGGTTCTCCTGTCTGCCTTCCCAGCCTGCTTTCCTGAGGCCAGCCCAGGCATTCCACAGCCAGGTTAAGCCAACCCAGATACATCCCTTTTGCTATCCTGCAGAGAAGTGAGAATCTCCCTCCTCAGCTGCAGCTCATGAAGGGGAGGTCCCAGCTGGCCCCCGGCTGCTCAGGTGATGGGTGAGTGGATGGCCACTGCCCTCTCCTGGCCCCACAAGCCCTCTGAGAGGGAACAATCTGAGAGGACTTCAGCTGTGCCTACCTGGTCAAACAAGACTTCATCAGCCCTTTTTTTCCCAACTTGTCTTCAAACACATGCTGGAAAAGGACTCTTCAACTTTTATTGCTCACATGTTGATGTCCCAGCTGTTGGGAAATCACCAAGACCAAAGACAGTTCTACTGAGTAAATACTAGATTTGTAATTAATTAAGTGAGATAGTTTCCTAGAGTAAAGTGGGCTATGCAGCATCCGTTATGGCTTGGGGAAGACCAGAGGCATCTTCCTGACTCTAAGCCGGTCCCCAGCTCTCCAGTGATCCCAGCACGTATCTGTTCACAGAATGGCAGAGCTCAGCCTTCCCTTGTGTTAGCAGGATCAGAGCAGGGAGAGGGGCCTTTGAAGGGACTCCACAAATGGTGCTCACAGAGTCTGAGCAGTGGTTGTTGTACTGAGAAAGGACTCGGCTCTCCTGCTGTGGTACTCAGGGTCAAGAGAGCAGGTCAGGGATTATCCAAAGCACTCTGCACAGTTATACAGGGGCAGCACCTACTGAAAATGGTCCAAATATTCTTTTTATTAACTGCAAAGGAACACTGTAGATGTCTTCTGTTTCTGCTCCTCCTGGGAGCTGCGGTGCCTCAGTGCAGTGCAGAGACACCAGAGCAAGCAGGCAGCTCAGTTTGTACCACGAGGTTTTACACTAGCTCTGACCCAAAGCCAGCAGCCAGAGCATCCCCATGCCTCTGCCCCACCAGTGAAAAACAAGCACCCGGAGGAAGGGAATAAAAATAGCTCCTTGAGTAAAGTCTATTTCCTCTGTATTTAGTCGTGAGGCCTGAAATACGGTGGTGTGGTGAGGAGGGGGGGTTGCT
Source organism: Machaerirhynchus nigripectus (assembly GCA_013397975.1). Taxonomy (NCBI): domain Eukaryota; kingdom Metazoa; phylum Chordata; class Aves; order Passeriformes; family Dicruridae; genus Machaerirhynchus; species Machaerirhynchus nigripectus. The sequence continues at coordinate 1,540,748 of VZRQ01007364.1, read as the reverse complement.
CTGCAGCGCTCGGCCCATGGAGCTGACAGGAAGGTCATCCTCCAAGATCAGCTGGAGCATGTGCATGACTTGCGTCTTGTGTTTCCTCTGAGGACAGACTAAATTTAGCATTTTCACAGATGGACATTGAACCATAATCCATGTAGGACTGTGGGGTGAAGAGCGGGATGGGTGTTGTTGGCCTGGGCTTTTTGCTGTGTAACCAGCTTCAGTGCACCACCACTCGTGTTCCGCAGGGTTTTCTGCTTTGCCCAGTGTTTTGTAACTTACTGCCTGATCCTTTTCCCTGAAATTTTAAAAGTTTAAGCATGAAGGTAAACTGCTGATTCTAAGTTCAGGACTGACATCCTTACTAACTTAATGTCAAACCGTGGATGTACTTTCTAATAGTACCATCACAAAGATTGAACCTATAACTATTGGTCCTTGCAAGAATTGCAGTAAGACAAATACTAACGACTGATGATTTTGGCTTCCCCAAAATGTTGCCTCCCCACTCTTTCAGCTTCCAGACAGTTAAAGGGACTAATCCTAAATGTGGTATTTGTACCCTGCAAGGCCTGTATGCTGCTGGGCTGGTCCTTCCGCTGCTAATCTTAAACAAATATTTTATGAGCATGTTTTGAAGTGAACTAGTTCTGCTAAAAATCCCATTTCCCTGACTGGTCTGAGCCGGAGATAGGCAAACTGTGATGCAAAGCACATGTGTATTAAATAATGTATTTCCAGTAATAGAAATTATGTTTCTGTGTCTCTGCTTCAGCACACTGCACAGATTTGATATATTGATCCTGACACAAGAAGCCTGATTTTCCTGTCATTTACGCAAGCATTTTGTCAGAGCACTTATTCACAGGTTACACGTTTTGCAAAAGAGCCTGAAACAATGTCAAATTTGCTTAGTTCAGGTTAATCCCAGATTTTAGAAAGTAGAGTTAATGTTTGTGCCACTATGATGGTCTAAAAGTCTAGAACAGGAGGTCATTTACATAAATGCCAGTGTATCTTTTTCCATTCATATTAGCTGGTCTTATAAAGAACATTATTTCTTCATAAAAATGTTGTCTTTAACTCCAAAACTGTGCTTTTCTTTAAGGCAGAGCCCCTGTTTGACTGCATTTTCCTTAAATCTCTTTAAATAAGTCTCTCACAGTCTAGAACAGGAAATCAGAAGTTAAACCATTCCTGTCCTTGGATGTCCTAAGCATTTATTAGAAGGTGCTATTTTATATTTGTATCATATATTCTTCATAAATGCATTGAACATTCATTGATTCTGCAGAATCTAAATGCAGTCAAAAAGTATTTTTTTTTCTTCCCAGAGTTTGCAAAATACAAATTAAATTTTACACAGCATAGAGATAATTGCTTGCATATTGCAGGAAAGGTTGGGATGACCTCCAGCCTCACTAAAGTTGTGCCTTCCAAGAAAAACAGTAGTCATACACTATCCAGCACTTCACTGATAAAGCAGCTCTGGCTTCTTCTCCTTAGCAAGACAATTTGCAGCTCATGAGTGCTGGTGAGTCCCGTTTTCATGAAGTGAACCTAAGGCTCCATTTTTCTCACTGATAACATTAACTGCCTGATGCCAAACTACAGAGTTTTTATTGCCCTTTGCTTTTCCAAGCCAAAAAGATTACAGGTCCAACAGTAGCACCCAGTGTTCACATTTCAAGGGCACTTTTCTCTTTCCTAGGCTAGGGAGGAACACTGAAATATCTGAACTCAAGATACACTTCTAAAAGGTATTTTTAGGTCTTTGTACATTTCAGTTTTACTTCTTCAAGACTGTACACAGTTCTTCATTTTCTCTGTAGATTTCATGTATCATCAGGATTTTAACTTAATAGCTGCATTTTGCCAAGAAACATATATTCAGTTTCTTTGGAAATCTATGGGAATTGCATTTAGGTACCCAAGAACAGGTTCTGGCTTTAAGAACCAAATGGCATTCTTCAGAAAAGCACCGGAGAACTTATTAACTCTGCAGGACTCCTACTCAGTGAAATAAGAACATTTTTCCTTTCACTGACTACAGAAGTCAAATTAGGTTTCATGCAGTGTGAAGGAACTGTGGTGCTCTCAGTGCCAATCTGACCTGTGAAAACCTTATGGAAAAAAGCTTTGTGCACGCATGGCTGGGGAAGGTAGTTCAGGCTGAACACCCTGAACCCTCATGGCCATTGCACATCTGTTCAGACAGATCTGCTGTGGTTGTGCTGCGCACACGCAGTGCTGCTCCCCAGGACAACTGCTGGGACACAGCCTTCACCTGGGAGCTCGACACGTTCTGCAATGTTCAGTCTGCTGCAGCCTTTCGTTATTCCAAAGATGTGCCTTTCTTCACGTAAAAATGCAGAAGTGCTCATCCCGCTCCCGTCAGCTTCTGACTGCCATCATAAAACGGGACACGCAGCACAACAGGGACAGGCCTGTGCTCAGCAGCGCTGGGGGCTGGTGCTTCTCCCAGCTGAGCAGAAGATTGTCGGCCAGCTGGAAGTACTGGTTTTGTCTCACACGGGGAGGCTGAACCTCTCTGAGCATCAGGAATGTGTCCTGTGCCTGCCTGAGCAGCCAGGATCTACCACAGCAAGTGGGATCACCCGGACCAGGAGATAGCACAGCAGTACAGGTGATGCAGCAGCCACACAGCTTGAGGCTTTAGCAGTGAAATCTGAGCAATACTGACAGGAGAACGAAGGCAGACCAAGGAACTGATCTGGGCTAAAACAAACTCTTTTTTTCCCCACTAGGTTAATTTTAACCTGGATCCACTTGCAGATCAGATTCACTGTGAGGCTGCACAAACATTTCTGTTGGCACAGGGGAAGCAGCAGGAAGGAGCAGGCACCTGGGAGAGACAGAAAAGGCAACAAAGGGATTTGGCAGGACTGTTGGCTCTTGACAGCTCAAAGTGCTCATGGAACTATCATGTAATGTGGAACTGTTACATACCAAGGCATTGCCTGAACATAGGAATTAAAAAGTACTCCATGACATCATGTACTTGTCCTTCTCACAGAAAGACAAGAGGGTTTTCTGTCTTGTGGTGACTGGAAATTCCAATGTATAGAAATACAGCTTTTGGCAATGTCTGATGGTACCAAGCAGAAGGGGGATTTCCAGAGTTTTTGGTGTTAGACTGGCAATCACTCACTGGCATTCCCAGGAGCAGCATTTCTGTACAGAACATCAGCAGAAATCCTGCCTGTCAGAGAGCTAACATCCTCAAAATATCCTAACTGCTGCTATATGGACATCAAAGAATGAAAGCAGGCAGAGGTGCTCCACACTGAAAAAAGAAGAAGGGTTGTTTTCTAGCCAGTCATGCCACCAGCTGATAAAAATAGCTTTAAAACTACTTTTTTTTTTTTTTTTTTCAATTTTTTGCCCNNNNTTTTTCAATTCTCTGCACAGCAGGCTGCCTGTTATGTGTGCCCTTGTTATTTATCCCCGCCATAAGTTTCAATAGCAGCTTTACAGATTCTTTTATGCTTGTCTTAGATCTGGTATTGTAAATCAGAAAGCTTTGCCATCTTAAACATTGCCTGGTAAGAACTCCTCTGCGTTCTTTTTACCTTAGAATAAAAGAGAAGTGGAAAACACAGTTAATGCAGTAATTTGGCCCAAATAAATATAAGCCTTTAGAACACTGACACTGAATTTTATTTTAATTCCAGTGCAATTCCTCCAGACTGGCCAAGCAGAGAAAATTTTCTCTCTACGTAGCAAACAGTGTGTGCCAGTTTTTTAACTTTTCTTTTAGCTTGCCTTGAACCCTGTTTGTGTTGGGTACTGGGTGAGGGAAAGGTGATGAATGGAACTTGCAATTTGCTGTGGAACGTCTCAGGAAAATAGTCTGAATACTCTTCCATTAAACAAACAAACAAACAAACCAAAACAGGTAACAACTTACTCTAAAGAAAGAGAAACAGCATTTAAAGGAAAATCAGCTATGACTTCTACCATCCAAATAGAACAACCTCAGGCAAGTTGAGACAAGCAGACCAGGAATATTTTTGTTACACTGTTAGTTTGTAGTTGCTAGAAAACTCACCTTTGTCATGCACAAGTGGGTGAGGCGCCTGTTTGTCTTGGAAAGCAAACCATGATGGGCTGAGATAGGCTCATGATTTCCCCACCGAGGCCCAACACAGTAAGACAGGAGCCAAAAAATGTCCAAAAGGCAGCACTTTAATGCTTCTTGTCTTCTGTCATTGGGTATTGCTGTAACTCCCAAAGACACGTCTCTGTTCTAATGGAGATAAGTGCTTCAGGAAACGAAGACAAACCTGCTTTAAAGTTTTATTTCACTCTTTTCTGCTGAAGGGTTGGGGTTTTTTTATTCTGACCAGTAGCTCGTTCAGGATGTGCCCGCCATCCAGCACAGCTCCCCAGCAACCAATCAATAGTGTACCAACACAATGTGGTGTGTGGTTTTGCTTACGGGACCTCCCAGGTCAGACTGGTTTGTGAGGTGAGGCTCTTTGCTGCAGCCTCATCTGAGCATAACTCATCTGGTGGTGCAGCTGGCAGGTCAGACAAGTGCTCTCTGCTCACACAAGACCTTGCTGACGTGGTGGAGCCAGTCCAGAGGCAGGTGAGCCTACACTGAGGTCTGGGAGGATGGTGACGGGGCTGTACTTTACACCAGCTTGTAACTGTTTCCTTCAGCAACCCAGTCACCAAATGGTTACTGCTTAGCAAGAAGCTGTATATGTAGGAGAATTGGTCCTGTGCCCAGGAAACCAGAGGAACTGGGCAATGTAGGAATCTGTTCTGAGATCTCTGAGAGGAAAAGTTAGGCTGGAGGGTGAAGGGGCACATGTGTTCTGCAGGCGTGTCCTGCTCCCGAGAGCGGGTGAAACTATCCTAGGTTGTACCTACATGAATATTTGTGGGGCAACTCTAAAATCCCTTGAAATAGACTAAGTTACATGAAAGCAAATATGTGTATCTTACTCTGTGGTCTGCTCTACAGTCATCCACCTTGATGATCGTTTAAAGATACTTTCAGGGATGTCTCCAAGCAACTTCTCTCCTTGCACAGACTCTTCCTTCTTTACAGAATACAGAGAAAGAGAAAAGATGGGTTGCAAATAAGGAAAGAAAGGCTGGTCAGTAAAACTCGTGATGTTTGGGAGATGTGGGTGAGCAGTACGTAAAGATGAGGGCCATCACAGCAGAGCAGATGGGTCTGGCTGTGGCCTTTGGCTTTACAGTAGAGTTGGTGTGCCAGGATGCTGTTAGGTCATGGCAGATCTTCTAAGCTGCCATAAATCCATCCCGTGCTGACATCCACAGCAGAGGGATAAGAGTGATGTATCCTAACATTTGCTGAACATATGCCTACATTGCAGTTCAGTGTGGAGGTTTGCTGGACCGTCTGTATTTCTTCTTAATTTGTTTGGTTTAGCTAGTTGAGAATGTTCTTTTTTTACCTACCACTGTGCTGAACTGAGGAGCCAAAAATCTCTCCTTGGAGTTGTGCTCTCTTGCGCCAGGAGGGAATGTGACTCCATTTATTTATTTATTTTTAATTTATTTTATCTGTTTTAGTACCCAATAAACTTGTTGTTTTTTCCAGCTGGCACAACAAGGCTCTGGCTATTTTTAAAAGAATGTGGTTCATTTGATTTAATCTAATGAATGTTTAGCACTGTTGAAAATAGATAGAGCCAGAGCCAAGAATAATGTACTGAAATGTGCTGGTTGAGCAAGGACTCCTTCACTCTGCCAATCTGTTTCCCTCCAGTTGTTCAGATTTACCTGGTTTTGTGAGTAGCATTTGCAGGCAAATCATATTGATTGATGTGCTTTTTAATACTGATTCCAAAGGCCAATAGTGCCAGAGCCACATTTTGCCACACTCATTTCAAGACATAGCTAACAATGACAGCTCTTCTTGTTCAGTGTAGGATGTCTAATCTCTGTTTCAGACCACTTTAAAGGGAATGTGAAATGCTGATATCCTTTTATTGCACATATGAAAATTGAGGCATGAAATGGTAATTTTTTCCCCTAAAGTCACCCAGAAAGCAAGTGACAGAATGAGTAATGAAACCAACATCTACTGGGCTCCTGAAGCTTCTGTGTTCTGTGAAAGTTCCATGAAACTCCTGATTTCTCCATTAACTGAAACAAGACCGTAATCTGAAAACAAGTTCTGCTAAGTCCTTACTCCTGGTGGTTCTCACTGGTTTTCAGAACATTCATGTTCACTGTCCTGTCTGCCCCCTCGGAATTGCTCTGTAGAGGTACCTAACTCTCCCTACTAACAAAACTTAAATTTCATGCATGTCTTTACACTATTTGAATTTGACTCTGCAAGCCACACCACATATTTAAATGATGTTTTTAAAACTGTACAAATCCATCTTCCTTTTGCCATCCATGAGTTATTTCTGTTAGCTAGTTGGTTTACTGTTCCTCCCTAAGAAATGGGTAGCTAATACTTAAGCTTCATTGGATTAAAAAAATAAAGCAACCATAGTACATCTTATTCCATGACAGTGATGTCCATAGGGATGGATTTTCTGCAGAGATCGCTTTACACCCTAAAGCACAATGTGAGATTGACTTGCATAAGTAATGAACAGATGCTCCTGACAGCTATTACATTATTCATCTCCCTATGCATGTGATGGGGGGAAGGAAACAGCACCTGTTACTATGGGAGAAATAGTCACTGCTGTTCTGCATTACAGACCTCCAGGGCAATCTGGGCCAGACGTATTTCACTGCATTTGTGTTGACCCAAAATGAAGCCATGCCCGTTTATATCCCCTCGTTATTTTGTCCGGTGTTTCCCTCAGATAGATCCCTCAGTTTATAACCTAAGAAAATGAAATAGCTGCTGCAGGTGTGAGGGAGCACTGAAGGCAGTGGAAAAATTTATGTTCACCCCAGATTTTTCTCAGGAAGGCTGGGTAAAAGTATTAGAACTTATTTCCCCTCTGCAACAACAGTACTTTTCACAGACCTTCTCAGATGTTGTATGAAAGGGGAACTCATATACCCAGGGAATTCCTAAAGGTGTATTTAAGAGTAGACAGAAGTAATTCCCTTGTCATCCTGATATTAGACTGAGATGACTTCCCCTCCATCATCTGTGTTGGGCAGGGCAGCACACATGGCCCATGGTGCAGGCACACTGCTAATGGCCTGAGCTTCAGATGCAGCCAGTCAGGGCCATAAAATTTTCTTGTTCCCTCCACTGCAGGTAATGATTGGAGTGTTTGGAGTGTGGTGCCAGGAGATGTTTCCTCAAAGAACTTCTGTGACTCAGCCTTCCAGTAAAGGGGATTTATAGCAAAGAGGGAGGGTGCCTTTTTACACAGGCAGATAGTGATAAGGGGGAATGGTTTTAAAGTAAAAAAGGACAAATTTAAATTAGATGTTAGGAAGAAATTCTTTACTGTGATGGTGATGAGGCACTGGAACAGATTGCCTGGAGATATCGTGGCTGCCCCATCCTTGGAAGTGTTCAAGGCCAGGTTGGATGGGACTTTGGGTAACCTGATCGAGTGTAACGTGCCCCTCCTTACGGCAGCGGGGTTGGAATAAGATGACCTTTAAGGTCCCTTCCAACCCAAATCATTCTTTGACTCTGTTCTTTGACTCAGGCACCAGTTAGAGCAAGGATAGGGGTGTTCTCCTTGTCAGGGGGCATACAGATAATTCCATACAGATATGGACCACAGTCACACTTTAATTCATCCTGCCCAATAATCTTCTAGTCCCAGAGAAGCAGCTCCATGCCCTTCACCTGGGGCAAGTGGGCTGTACAGATATCCCCCCACACAATCTCTGCAGCGCTTCTACATCCCAAAGGCTGAATTCCCTACTTGAAACTAAAGACTCAGTGCAGTTGGCAGCATAGTGCTTATTTGCTGCTGCTGACAGATGTTTTTCCCAGCTAGAGCTGGAGCTGAACTAGACTGCCCACAGCATGTCTCCTCCTCTTCTTTGTAGGGGCTAATTGATATGGTGTGGTTATTAAGAATGTGGCTTTCAGCCTTATTTTGTGAAATATTTGTTCCATGTATAATTCATCAGTGAGTATGTGTAGATGCACGTGTTTTTAAAGAGCAACTTTATAGAGATAACCTTCCCAACACTGCTGGAACTGTAGATTGGGGAAGGGTAGAGCCTGCTTCTTCCCACAATAATTACTTCAATTCTGTTTTAATTAGGGAAGGAGTTTTTTTAAGAGCTGAGATTGCACCTTAATTATGTTTTAAAGCTTGGCAGCAATTATAAGAGCTATGACCTTGCTTCCCAGCTCTCCTCACAGTCTCAGACTCCATGTCCATGTGCTGGTTTAGCGAAGCCTCATCCCTCGGCAGGGTTATTGTGGTGCCTCTGCTGGCACACTCTCCATGTTTCCCACCACTCTGGCTCTCAGCTGATGGCTCTGATCAGCCCAGTTCCCCCTGCCTCCCCAGGCTCCCCCCACCATGCCAGGCCCTGCTGCCAGGTTCACACAGAATCACAGAACATGCTGAGCTGGAAGAGACCCACAAGGCTCCTCATAGTGGACAACTTTTCCAGGAGTCGTGGGAGTTTAGAGGTGAAATGCTAGAGGTGAACAGCTTAGGCTGTTTCCTAGTTTCTTAAATAAGAAGTCTTAAAGGTTTTTGTAAGATAACTTTTAAAACCACCAAGAGCTGGGATCTGGCAAAGGTGCTGTGTATGGCCTGCTCCTGCCTCAGGTCTTGTATCACCAGTCTAGGCAGACACCACATGAGTAATGAAATGCCAGTGAGGAACATGTTCACCTTACCCCTTTTCTGTTTGCACTCAGCAGGCTGAGACCAGGTGGGAGGCAGCCAGCCCATGGGGCAAGAGGTGGGCATGCTATGCAAGGGTGGGTTAGAAAAGAGAGATGCAGTTCGGTAGAAAGCAGAGGTGAGGAGCTGCCTTCTCAGCAGAGCCCTTCTGTAAGTTTCCTGAATCACTCAGAGGATCTGAGTTGGTGCCTTCTTACTGCCTGGCACTTTGGGTGGCCAAAACAGCCACCTGAAGAGCTGCTGCCTGGAGAGCCATGGCAGGGACAAACATATAAAGGAAGAGGTGCAAAAGGTGAGGGTGTCCCAGCTGGTTCCCAGCCCACCTTTTCCTTCTTTGGCTGCAGCTGCGGTTTCTGCTTCATGTGTGACATTATTATCTCCCTACTACAGACACAAGAGCCCTGAGTGCACCCCCGAGACATTCCCTTGCAGCTCCCAGATAGGCAAAGACCCAAGTCAAAGAAAGACACAACACCCAGCAAACGGGAAACAGTTACAGTGCCTTTTGTTCTCATGTACTGAAAACACCTTGGTGCTCAAGGGCATCGGCAGGAAAAGCATTTGCATGTTTCAGGCTCGTTAGGAGGTTGTCAGTCCTTCCAGTGAGGCTCTAGTCAAAGAACAGTTCTCGCAGAGCAGCCAGAAGTGAAGCAGGAAGGTTTCATATTTGCTGCTGTGGTGGAGGGAGTCTCTCAGGGAGGGCCTCTCTCCCTCTCCTGGCACCACGTACTGGGGTCTTTCTGCCAGTAGACCTTCAGGGTCTGCATGATCCCAACCCGATGGTCACATGGAATCACTCAGTCCAGGCCTGCCCCTGGACAACAGTACCCACCACACACAGGTGCAGCCTGAGGTGGGTTTGTGAGCACTCTGCCATGGCAACCCTCCCTTCCTCTCCAGAAATGGCCTTTGGTCCCACGGGAGTGGCACTTACCCCAAAGCCATTATCAAAAGCCTTAGTCCGGATCAGCAGTCTGTGGCACCAGTAGAGCCGTGCCCGCTCGGGCTGGAGCCCTGGCACACAGTGGCACAAAGCGTGGCACATCTCCCTCTGCTTTTCCCTCTCAATACCTGTGTTTGCCTGGGAGAAGTAGCTTGTTGGGTTTGTTCAGCTTTTGATGCAAGAGTGCAAAACTATGATGCTGTTGCTCTGGAATCCTGCCCGACCTCTCCTACCAGCTGCCTCCAGCAAAGTTCGGGATGTTTTTGGCACCTCCAGTTTTCTATGCTTTAGGTGGGAAATCCTAACACAACAGGCTGGCACCTTCCAAAGCAAGCTGTGCCTCTGGATCTCGGGTGTCTTGGTCCGTGTGTCAGAAGGGCAGGCATTCCCTCTGCAGTGCTTCAGACAGGTCTGCTGCTGCAGGAAGCAGGCAGAGCCCTTGGGATCACAGCCGGCTGGGCAGTATTTTCAGCTGGTTGTAAAAGAGTTTTAGCTGTCAGATGTTCAAGTTAAGGAATGGCACGGGGGCGGGGAGGGAAGCCAAGAACACTGTGAAGTTTAAAAAAACCCCATAGCAATACAAGTTTTGCCTTTTAAAGGCTTTGGTGGAACCCCCCCATGCGCAACGTATCGGAGCTTTAGCAAACTTCCTCCCAGGCAGCTTTTATTTCTCGCTCCCGATCTCGGATACCGCAGTTCTGCATTTCTTCCCCCTTGAAAACTCCTTTTTCCTTCCAGCCGGCGGCGGAGNGGTGGGGACAGCGGCTGCCGGCGCCGCGGCCGCCAGCGGCTCTGCCGCGCTGCTCGGCTACTTCCAAGTAGCTTTTTCGTTTTTTGCTTTAGGGCCTTTTTTATTATTATTATTTGATTTGTTGTTTTTCGCGAGCGGGCCGGTGGCTCCTTGCCATGAGCAGCCCGAAGGCAGCATGAAAGCGGGCAGGCGCGGCTATCCCGCCCGCTCCGGTGTAGGATGGCTCCTGGCGAAGTGCTGCTGCTGCTGCTCCTGCAAAGGTCGGTGGGGCCCGCGGGTGAGGAGCCTGTCCCGGGGGGCTGCTGGGGGCCCGGGGGCTCAGCGGTGCCCTCGGCAGGGCAGCGTCCCTCCGCGGGCTGCCCCGGGGACAGCGAGGGACAGCCGTGCCCTCGGCCCCGGGGACAGCGGGGGGACAGCGGCGGGTGAGCCGTAACGGGCACGGCGAGCGAGAGGGCTGGAGTTGGTACAGTTTTACAGTTACAGTTTTACATTTTGTCGTTGCTGGTAGGAAATACCCTGGGACTGTAGGGTCAGTAGGGCGGGGAGGAATATTTGCTTAAATTATTTTTTTTCCCCCCTTCCTTTCTAGTCTGTCTTGGGCTCGAGTACGAACAAAATGCTTTGAGAACATCTGTTTCTCACAGTTCACAAATCTCTGAATGGTGATGGGGGAAGGTCTGGGGAAGCTGTCTGAACTGAAATGCTGAGAGGGATGTGGGAAAGCCAGGGCAGCTGGAGCGCCTTGTAAAAATAAAATCAAAATCTGGCTTTTATGTGGAACAGCGCAGCTCAGATGCATTGACTGAAGGGTTCGCAGCCTGCAGTCTTTATGCTGCGATATGGCTCTTGAACTTGTTCTGGATAATGTGAGGTTTTTCAAAGATCTGCATATGGTATTTCGATGTTTCCTGTTCTCTGAATGGCCAAGCAAAATGTCCTGGACAAAACTTGGCTTTGGTTTTGTGTCTTTTTTTTTTTTTTTTTTTTTTTTTATAACTAAAGCTTTCAAATACAGTTCTTTTGTAACTCTGGAACCCAAATAAAGAGCAGATAAAGATGACATTGAGGATGGGTGGGCCTACTCGTTTCTTGAGGCACACATTTGCAATGCAGGAGTCCTCGTTCCCCAGTTATTGAATTAGTCACGCTTATGTGGTGACAGCAGCAAACTAGTTGGTGATGGAGTTTGCCACTACTTCGTAAGATGTGATCTTTCGAAGCCTGGGGAGAACGCACCACTTCATGCCAAGGAAGTGATTCTTGAGGTCAATGCACAACACCCCGCTGTTCTGCAGCTTTTAAGAGGGAACATGTAATCTGGTTGTAGGGGTAGGGCTGCCTGCAGAAAGGTTGTGGTACTAAACCGCTGTGAAAGCCAAGTCTCTTGGACAGCCTGTGCTTTAATGTGTTGGCCCATGCATCAGGCTGGAGCAGTATTCAAGCTCTCTGACAGAGCTCTGGTCTTGAAAATGTTGATTCTGTCGGATTAGAATCTCCCTGCTGCCTGTCCTGCCTACAGACATCTCTGGAAGGGGGAAGGGGAAACAGCTGGCTCTTCTCTCTCGGGTTGAAATGTTAACTGTGTTTGCAGTTCTGGTTTACTGCGTTGGTAACAAAAGATGTTTCACGATACAGGTTGATTTACTTCTTTCTTGTCCTTGGTTGTAAACTTTGGGTGAAAAGTTCTAAAAGGCTGTCTGTCATGCTGTATTTATTAAAGGAAACCAGAGATGGTGGAAATACTCCCTGAATTTAAGCAGGTACCAAACCTGACATTTGGCAAGGGATTGTCTGGTGCCCCAGATTACAGATCAGTGTGCCCTTGTTGGCAGCTTCTGCCATTAAGCTTGGAGATGCTTTAAGGTGGCAACCAGACCTTTGAAGCTCTAACTTTGTGTATTCTGTGTTGTCGGCGATCACCTGGGGGGCCACTGTTCATCCCTGGGCGTCTCACTGATCTCAGGCTTGCAGTGCAATTAGGTGATTGTAGTTTGTATTTAAGATGGGTGTGAAGCACCTCGGAGCTATTCTCAGTGCTGCCCCATAGGTGACCTTACCTTTTCCTTTGGAAATTCGTCTCTGCTTTTTCCTGGTGCCAGTGCCTGATGTATCTTGGTCTTTTGCAACAACTGAGTAGGTTTTGTTGTGTGCATAAGAGCTGTCCGGTGAGAGAAGTAGGGAAGATGAGCCTGCAGTCCCTGTCAAACACAGGTTTTGTGCTCAAATAGCTGTTATGAGCTGCATCATTGCTTTTCATGGAGCTTGGAAGTGATGTGGATGCTTGATCTCCTAAATAGCAGCAGTAATGCAGAGCTGAAAAAACCCAAACCCGAGGTCCCCTGTGTATCATGAAATACGTAAGTTTTGAGTAACTGGGCATTTCTCTGAAGGATTTTGACAGATGACTCAAACTCTTTTGCATTACTATTCCACTGTCTGTTGCAGCAGTAGAGATCTTGATGCTGCTTTTTTGCTTGCTTCTCTCGGTGAGTTTCTGATCTTGTCAGCTTTGCCCATGTACAGAGTTGTTGGGATCCATCCAGAGAAAGCAAGTGACAGTACCATTTGCAATTTTGCTCTGACCCCGATAGTTGCCTGCAGGAACTAAATAAGGACTACTTCTCTGTCCTGCATTATAGAGAGATACGAATCCTAATATAGGAGTGCCTCAGAGCAAGAGTCTGTCACTTGCTTCCAGCTATAAAAAGGGGTAGTTAGGAGCAGTACACTTGCATAGCCTTTAGGCTGGTGGCCTTACCAAGCCAAGAGTGTGCAAGCAAGGCTTTTTAACGTATCTCCTAAATGCAGAAGTACAAAGTGACCTGGTGTAACAGGATGCTTCTTAATGCTGCAAAACTGTCCCTGGTAAGAGGGTTCAAATTCTGACGGTCTTCTGATAGCTAGAAAGCCATTGAACTCTCCTTAGAATTCAGCCTAAGATTTGCAATTGAATATACCCTATTTTTTTTAACATGAAGCCTATCTCCTCAGTTATCTGTGTGGTTCAGATTAGAGATTACTTTAAAAGTGGGGAAATGATGGAAAATAAAGAGATGGGAGGGATTCCTGCTTTGTGAAATGTCTTTTCTAAAGCAAGTGGTCAGCTGCATGCCTTGGATGTGAGAAGATCAAAACTTTGTTGCCTTTAAGCGCAGAGCCAAGTCCAGTGTGTGAGTGCTATTCCTCTGCACTACCTTCTGCACAGGGCTCTGAAGCTCATCAGTGAGTGGGAACATGGACATTGGGTGGAGACTAAATTCCAGGCTCTGATGCACAGGGAGCTGTAAAGACTAGCCAGTGACTCAGATTTAACCTGAAAATTAAATTCTGTGTGCTGCCTTAAACCCGGGGCCTTATTTAGAGGACGTTTTCTCGCAGTAGTTCAACTCATTCAATTCTAGCCCAAACTGGAGTGTGCTGGGGTCTCACTGCCCTAACGGACTCCAGGAGGGTGGAAAGCACAAATAAGGTGTAGGAAATGCTTTTCTTTGAGCACAAGGGGAGAGATGTTCCCATCTATTAGACTTGAGAAGCTGGCTGTGAGCGTACCAGGTACAGACAAAGAAAAGGGTCTGTGTAATCAATTGTCAGAATAACTTAAGAGTTCAGCTGAGTGATATTGTGTGGCTGCAGCATGGCTTCGAGTGAGAATATAGTACACTTTCTTCTTGAGGGTAGCCAGAAACCAGGAGGATGGATGTAAATGGATGTGCCATATTGGCTTCAATAAAGAACTCATCCTTTGCCTCCTTGAGCAATTGCTTTTCTGAGTAGGCTGCTGGTTGTAGCCAAACTTTTAATTTCAGAACAAAAGAAACTTAATCTGAATGTCAAACCTTAAATCTCAATGTGTTAAAATTGAAAGGCTGAGTGGGTTTCTGTCTGTGCTAAGCTCCTGGTAAACCTCTTATTTTAAATTTCCTGCCCCTTTAGCTTATCCTAACTCCTACACTTTTGGTCTTCTTTCTGCAGTTTTCTGCTTCACTGTCTTCTTTTTCTTTCTTTCCTTCCTTCCTTCCTTTTCCTCTTCTTGCCTAAATCTTTGTTACTGAATATTTGCTGTAAGTTTAACAAAGACAGGTTGTCTTGACAGAGTGATAGTGACTTCTGTGCAGTGAAGGGGGTTCAGCCAGATACCATGTGCATCTTTCCCAGCTGGGCAGAAACAGAGCCTTAACTGGAAGTTAGGAAAACCAGCATCATTACAAGGGCTGTCAACAGCACATTAATAAAAGTTATTTCTTCATTAGGTAAAAAGTGAGACCTGATGGTGCTTTTTATAGAAGGTGCTGACACTGTTACAGAGAGCTGCAGGGCTTTGCTAAGGGAACTGGTACCTTTCTCCTGAGTGGTAGCAAGAGAGTGATCTGCAGTAATATATTCAAGCCCATAACATTTCCTAATTTGAACATATTTTATTTAGTGCTTCAGGCTGAGCCATGGTTGCACTGTGTAAAGCATAATGGAATGCATGGCCAAAGCAGCTCTGTCAAAATCGAGGCAGAGGAGAAAACAATAGTAAAACTAAGGATGTCAACCAAGCTTGCTTAGTTTCCTGGTCCTTCTTGAATGAGAAATATGAGGAAACTGTTATGTTCCCGAAATAAACTCCTTGGGTGATGTCCATCTGTTGCTCATTAGTTGTACCTCAGCAAAGTCAAGAGGATCAAGTGTACTGGTCCTCTCTAGGCAGTCTCTCTCCCTATCATGCCAGAGTTGAGCTCTGCTCTTTGTCCTGGCAAATTCGTAAGGAAATGGCTGTGGAGAGGTTTGTGAGAGTTGTTGTTATTTCCTTCCAGTTCTATTAAGAGAAAACTGGTTAGCCCATGACAGGAACGTCTCTTCCAAGTCCTGTGTTTTCCCACCTCTGCAGGCTGAGTCAGGAGTCAGGGTAGGTCATAGCAGAGAGTTATTGGAAGGGACAAAAGAGTTGATGAAAATGCTGCTCAGTTGAGCAAGCAGGATTAACATGACAAGGTGAATACTGTTAGCAAAAAAAAAAAAATCACTCTTTTTTGTTGGTGTGAAACTGCTTTCTCACACCTGCTCTACACCCTCCTGACACAGTCCTCAGTTAGGCATGTCCCAAAAGCATGACTGACAGTCCCCATGCCAGTCTTTCGGAGTAAATACTCTGAACCTCTTGGCATTTGTGTGGCAGTGACACACAGGAGGACTTCAGGAGAAGTCCTGGGGCTGCTGAGTAACCTCTGAGTATGGACAGTCAAAGGAGAAGCCATGGCCTCTGCTCTGCTGGCACGCTGGGGGAACAGGGAGTTCATTTTAGGATTACTTAGTTTCAAGTGTTGTTAAATCTTACCTGTTTGCAGGAGGGTTTCTTGAGGGTAGGAACCTTGTTCATAGATACAGCAGGTCACGTTTTCAGTGGGTTTGTATTACTGTCACGTAGAAAGTGTCCAAAAACACAGCAGGTTTGAGCTTTTCAGGAGTGCTGGTTGCTGCACGTGACTTTGTGCTCACTGCTCTCATCTGCCACCAGCCACTTTCCGTAAATCGAATGTTTGTCATGTCAGTGCCAGTGTTGGGATGCTTTAGCAACTTCCTCTCGGTTTCCAAGATCCAAGCAATAGTAGTGTTGTAATTTACTCTCTTGAAACTTACGTGCACTGCTAGGCAGCTCTAACTCTCCTGATACAAGCTAGCTCCTCATCCACTGGCTTCATGTCTCCCTGTTGTGACTAATCTTGCAGTCTTTTGACATGTGGTTATACACAGGATGCAACAAAAGTGGTATGGAAAATAAACTTTCAGATATTCATTTGTATGTGAAAAAGAGATAGCAAGAGCTTCTATAAATATCAGCTTTCAGTTACTGGTCAGGGGGTGAATACGTGGTGGGGATCATTATTAATCAGATTGCTGTGTTGTTTTCAACTTCTATAAATTCGTCCAGCTTTAAAGAAACATGGAATTTGCTTTTATGCAGGCAAAGCTCCAAAACTTCCTATTCGCTCCAAGGAGCATATAAGAACCCACAAGACTTTATTCATCTTGTCAAAAACCTGAAGAAAGGAGAGTTTATTCTAAGGAAAAGAGAACAGATAATTGTGAAAAATATAGCTTGGGTAACTCCCTGCTCAGTGCAAAGATGTGGGATAATTAAACATGCTGTTTTCCTATAAAATAAGTGCCAGATAGATGTATTGTTCAGGAATTCAATGCACGGATGCTGAAATAAAATCTATCCATTTTGAAGTGAAACAAAAAGGGCAGTTATTTCACATGACCCCAGAAGGATTTTGTTTGGGTTTTTTCCCAAACTGTTATGTTTCAGCACACACCTTGTTAAAACTTCTGTGTCTATTGGGAAAACGAATCCATCATTTCAAACTTAAAATCCCCCAAACTTCCAACGTTTTCAGTCTAAAAATAGCTTCTCAAGCACACCAGAACACTGTTAAATATCAGTCTAATTCTCGTCTGTTAACTGGCTTTATGAAAACATTTTCATATTTGCCAAAAGTTGCAATTTCTTTTCAAAGGAGAGGAATTGGTTGGGCAGTTAGTGCTTACAGCAGGGATCTACAGATACTGTGGTTTTCAGTTCAGTAAGGAAATCCAATTTTCTGCCCGTTTAGCCACTGCATCAGTTGCTATTGCAGAGCAGTTCAATTGCTAATATTGCATCACACAATTCTGTGTCATGTAAAGTTGCTTTTTAATATAACTATGGAAGCACATCTGTCTGTTTTCTTAAAAAAGATGTGTAGATCACGAGTAGGACTTCAGGACATGTAAAGAATTATTAGAAAATAATGAGATTATCTCTAATGAGATAAGCTTGAAATCATCTCCCTTGACCATTCTTTGCCATTGGAAAACCAAAAAACAAAAATTAATGTTTGCTTTTAGCTTCTGTTGTTTGATGTGGCTGTTTATGCTGAAACACAAACCAGTTCTTGAATTAGAGGTAGTGAGTGCATCCCACTGGGGCTCCTGTTGAGTTTGACCTACCTCGCACTCCTTCAGCCTCTGTCCTGGACCAGCCCCACAATGCTCTCTCTGGCAGGCTGAGAACTTGGGAATCACACACATCACCTGGGCTCCTTTCATTTAATTGGGGCAAAATATGAAAATGTCTCCAGTGAAGTTCTAACGAGATGAAAAATACAACCTGCAAGCTGTATTACAGCAGTTAATAATAGAGCAGCCATGGGGTTTCTTCTCTTTGATGGGGACAGACCCATTACATACACTTCAGTTTATGTATTTGTCATTTATTTTTTGATAATGTAGCACACATAAGATCATGCTACAGAAAGTCCTGACTTGATTTTACTCTCTGACCCCCCAGTACTTCCCAATGGTTGTGGGTGCTCCTTTACTATACAGAAACCGGAAAATGGAAGAAGTGTGTCTCCTGTTTTGTGTGTTGCCACATGAGGAGTTAGAAGTCGCCATTCTGTTGGCCTTACTGCACCCACTGCACTTGGTTTTCCCATGTGGTAATAGCCATTGCTAGTCCTGGCACAGCTCAACAGCTTTGAAATCTTGGATCCCCTGCAAAATGACATTCCAGGCTGTGAAGTTCCATAAAGGGATGAAGCCTGGGAGCCAGACCTGCTGGGAACCCATTAGCAAACACCATCCTGAGGAACCAGTAGGTGGTTTCTGGTGGAGATTATTATCTTTTGTATTGGAAGGTTGTAAATAAACATGGAAATTTAAAGTTGCTGTGTACAGGAAAGCACAAGTACAGTCTATATGTGAGTTTTGAGCAAAGATCTCTTGTTCACTAGCACCAGAAAACACTGACATAAAAGTTTAGGAAAGTGATGGACTGTGGCCCGTGAGGATAAGGGACTGGATTTAGAGACCGTGGAGGTATTTCCACTGTTACGTTTTCTGAGAATTTTTCCGTGTTCATTTTTCACATGGAGCAAGCAGCTCAAGAGCACAGAAGAAAGCTGGGAGTGGCACATCCCCAGCTACAGCTAAATCCTCTGAGGACACTTTTTCATGCAGTTGAGGCATGCTGACCATTGCAGCACAGGCTGTAACAGCCAAGGGCCTCTTAGGCTCTGTTGGGTTTTTTTCTCATCCCTTCATAAGGCACGTGCAGCTTTGGTGAGCAGAGGTTTCTCACATCCCCAAGACACGCGGTACAGCCATAACCTCTCTGGAAACACATTACGGCTCAGTGGGTGCTCAGAACCTTCCTTGAGGTCATGTAGGAAACCAGTGACCAACTGAGCATCAGATCATCAGCAGTTACAGCTTCCAGGTTCATACTGAGCAGTTGATTTCAGCCTTTTTGTAGGCCTGCATGTCCTGGGGAGCACATCACGCACCCGAGATCGCCTTGTTCCGGGGTGCCGGCTGACTGTGGCCAGAGCAGCCGTTCCTGCTCCTGTGTGTGTCCCTGCTCATCGACTGCAGTCCTGAATCCAATTTGTCCATGCTGAGCACCCCTGATGAGCAAGGCCCCAGCTCTCTGCTGCCACGGGAGCGTGAGCCAAGGCAGGCCATGGGAAGTGTTGCACAACCGGTATAATTTCACCGCATGCTGAATAAATACACTTTTGAGAACTCTTTTGAAGAGATGTTGCCTAATTAATCCTGCAGGGGGTATAATATGTATATTTTTGAAATCCAGTTTTAGCATCGTGCAATTAGCTTTTATGGCCTAGGGATTCTGATTTAAGACATTCTTTAGTTACTAATGGTAATCTGTTTTAATTAGAAATGCAAATGTATTTTAGATCCAAATGTGTCTGAGTGGTACAATGTAAAATGATGATTCACAGTGAATACCACTGAAGTGCCTCAAGTCTGGTATTCTTTGTACCTTCTGCAGTTTGAACTCTGAGGATCAACACAATGTTCAAACATCGCTCTCAGGTGAAGCATGTGGAGGCTGAATAGATTCCTTTAGGAAATGGAATAAATATTAATCAACAGGGATTCTTTCTAGGACAGCAGAAGGAAAATCATAGCTTTAGGCAAGAAGGAAGCAAATGCTTTGAATGTTAGTGGTAACTTCAGCTCCACAGTAGCAGAGCTCAGCTCCTGCTAGGGCACAGGTGCTGAGCAGAGAGCAGCATCTTACATAACTTTGTCTTAGTATCAGAGAAATTACCCAGGCTCAAACATTCCAGGCTGCTCATGGAAGGGCAGTAGCAGCTCAGAGCTGTGTTGCTGTAAAATTTGATCTGGCAGTGTGTCTAAGACAAGCCTACAGCAAGACAAGCTCCAGACAAACATCCAAAGGTTGATGCTTGCTGAATATTCACTGCAGTCACTTGTCCTGGAGATACTAAACTATCAGGCAGGTGGTTTTCTGATCAGACATCTCAAAGTGCAGTAACAGGTCCTCTGTATTCAACAAAGCCACTCTAAAATCAAAGAGCCTCTGCTAGTAGACTAGTCCTCACTGTTGTGTTCAAATAAGTGTTTCTTTTTCTGATTCCTTTGAAAGATGGGGCCAAAAGAAAGCAACCACTCAGCAATAGTAGATGATAGAATATAGATAGAATAATAGAAGATGGCTTTTGTAATGAAAGTTTATTAGACACGTTGCTTGGTAGAGCGTTTTTACAGCTGTTTGCGATGAGACTCGGTGGTGCAGAAGGGAATGAAGCCATGTGTTCAGGGCACCTCTCCACATCTCTGCAAAGCTGGATGTAGATTTTTTTTTTCCATAAGGAGGCTGCTGGTAAGGAGCAATGATGTAGGCACCATAAAAGTTGTGGGTGGCTCTGCGTGGCCCTTCAGAAGTCACAATCAGTTTCTTAGGACTATGCTCACTGGGAAGGCTGGTGTCTGGGTCAAGGCACTGGCACAGCTTCAGAGGGCTGAGACCTCGGCAGGGTGCTGCAGAGAGCTCTCCTGTTCCCATGTAGCAGATGCTCTCTGAGACTTCAAGTTCCTGTCCATCCTTCTTGCTGACGCAGATAGAGTGTAGTAGTGACTTTGTCACCTGAAATTTGATAAACTTGTTGACTGGCATCACGGGGAAGCTTCCTCACAGAGCTGCTCCCTGCTGAGCTGTCAAACGGAAAACCAA
This sequence comes from Machaerirhynchus nigripectus, assembly GCA_013397975.1. Lineage (NCBI taxonomy): Eukaryota > Metazoa > Chordata > Aves > Passeriformes > Dicruridae > Machaerirhynchus > Machaerirhynchus nigripectus. The sequence continues at coordinate 1,520,232 of VZRQ01007364.1, read as the reverse complement.
GACGCAGATCGCGTGAGCCTGTTATATGGGACAGCGAGTGGTGTTCTGGTTTTGCTACTTAAGCTGAATGAATTAAAGCTTCCCACAAGCCTAACACTTGAGTGTGCAGTTAAAAGTCTCCGAGCTGCTTAGCCATTTCCCTGTGCTGTGTTCAAAGAGCAAAGCGTCACAAGCACCAGCAGTTCTTATCTGTGTGTTTTATTTCCAAACCGCTGTTTGCATTGACTTCATTCATTACTTCTTTTAATTCATCCCAACCAGTACCTTTGCTGTGAGCTTGTATTTTCTGCTGGTATTTCTGGAGGACGAGGGCGTGGAGGAAGCTGCTTTGGGCACCAGCCCTGGAGGCTGCAGCTGCAGTGTGTCTGTTGTCAAACACCCCAACCTCGTTGTTCTTGGTGGTTACGTGGTGTCCGCTCCTGACCTGCGCCACTTGCAACTTATCCTTATTCCGTTCTTTTCTTTTCAGGGGCTGTCAGAGCCTGAATAATTTAAGAGTGAACAAATGAGAGACGTTCATGGAGGACTCTGTTCTTACCTAGGCACAAATTGACAAGCATGTAGATTGCCTTGGGTTTCCACTGCACCTACCACAACTTTACTAAGAAAAAAGTCCCCTTTCCTAGACATCTGTGTCACTCTTGCTTAGTAAAGTTATTCAAGATCAGCGCCTTTGGAATTGGTTGGTAAATGGACAAAGACTTTCTCTTTGCCCGGAGCTCCTCACAGCCTCCAAGTACCAAAGAGAACTCCACAGCACTAGAAAGCAAGAGACAGCTGCTGAATGTTGGAAGCTACTGCATTTGGCAAAAGAAGCTGACGCTAAGATGCACACAGTCGTGTTTGTTTGTTCTGCTTGTTTTCTGTGCTTTCCGAGCCCTCTGTGTGCCTGGAAAGTTTAATGACCAATCCCTTCTTTCTCAACATGCAGTTTTTCTTCCTATCCCGAAAAGCTTTGGGTTCTGTTCTTGCTTTTTTTATTTTTCCAATTCCAAGATTGTCACTGATACTCTTCTGTTGTTTCCGTGGAGAATTGTTTGGGTACATAGCCACAGTTTCCTTTGAGATAGGGAGACCTAAATATGATACTCAAATATCATTGTCTTCCCTCCTCTCCCCCCATTTAATAGAGTGGCCCACCTTGTCACAGAGGTTGCTGACTTCAAGTATAAGGCAGAGTTGACCTTAGCAATGATGTCATGTAACTGAGAATTACTTCAAGATTCTTACAGTAGCTCAATTTGGAAGCTGCTGAATGAAGCTGACCCTTGACACTTCACAAAAGAATAAGGCTTGTGTTTTACTAACAGCTGCTTGGAAACCATGTGTAATAAAGTTTGTTTTTGTGCCCAGCATCCAGGATAAAAGATGGCATTTGCCGACTCTGGTACCCTTACGCTCCCAGAAGAGCAGAACTGCTCTGATCAAAGTTAAAAAGTCTGCTTCTATGTGGGTGTCTAAGCATTTCACAGTTCCTTATGCTAAAAGTAACAGTGTACTTGCAAAGGCCAGCAAATGCTGCTCTCGTTCAGCTTCAAACATGACATTTTCCTCCTTGTCATCCCATACAGCTTTTCGTAAAGGTTCAGGGTTAAAACTTTTTTTATGGAACATGCAAAAATCTCCTATCAAAATATATCAAGGGGAATTTTTGCTTTGTGTTTGGGGCTTTGTTATTTTTGCTGCTAGTGACACTTATTCTGGAAACTTCAGGGTTGGAGATTATTTTATTTTTGTCACAGAACGAGGACAGTGTAAATACAAAATGTAAAGTAGAACTGAGAGAAGTGCTTCAACGAGTTGTTTCACTACATTGAAATAAATGTTGATTTGTTCAAAAAAAAAAAAAAGCATGCCCTTTCTGGATCTTGTTAGTCTTGACTTTTTATTTCCTTTCTTTGCTAAAGAAATGCGTGCCTCTTGACTTCAGCAATCTGCTCACCCAGCTGTGAGGCATTGAGGGAAGGCTGCTCCGACGTGCGCTCCCAGCAGCTGTGTTGGACTTGCTGTCGCTGTGCTCGGGGCTGGGCCGGGACGTGTGCTGGGCACAAACTGGAAGCAAGAGAATGGGTGAATGAAATTGAGTGCGCACAGATACTGCATCTGGCCTCCAGCTCTGCTGTGTGGAGCAACTGCTTTATTTCTGAGCTTTTCCACACCCTTTTATTCAGTAAAGGCCTATTCGAAAAAGCTGTTGCTTCAAGGTTCCCTTGAAGGTGTGTTACTGCACTGCCTTGGCTCCTGTCTCACAGTGTTTTAGAATGGGAGCTGGCTAGGAGTATCTCACCAACAGGGTGGTGGATTCACTCTGAATATTTGTTCTCTTATTGTTCTTGTTGTGAATTCACCGCAGGTTATGTGAGGGCTCAGATGGGGCTCTGAAGCAGGATGAATTAGGCTGATCCATGGAGACAAAAAGGCTCAAACCTCCAACCAGAGAGGTTGTAGATACCCGTAACAGTTGTAAGCTGTTCTGTGGAAACCCATTTCAGAGCAGGACACCCAGAGGGAAGGACCTCGAGTGTTTCAGCTGCTCTTCAAGTGCTTGGTGCCACGGGGCTGAGTTGAACACTTTCCTGAGGGTCTCTTTGGACGCATAAAGAGATATTCTGCCTTCATTGCAGCAGCTCCTGAGTTAAATGCTCATCTGCAGGGAACAAGACCCTGCCCTATATTCACCTGAGTACTCATCTTGCTCTTTTCCCCTTGCCCTCCCTACAGTCACCTCTGAGAAAAGCTTAGATCCACATGAAGCAGCAGATACAATAGGGAACTTCTGCATTTGTTCCTCTCACTAGGCACTCTTGGACAGTACTGAAGTCATGTTTTATTTCAGCAGGCTCTCTCTCTCTGTGCCTCCCCCTTGTGCTGTTTCTTTCCCTGGAGACCCAGCTCATTCAGCATGCTCTCAGGATTTCAGTAACTTTTCTTGCAAGGTCTCTGGGGACCATGCGCCTCTGTGCTGTGTTTCTCTAGGCTTTTGGTTTTATCTCACTCTTTGAAACTTTCCCAGAACTGCAGTGACTTTTCTCTGACCTCCAGGAACTGCAGCTCTTGAGCCCTGACTCTCTGACTGGCACAACGAAGACCTGGAGACTACTTTGGGATGTCAGCTTTCCCAGCACATGTTGGATGGAAGCTGCATCTGAGCAACGCCAGCTAAAAATAAAAGCTATTCAACTGAAGCTAATGGCAGGTTGCCACGAGTTATTGCTCATTAAAGTGAATTGACAGATGCTTAACTTCAGCTAATCATTCCCTGCTGCGAGATTGGCCTGGTATGAAGCGTACTTAAATGTGGGAAGGGGATTCACAATAACTAAATTTAGCTGAGGGTATAATTTCCTCGGACTCCCTCTGTGGTTAATGGAAAGAGAGAGGCTCCTACGGGGTGTGTCCCACTCTTCATCACCCTTGGGCAGAGTGTGCACAGCTCCTTGAGCAGGAGGTGAAGCTGCTGCCTGCCACAGAAGTGAGTGGCTCCGAGCGACAGTGTTTGCTCACCCCAGCTGGGTGAGTGCTTGTTTTCCTCGCATTAGGTTTCAACCTGGAAGTAATGATCAGAAAGCTGAATATTGAAGCCAACAGATTGGTGACCGTTTCCCAAAGGCAAAATCCATGTGCAAAATCCTTCAGGAGCATCCCCTGCTTTGCAGTGTGGTTAAAGGGAATTCTGCAGATCATCGTCTATCTCAAAGCAGCTCTTCTTTCGTATTTTTAAGAAATGCCAGCTATTCAATAGCAAAACAGTGTGTTCTGAATGTTGTGTGATTAATTTAGATTCTAGTCCTTTTTTTCCCTTGTTCTTTTTGGAAATTAGTCATGTTTGCATGCTTGGCAGTGAAACAGAAAATCAGATTTTGAGGTTTTACATTACAGTGATCAGAAAGTTTGTCCAATATGTCTGCTGCTTTCTCTATTGGACTAGAAACTTTTTTATAAAATATTTAACCCCATACCATTATTCTTGAGTTTGGACAGAAGTAATTTCATCCATGTAAATGGAGTTGTGAGAATCCTGCCAGATTGATTTGTACTTTTTGATGTTATTTCCAGCTTGAAGCTTCAAATGATACTCCCAAGACACAAACAGAAAATTCAGTTGAACCTTTTCAATTTGCTCATTTCCAGAGATTATGAAGTTAGGGAGAGCATCTGAATCTCTGAACAAAATTTGCATTTAGATTTCAATGGCATAGTTTGAACTTATCTTTACCCTCTGGTGTGAAATTCTCTCCTACACGGTCCCATCTCATTTTTAGCTCGAGCTGGAGCACAGGGCAGGTCTGTGGTTGGACACGTGTGGAGCGGCTCAGTGGAGCTGGGAGCAGATGGGGAGCCGTGGAAGTCTCCAGGGCATGTTTTGCAATTCCATTGCGAAAGTTTAATGTACTTCTAATCTAAAGGGCTTTTTAAGCCAGTTGTCCTCTGCCTTTGTCTGACATGGGCACTGAAAATTTCCTTGTGTTCACTTACATTCTTCACTAGAGCCCATTTCAGAGGCAGTGTCTGAGGAGACAGCTTATCTGTTGACATTAGAAGTTGTAAGATACATTATTTACGTTGTTAAAACCTAGCGTTTTCGCTAGAGTAGCTGTAAAGTGACTTTGTATTATCCGAATGTTGTTGCCTCCCAAACTTTCTCAAATCCATGCCAGGTTTTACAGGCAGAATGGGCTCTAACACTAAAACCAGGATCAGTACTGTCATCTGCCTAAGCCACAAAGTTTTGTAACCCTGACTCATGCCAATAAAAATGTTTCACTGAGCATGTTTTGGACATTTAATACAAAAGCACAGAAGAGACCAAAGGAGCAGTGTTCGTACCTCATTCTGCCACCTTGGCATCCATCAGGTAGAGCTTTAGTCCCGAATCCCTTGAGCAGATCCAAGGGGGCTCTTGAAGCAGCATTTCCCAAGGGAGAGTATAAAGCTTCAAGAGGCTGAGAACTGTGAACTGGAACCTGCAGCCTGGATGATCATGGAGGTGCTCTTGGAAAGGGCAGGAGAGGATACATTTTGATGGTTTAGATGGTTCTTGTTTGTTCAGTGTGAAACACTAACACAGAGACTTTCTTTGTGCCCAGGATGAGTCTATATGATTCCTGCTTGCGAAGATTTTTTGGGATGGAGATTCCCGTTCTTTAGGAAATTTATTCAAGTAAAGACGAGTTAGTATTTTACCCACATCTGATTAAATTCTGCCTTTGTCACGAGTGTTATTTTACAGGAAGCATTAAATGTTGAAAATGGGCTCTGTTGAGCACAGCAGAGCTGATTTATGTGCTCATCAGTCAGGTTGTCATTACTGACTTTCATTCACAAGTGGAATTATCTCTGTAAAAAAACCTGTTGATTTAAATGCACATGCTAGTAGGACTCCAGAGTTCCCATTCTGGCTCATTTTCTTTGACTTCTGTGGAAAAATCCTTTTCTCTCAGGCTGTTTTTCTGGGATGTAAATGGAGCCATAGATAAATCAGAAGAGGATTCACCTCACTTAAAGCAAGACTGTGCCCTGCTCTAATCTTCTGTTTTTATAGCTGTGTTCTGTATTATCTTCTGGTTATGGACACATATTTCTTTCCTATCCTTTATGATCTGTCATTATTTTGTATCAAATAGAGAAGCCTGATGTTTTCTTCAGAGTTGCTCTGAGAAGCCTTTCCCTATTAGAGATCTGAGGTCCTGCAAAGGAATCTGGTGCTGCCTGAGCCTGATCAGACAAACCTCCCCTCCTGTGTGTGCTCTGGCAAACAGGGAGGTAAAAATAAAATGCCTTGTATTTATGTTCCAACAGTAATTCCTGCTGACTCAAGTGAGAATATTACCGTGCCTCTAAAACCAGGTTTATGAGATTTTCGTTTTTCTTTTCACCCAAGAACTGGAACTGAACTGGAACAGAACTGGAACCTTCTATTTTTCAAGTACAAGAGCTGTGCTTTCACAGATGTCTGTTTGGTTTGACCAACAACAACAAACATTTCATGGCTGCAGCAGTGCAAAAGCTCGGAATGTTAGAGCCCTTTGGTCTGGCTGAGTATCTCTCACCATCCTCTTGCCAGAAGTTTCTTGGAGGTTTGCTTAGGAGTGTTTTGGAAACCATCATTTCTTCTGTCTGAATGAATGGTTTGGCCAGGAAATCAATCTAGCCACACGAGTGTGCTGACCTCCCTACACCCATTTTGCTTCACCAAATACCTTTTTTTAGATGTGTGTCCTGGGACTTTGGTGGGAGGACAGCTCCTCAGGGCAGACCCGCTGCAGTGTGGGCACAGCCGCTGCTCTGCTGGTCCTTGCAGGCGGCAGCAGCTGCCTCAATTAGCACGCAATGAGCTGCTGCATCTTTCCCAAAAGCTCTCTGGCTTTTCTTAAGCAAACTGTGTTTCCAAAGAGCTCTACTAATGCAGTTTGCAAAGCACATATGTGCTAGTGGTTTGCGAGAAGAGCACGGTAACGTGTCCTCCTCTTCCGCTCAATCCACCTGGTGTCTGGGTCTCGGGCCAGTATCAAGTGTCATGATTAATGTGTTTGTAAGCCATATGTGCTGCAGAAGCGGAGCTCACGTGGCTGAGGAGGTTGTCTGCAAGGTCTTTCCTGGAAGATTTTTTTGTGTTTCATGTTTCTTTCCCTCTTTTTGTGAGCTCTGCTCTTCCTTGAGCTCCAGTCCTGCCTCTGGAACCATGTCGATGTGACCTGCTTTATGTGCAAAGGAAATCATTCTCAGCAGGGCTGGCAAATGGCAAATGTGACTTGCTCACAAATGTATCCAAATTTGCAGTTCCTTTGAAAAAGAAGAAAAGGTTATGAATATTGTGTGTGGACTCTCAGTGTGGCTTTTGGATAATGCATGTTCGGTAGCGGTGGGAATTGGGATGATGAGGTGGGAGTGCTTTGTACCGATGTAGGATGTGGGCAGAGCTAAGTCACCCAACGTCAAAGGGCTCTCATGGTGGCTGTGGAGCAGGGGGATTCATGCCAGCCTCACTTCCCACCTCCCTGCCTATTCCCCAGCCAGCAGAGACTGCCTTACCAGGCAAGGTAAGGCCATGTTTCCAGTCTTGGGCTGCATGGGCCAGGCAAAGCATGGGCTCTGTCCCAGATGCCTTACTGTGCTCAGCCAGGGCAGTTCAGCAAACAAGGAGAAAGAGGGGGACTTCATATCTGATAGGGTTGCATGGCATGACCAGCATTTAGTAGCCCTTTAGTAAACAGCCTTTTTCATTACCAACGACATGACCTTGAGCAGGAAAATCCAAAGCCTTTTTCAGGTGGGATCGTTGGACGGTATAACAGCCTCCTTCTAGAAACCTGTGGGTTGGCTTTTGTCATGGCTGGTGCCTCTGAAGCCCTAATGTTCGGTCTGCACAGGGTTCCTGGCTCTGGGTGTCAAAATTGTTGGTGGGCTGTGGGCCATCTTGGGACTGGGGCTGTTTCTGCCCACATGCTGCCTTCCTAGGAATGACAGGATTACTGACCATCACTTCCCCAGGACAGCTGAGCAGAGTGCCATGGCAGGAGAGGTGCTGTGTGTCTGTCCGTGCCCCAGCTGCAGCTGTGCTGCTGGGGAAAGGAGAGGGAGGCAGCAACACAGGGGCCTGACCCTGCTGGGAAGGGAGGTCCCTGCCCCTTCACAGGCATTGGATTTGGCCCTGCCTCAAGCCCGCCAGGCTGAGATAGGATTGCCATCTCAGGAACAAACCCTTGGGGTTGTTTCAGGCTTCATTAGCCTCCTATCAGCTCCCTTCCCTTACAAATGTTAAATTGGCAAGGTGCTGTCGACTGCAGGTGGGGATTGGACTGCATCACTTGCGAGCTGTGGTGGAAACCTCTCTGTACATCAGCTGAGATGTGGTGAGATCAGCTCATGCTTGGTTCTCCTCAGCCTCCCACTGAGCCCAGTCCCCAGCAAAGGCAGCGAGTCCATGATACGGCTGCTCCCCCAAATCACCCCTGGGAGTGGCAGCCCCACAGAGCAATCACTTCCAGCCTTTCTCCTTCTGACTGCAGCCCAGATCCCTTTGCTGCAGTAATTCCCAAAGTTAATCCTCCTGCAGCAGCGGTAGGAGCGCAGGCACCTGCAGGCACTCCTCTCAGCAAAGCCTCTTGGCCAGGAACCCTCAAGCTTCCCCCACCTCCTGTGGGGCTTTCGGTGCTGCCAGGGGCGCGAGGGCACTTGGAAAATCAAACCCAGCATCGTGAAGCCCTGAATTTTGCTGACGCAAGGCGCTGATAAACTCGCAGAGCATCACGTGGAGCCTGCGAGGGAGAACTATCCAAAGCCTATTGAGTGGGAGATAAGCTGGCCCCTGACAAACATTATCTTGCACTCGTTGATTTAGCGCTACTTTGTGTACATGAAATAACATCAGCAGGAGCTGGCTAAACCCAGGCCTTTTGGAGATAAGACTGCTACTTTGCCCTTACAGAGGAATGCCAGAAAATCCCCAGCAGCTCCACCTGGGATCAGCTCCACCTGGAATCTGTCCTCCTCCCAGTTCCTCTTGCACTCATTCCTGTTCTCAAAAAGCAGATGATTGAGATTCTCTTCCTGTCTGGGAAATGAACTTTGACTTTCTCTAGCTTGTTAAAATTATTCCTGTATGTTCTAAAATTTAACTGTTGACCTCAGGTATGTAAAAATTTATTGGTTCAATTTCTGACTGATGCTGTGTATGGCTATAAAACATTCTGACTCTCATAGTCTGCATTGTGCAAGCTGGCAGACAAGGCAGGATGCAACCCCTGCTCCATGCACAGAGAGCTACAAGCAGCAGCTCTGCCCAGAGGGGATATGATCTCTTTATGCAGGTAGCAGGAACTGGTTCCCAAAACAATACAGGTAATGATTCTCTACAAGAGTAGCTCTCCCTCAGCATGTGTACAACCCAGCATCTCTAATGGTATTTATGGCTAAACTGAGAATATCTGGATGCACCAATCTGCTTTCATGTGTTGTAACTTAAGTTTTTGGTTTCTGCTGGGACAGATAAAGGATTCAGAGATAACAATGTAAAAATGTTTAATAACATCACTTGGCTCCTTTCTGATGTACAGTCTGAGATGTTCCGTACTGGAGTGTGACAGCATCTGAATTTTGTAAAAAGTATCTTCATCTTAAATTGTGTGGGATTAAACATCTCAGTCCGTGACAGGGAGGGGAGGGAGTTGCCTTGCCATGGATTCAGAAAGTTGAAAGCAGGGCACTTGTTCCTGAAGGGCAATTGGGAAATCTTTGAGCAACTTGTTTGTTTTTGTTTTAAAGCCTTACTGACATTGGCACATCTTTGGTCTATTGCATTTGTGGGGAGTAAGGAAGGTTGCAGCCCTTTCTAGGGTGCCAGTCTGAACATGTGTATCAGTAACTGAGGTTGGATGCAGTTCAGCAGAACCTCCTGCTTCCATATAATGAAACTATTTTTTAATTTTAAGCCTGTCTTGTATCTCCTTACTGAGAGTTTCCTTTGGTTTGAGCAGGTTGTCATCTTTTGTGATTGTTCATTGCAGTTTCTTAGTTCTAGGGAACGTGTGAACTCTTCTGACAGATTGCTTTCAGAGGCAAAGGAGATAATTTTAAGGTGCTTCAAAAGTTAATAAGTAGTCTAACTAAATCATGTCATTGGGGGCTGGAAACAGCTGAGCAACAATTATGGAATTGGAACCTGACAATGTGTTGGTGGCTGTCAGGTCTCCTGTAGTAATCTACTTTTTGTGCTTATTTTCTTCCTGGCAATTCACAAGGAAATTGTGGGAAGAAGCTGAGAAATTCATCACTTAGCATGAAAATCAGGCTTTCATAAAAAAAACCTGAATAAAAACCCTGCATTTAAAAAAGCTTCGCTGTCTGTGATCTTTCATAAGGACAGATAGTGTGGTAGGAAATGAGAGAGGTGTGTGCGATTGTGGGAAATGCCCGTTGCAGGGCATATTCCTCTCTCCGGTGTGCAATAGAGCTTGCATAAAGTCCATAGGTCACAAACCCTTTCCCCAAGGCAGGGTGTGTTCTCAAGCTCAGTGCAGCGGGCGCCAGACGTGCCCCGGGGAGCAGAGGGGTGCTGGAATGAGCTCTCACCTGCGCCGTTTTCTTGCAGACGCCTATTCAGTCTCTTCCAATGACAACGGGGGCAAGTCTGACTCAGTGGCCAACTTACAACCTCAGCCATCCCTCAACTCCATCCAGAGCTCTCCGGGCCCCAAGCGCTCGACCAACACCCTGAAGAAATGGTTGACCAGTCCCGTGCGCCGCCTGAACAGCGGGAAGACCGAGAGCCACATCAAGAAACACAAGAAGGTGCGAGATGGCAGGAAGAGCTTTGACCTGGGCTCACCAAAGACTGGGGATGAAACCACTCCTCAAGGAGACAGCGCAGATGAGGTGTGTGTTGGTGTTTGTTAGTGTTTGTTGCGGGAAAGACTGCAACCGTGCATCTCAGATATTCTCCTCCGTGGGGCGTGAGTCATGCTTGAGTAAATGCAGTTCCCTTAGGGTCTGGAGGGAACAGCGAATCATAAATAAAACTGCATTGTTTAAAGCTGTGTTGCAGACAGCCTTGTCATCCAAAGACCAATGGAATATGTAGGGAGCAGCATTTCACAGTTTGCGTTTATTATTGTCCTTCGACTAGTTTTTTTTTTAATAGCCTATTAGAAACCTGCCAAGGACATAAATGAAGTTATTCTTGAGCAGCTAATATCACTTTTTGCTAAGCTTCGTATCACCTTTGTGCTACCATGGCAGCGTAATTGCTTAATGAAAGAAAATACTCAGAGAAATAGCCATGTTTCTGTTAAATCTGCTATGTAGTTGTACCTGCAGTTTCTCTGCAGGCATGTTCTCCACCAGAATGGCACTTTCCTGGTAAAGTGAATGAGGAATTAAAAGCCAAAAATGCGGAAGATACTAACTGAACATAAATAGAGGAACACATTTTAAAAACTGTACATCGAACAGTTCTTATTTAAATGAAAAAACTACTAGTCTGTCAGCACACAGATGTAGCTGCCTTAGCTGCATGAATGACCTATAAACTGTATTTCTGTAAGCCTTAAGATGTACCAGGATTAACCAGCAAAACCTTATGTCTTTACCGCTTCTCTTCCATTACCTGCAATTCCCTCCATACGACACAATACTGAGCTGAAAAGATAAAAGAATCCTGCCTGTTTCTAATTACATATAACTTTTCTTCAGAAGAGCAAGAAGGGCTGGGGAGAAGATGAACCAGATGAAGAGTCTCACACACCTCTTCCTCCTCCCATGAAGATTTTTGACAATGATCCAACCCCAGATGAGATGGTAAGGCCTCCCCTACTTTATAATTTTTCTGTTTAAGTGCATTTCTCACATAGCTATATCACAGTGGTTTTGTAGTGGTCTTCTAGTATCTAGGGCCTAGACTTGCAATTATAAGAGTCTCCTATGTGCAAATCATAATTTAATACCTTTCTCCAAGTGGATTTACAAACAGTGCTGGATAAGCAATTTAGCCCTGGCATCCCATATCATGGCAGGTCTATGGTGTGCCTGTGTCGTGTGTGATCCCAAAGTCCCTGCAGGTCAATGATGCATGTTGTCTACGTCTGTTTGAAAAGTGCTGTTGGTGTCTGGCTGTAGCAGTAGAAATGGTGTTTGGTGGCACCATGCTGGTGGTGGTAGTTCTCTGACACGAAGTCAGAATTTGCTGTGGTAGTTGGCCCTGTGGCTTGCAGAGTCCTGTGTTGGACTCAGGGTGAGAACCTGTCAGTATGGCTGTGACAGTGGTTTGCATTCACAGCCAGTCCTGTCTGCATGTGTCCCCCCACCCTTTCCTGGTGCTGTCATCTCCCTTGTAGAAAACCATCCTCCTGTTCTGCAGTTTCCTGCTTTCCTGCTGGCATCCGTTTTCAGCACTGCCGCTTCTGTATCGCTGTCCTCTGATTGTAATTGCTGCAGGCAAAGAGGCAAGGATAGGGGAGATTAATAAATTGTCAGGAAAGAAAAACCAAAACAACCCAGAATGTTCTTGGGGAAGGTTCAGGCAGAAGTTTGGAAATACAGAGAGAGGAGGATGTAAATATTTCTGGGACTCAAGGAGCAGAGTGATGGAGTAAAGGATTCAGGGGCTTGCTGCTAATCTGTCAGGAAATGTTATGACATTGTGGTGGTAGCAGGAGCAGAAGGAAGCAGCTGGAGCTGTGGACTCCTGCCCTCGGAGTGCTCTGTGTGCTGCTGGCTGTCTGGCGAGGGGCAGAGGCGAAAGGTCGGCGGAGCAGAGCCCTGGTGGATCCATGCCCAGCACAATAGCAATTGCTCCTGGCTTGTTCCCCATGGCGTTTAGCTAAATGTTTGGGGCTTAGTTTGCTTTTTGGTTTTGGGGAGATGGTTTTATTTTGTGTTTTGTTTTAAAGAAAAACAAAACTGCTGCAGCTCGGGTCACTATTTTTGGTGTCCAACATGCCATGTGATTTCAGTATTTCTTGAATACATTCCTGACAGCATAAATGTTGTGGAACTAAGCTGTCTTCTGCTTCAGATGTCTGAGCTTTACAGAGTGTTTTGGCATCCTGTGTCTTCACCCACTCCTAAAACAGAAGATTAAATAGAGTAAGATGCATCTGAAACCCTTTTTTTCCTCTGTTTTTCTTGCCCTACTCAACCTTTTGTCATGGGGGTAAAAAACTAAAGCCCATAGGGTCCTGAATTTCCTGGCACAGGAGCACCATATTAGCAATGTCTGAGCCATGCTGGAGCTGAAATCAAAACCATCCTTAATGGTGTCAATTTGGGCACAGTGGTCTGCTCACGTCCTCCCTCGGGCTTAGGCTGCACCAGCAGCAGCGTGGGGCAGTAGCTGTGGTAGGTGGGAGATGTGTGCATGTATGGCAAGTGACACTTTTCCTTGAGCCCATCTGCCACGCAGCAGTAATCGTGCTTCACTGCTCCTGGAGGCTCTCATAAAGACAAATTGCAAGATCTCTTCATATTAGAAATTCATGATTTGCTTCCTGAGAGATAGAAATACCATACTTCAATTTGCCCCACTCAAACCAGACTCCTGTCGATCATAGAAGTTTTATTTAACCTCGGAATTCTCGTAGGCAGCAAATGTTTTCATGCTTTCTTCAAAATCCTGCAGTTATTTACTTTTCGGAGACATTGAGCAATTTCATTTAAAATAAGTGAGAGCAACAGCTGTTTAGTGCCTCCAAAAATTGGACTCCTCCTGCTAGAATGGTTATGTTTGGCAGTTATCATCAATGTATTTGTCCCGTATCTCTTCAAAGTCCTTATTTTCAGTCTTTTTTTTTTCCTAAACACGTCTGTCTGCATTGCAGGTGAAACAGGCAGGCTGAGCTTTTACATTAGTATGAGATTCCTGCATTACCAGCTTAATTCCTCAATTACCAGCCTGATTACCTGTAGTTTTTGTTGTTGTAATTGGAACTGTTGATTAGGTGTTTTTTTTGTGAAAGGCAAGTTGATGAGTAGTGGTGTGTTCATGTTTCTGTTCTGTCACAAGGCTTCTGGTTAGGATTAATCTCCTTTGCCTTTTTTTTCTTCTCCTGGGGATGTGTCACTCAGCAGGAGCAACCTTCCCAAAGGGCTGCTGAAAGAGGTGGCCAGCTGCCTTATTGCTGCCACCACATTCCCACATGTCCCTCCCCAGCACTGCTCAGTCTCAGATGCATGTTCATTGGCACCTGCACAGTGACTTCACTGAAACAGCTGCCCTCCACAAGACTTCCATTACGTAGCTGAGAGATGAATAAACTTTTTCATAGTTTATAAAAGTTTAGCCATGCTTTAGTCTGTGTCAGCCTGACAGCAAAAGGAGGTTGTCCAAGGGCTTGTAGTTTTAGTCAGCGCTTATATTGCCTTCTGAAGAAATGTATATACAGGTGAACTAATAAATCCCAATTCCCATAGCTATCAAGTGGGTTTGGGTGTTCAGACTGAGGTTAGGACAACAATCAAGGGGTGATATGCCCTGGTAGAGCAAAAACGTTAAATTAAAACTGAGTTTTTCTGCCCTCCTGTGCCAGGTACCCAGGAGAGATGAGATGTGTAGGGGTGTTTTGTCTCCACTGGTTGCAGAGAGGGGACAGAAGAGTTACTCATTTTAGATGACTGAAGTTGCATGAGTGGGAGGTGTCATCCAAGTTCATTTGGAGTTGCGATTGACCTGTGGGGAAAGGATGGGGGTGATTTGTTCCCCCCTGCCTCCCTCCCCTATTGCCTGTAACTCCATATGTACCTTGTGCTTAACTGCATTTATGAAATACGCATATAGGGGAGGGGGTAATTTCTTACAGCTGCAGTAAGAAAATCAATTTTCTGGAGCCTGTAAGACCGTAGACAGCCTTAGAAGGAAGAACCAACTTTAAGAGTATTGTAACCTGTTTGTAAATGAACTTCAGTTCTTTGATGCTGTTCCCTGGTTCCAGTCTTGGAACTGCTGCAGGGAGATGTGCAGCCAGAAGTGGATGGCAATTCCATGCTTGTCTGGCACGGCAACACTCGCTCACCTGGCCTGCACGTGTCCCTCTAACCCTCCAGCCCCCTTTCCGCGTTCCTTCTCCTGTCTCGGAAGCTTCTTCACTGACCGCTTGGTTTCCTACTCCCTTCTCATCCTGCTAACTTGCTTTTCCTTTGCCACCTGGTGTCTTGCAGTCCTCTTCTTTGCTAGCTGCTCGACAGAGCTCCTCCGATGTCCCAACTGCTGCGGATCTTGTCAGTGCAATAGAAAAGTTGGTCAAAACTAAGCTGGTAAGTTTAGTGTTGTGAAAAATGTGTGCACAACAGGCCCGATGTGACTCTAAGGAAGGGCTTTAAAGGCTACCTCTTGTTCTGGTTTCCTTGCTTTCTGCATTCATCTGCTCTGTTTTTATTAACCCTGTGTGCTCTTCTTCTCAGTAGTGTCCAATATTTTACTCCCCGGTGAGATGAAGCCTACATCTCAAGTAGGCTGTGCGCTGCATAGTCAAAAGTCACTTCTGGAGTGGGCTTTGCAGAGCACGAGCTGCTGTTCTGTACACCTTTTGGGGTCTTGGTGGTATTCAAATATTTTACACAGTGGGATGTTTTTGTTTGGTTTGTTTTAAAGCTTGTTCTGAGGCGCAGGAGTTTTACTGCCAAACGTGAATTTGTTTGGTGTTCTGGTTTTGACCCTCTAAAGAGTAGAACTGCTTGAAGTACCACAGCTGTGCTTTAATTTTACAAAGATTCGTGTGTCACTTTTAATCTGCCTTGTCAACTCTTTCTTGCAGGGAGTGGAATGAGCAATAAAAATGCTCTGGGATTAATTTGTTCAAAAATTTCAGTATTGTGCTCCCTCCCTGTCTGATCCCATGTCTGCTGGACAAGGAGTAAATCCTGTTTCGTATCTTGGCTTCTTTTAAGTTTTCCCTGAGCAGCTCCAAAATGTTAATATCAAAGCCAAACCTTTTCCTGCATGTCTCAGGACCTCTAAAATTAGCTAAATGCTTTCTCTGAACAAGTTTAACATAATTAACAAGCAGGGATATGATGAGCCTACAAAGGTTCATTTCCTTACATCTACTGGAATGATGAAGAGAGTAAAAAAATAAAAAAATCCCCACAGTGATCATTAAATTACTGCAACTTTGAGCAAGCATCTTTATCTAGTGAATCATTTCAAAAGGTTTGGGTATTTTCTCAGTTTGAGATATTGCTACATGAAGGGAGTCAGCGTTCATAGGGTGCCTGATAAGGCGTGAGTGGTAAAGGAGCTCTTTATGGCATGGGAAACCAAGAAGGCTATTCCCAGAAAATTCACTTAAAATAGTTTTATTCCACTGAGGGACTAACAAACTGAAAAGTATTTCATTAATCCAGTTAGGCATATTTTTTTGATGATATTTTATTTTCTCTCCCCCACATGCAGTCTGTTAGACTATTACAACTGCTTTCAAGGGATTTGGGGCAAACTTCAATTATTGTGGAATGTTACTATGTGTCCATCTATTTCTTTTTATTTTACTACAAGAATCCCCCATTCAGCTTTTGGCAGAGGAACTTCTAACCACCTGTAGCTTACCAATGGTCCTGATTGAGACATCAGGATATTTCCAGGATGATTTGAAATAATTTTGAAGAGTTTTCTTTTCTCAGATCTACTGGAACATCTTTTTCCACCTTGTAACAAGAGGATGACAACTCTGCTTTAAGGCTTTTTTTGTGGGGTCCTCCATCAACCTAAAACTAGTTTGGTTGTGTTTCACGAAGTCCTGTGGGAGAGTATTTCTGAATGCTCTGTAGTGGTGGTTAAAGAACTGACTTGAATACTGATGCTGGAGTTCAAGGAAAATGTTTATTCTATTGTTCTCTGGGGCTTTTTTAGACCCTTGAAGGAGGATCTTACCGAGGAGGCTTAAAAGATGCCACTGGCTGCTTAAATGAAGGAATGACGCCTTCAACTCCCCCACGAAACCTTGAAGAGGAACAAAAAGCCAAAGCAATGAGAGGCAGGATGTAAGTTGTATTACTGGTTCTTTGCAAAACACCCAAGGAGGACACACAGCAGTACTCCAGAAATACTTTGTAGTCAGTGAGTGAGTGTGAAACTGAGAGTAAAACTGTGTTCTGCTTGCTTCTGGTTTTTCTTAACATGTAAAAGCACTTCATAAAAGCACTTCCACACACAGGAAGTTCATCATCACTCTAAAATATACAGCTTTTACACCAGATGGCAAAAATCTATTACTGTGAAAGCCTCTGCAAAGCTCAACAGGTATTACTGAGATGTTTGCATTGGTAATTACTGCATTGCCAGAGGTGAAATCAGCTCTCAGAGGGGGAATATGTGGTTGACCTTATTAGCTACCTTTGAGAAAAAGAACAGAGAATCCCTCTAGGATTTTTTGAGAGAGATTTTTTTTGCCCTCATTATTAGCAAAGGAAGGGACAGGATTCAGATGCATCTGTAGTGGAAACATGCCACTGAAGATAAAGTTCCATTTGGGAAATCCTCATGTCCCATGATAGTGGGAGAAAAAAGAAGTGGTGACAGCTCATGAAAGTTGTTTTTTTAAAATTAGCTGTACACTCCCTTAAATTTAAAAATAATTCTTATTCCTTCAAAGCCTATAATGATTAAAGCATTTCTTAAATGCGTGTTCAGCTGAAGAACAGAGAGAGCTGGAGCAACAGAATCAAGAATTAGAAAGATATGAAAAAGATTAGAAAAATATGAAAGAAAGCTGAGGTAGCTGTTTTCTTTGTATCGCCTCTTACACCAACAACAGTAACTGCAATGATCTAATCAAATGGTAGATTGAGGGGAAAAGTAACGTTCCATACAGCTCTCATGGGAGTGTGGTACGGTGAGAGGTGGAAGAAGAGCACGCCATTTGGGAAAGATGCCAAGTCGAGGGAGAACAAGGAGGTGGTTAAGAGTAGAAGAGGAAGTAGGAGCAGTGTCACAGGTCTGTGAAAGCCATCATTTGCTCCTGCAGTTTGGTGTGGGAAGCCAGAGAGGGGATACAGTGAGGGGACTGGAGCAACTCCTGGCAGCAGACAAGGACATGACACTCCTGGACGTGTTTCGGAATGGGAGTTTTCTACAAAGCAGCTCTCAGCCTTCCCTCAGAGGACATCTCTGCCCATGACTATCTCCTGAAAGCTCCTCAGTATCGCAGGATCTGGAGTTCCTCTGGTAGCAATTCATTAATTAGGTGACTGGCAGCTAACTGCGGGTTGCAGTTTTAGTGCAGAGACCTCTGCCACTGAAAGCACAGCTACAGGAACGCTTCTGGCAGGGGACTGGCAGCCTATTATGTGCAATTAGTAGCTGCCAGAATTCCTGAACACCAGGATGTTTAGGAGCACCTGCTAGTGGCTTTCAGCACTAGACATCTGTCTCCCCTCCAGCTCCTTTGTGTCTGTGTTCTGTGTCTCTGCAGCTTGCTGGGTTTAATTCCGTAGTCATGTGAGGCAGCTGATTTCCCAGCTCGAGCTGTGACCCTCCAATCCCCACAACACAGCAGCTGAACCCTTGCACAGGCATGGGCAGCAATGTCCTGTGTTCCTGGCAGCACATCCATGCCAGCAGTTAGCCCTGGTGTTAGGAAACTCCTTATTCCATCAGGCTTGATTGCTGCATTTCTATGAGCAGTAAGACAGTAGTCTTATTGAGTGTCATTGTTCACTATAGGTCTAATACAGAGTTTCCAAAATATCCAGATATTCAGACTCAGTCAGAAGTGAGGAGACTCTAACCTTGCTCCTGTTCATGCCAGTTTAAATACAGCTGTGTAGTCAATACCTGCTGGTGACCAGGGCACTTTGCAAGCAGCTCCCTGCCCTTGCTCCCTGTTATCAGAGCAGGAGATGAGTGAACTTGAATTTTTGCCTACCTACATCTTAGAAACCTTAAATTTGGGAGTACTTCTAAGGTGCTGCATCAGGTAGGCTTCAGAGAATAAGTAGAGATGGTCAAGGTTTATTTTCCTGCCTGGTAGGAAGAGGGGAGCAGAGGGAACCCTGGTGCTGAATTTGTGGAGGTGCAGACCCTGAATCTTAGTAGAGGTGTAAATTGGCAGGTTTTGTCTGTTCACCAGAAACCTGGTTGCTGCACTGATTTTTAATAAACACTCACCTGCCTGCATGTCCTGCAGCATTATGTACTTCAAGTACCTGCTGCTTCGTTTTCAGAGCAGAACTTGGCTGGGTGGATCCTTGCAGTAACCTCTGAGGTAGGAGAGGTTCTCCCGTTCCCTCTGCAGCTGTCTGTGCTTGTGGGGAGCAATGCAAACAGAGGTGGTGCCAGCTGGAAGGTCCCCTCCCAGCCTTCCTCTCTGGGCAGAGGGAACTGTGGAGCCTGTCCTAAGGGCACAGGGGTCAGGCAGCCCGAGGGGCTGTGCAGCACACGCCTGCTCAGGCCACATGCTGCCGGGAAAGAGCAGCCTCTTGCCTTTTGCCCCACACGTGTTTGCTGCCCAGGCACAACTTGGCAGAGCGCTCCAGAGAGCACAAGCGTCTGGTGTGGCTGCTGCCAGCCCTGCCTGCTGCCAAGGGGGCTGGATTTCACTCTCAAACCAACAAGAAGCTGTTTGACTTTTTTTGCCGCATGGCCAAAGTATCGCCTCTGCTTTGTCTGAGCAAGGGACATGTTACGAGCACAGCAGGAGCAGGATTTATTTTCTCAGTAGCTTCTCATAACTAAGTCTCTCCTTGCAATGCCAGTCTGGTTGGTTTTTCTCCCTCCAGGTATTTTAAACCAGGCTTTATCTTAGCACTGTTTGCCCTCAGCCCTATCACTTCAAGTGGGTCAGTGTTGTGATTGATGTGGACAGAGAAATATCAGACATGAAAGCACTCCTCTATCTTGTTAGCCTTGTTACTGCTGTAGCAAACTTGAGGACAGATGGAGTTGTATTTTTTATGTGCCAAACCTATGTATCGGCATAACTGAGAGACACACTGTCTGCAGAAAGCTGTAACTTTTTGAAACTGTCCTCAAAATAATATTATGTGATTAGTTACTTTGACTTACGAAGGAGGGGCTTTTTTTAGCTTGCTGTTGTTTGCATGCATCAGGCCTTCATTAGATGACTCCCCTACCTGGGGTTATTAGCTCTGAAATCAGAGTTAAAACGTTCCACACCCACACATAGATTACCTACTCCGAAAGATTAAGCTCTTAGTTATGACGGGAGAGGGGATTTGTTTTCCAAGTGTTTGAAACTTCCAAACTGAAACTTAATTGATGAATCTTGGGCAAAGCCAGATGGACTGGGGCAAGAAATCCTCTCCTGCTTGCTGCAAAATGGGTCAGGACACATCTCCATCGTTCTCAGGAGGGCTGCATAGGGGATGGGGAGAGGAGATCAGGGAGGGGTAGTTCAAGGTGCAGGCAGCTGTTTGTGCTGCTGCTCTTGCACCATCCCAGGGTGTGGCGGGGAAGAGGGATAGCAGGAAAGAGTGGTCAAGAGATTTGAAATTACTCTGACCTGAAATGTGACATTTTTGTCTTTTACATTCCACTGAGCTCTGAGGGAAGGTTGAGTCCTGTTATGTGATCTGGATGATGATGGGGTTTTATGGTGAGGTCATATGTGGTAAAGAAGCAAATGGTAACATCAAGGAATATGGTCAAATACTTGTGTGTTCTGTTTTAATTTAGGTTTGTCTTAAATGAGCTGGTGCAGACTGAAAAAGACTACGTCAAAGACTTGGGAACTGTTGTGGAGGTGAGCTGAAGCAAACCCTGCTGTGCAAAATGTTTTCCCACTAAAAAGCGCCATGCTGACAAGTGACAACAACAAAAAATACAGCATGAGAAAAACTGCTTTATTTTGCAGTCTGCTTCCATGGTCCCCTTCTCATGTTGACAGAAACAAGAAGAATGCCTTTGGAAACTATTTTTGTTTCCATCTAGCAAATGTTGTATTTTAGGTTCAGCTCCAGTGTGCAAAGGTTTTTCTTGGCTACCCTACTTGTGACAAGCTCTTTTTGCTGTAAGGCAGCCTTGGAGGCACTGGTGGAGAATAACTTAGGATCCTACCCTTTCTTTCATGCTTTTCTTCCCATCATATTGGGTAATGGTAACACATACTTTACTTGGGTTTGCACCTGCACTCATGTCCTGTGTCTGAGTAGCTTTTCAGAAGCTGGGCCTGGAACTGTGTTGAGGTGCATGTGTGGCCCATGGATTACTGTTGTGCAAAAAGGCCTGACATAAAAGAGAGTTCAGGGTTTTTTTACAATAAAAACAAGTCCTTTTTTTGCATTAAAAAACAGTCTTTTTTTTTTTTTTTAAAAAAGCTTCAGCTTGTAAAGAGCTGCCTGATCTCTAGGGATCACCTGCCAGATCCAACTCAGTTCAGGGTTCAGTTTTTTTTTCCCAGCAAGGACCCAGAACTGGAGACATGGGATTCACTATTGGCATTTACTAGTCCAGGGAGAATTACCAATCTAACTAACAGTGATTTTCAACAGCTTCCAAACTTGAAAACCTTTGTGTTATGTTTGTTTACATCATGCAGCACTGGCAAACCTGACAGGGCTGTCGTGCTCCAAAGGCTTACAGAGAAACTCTCAGGAGGTGTGAGAAATCCTGTTCTTGTGACTAAACTTACTGCTTGGCTTTGTGCTCCCACAAGATACTCATGGTGATGAATGGAAGAACTCTGTGCAGAGTCTGATTTCTTCCTCTTACCAGAGAAGCCAAGAGCTTGATAAACTACTTTGTTTAATTTTTATCTTAAAATTGCACTTGTCACTTCAATTACATCTAATAATGGTTTGTGTGAGTATTGCAGATACTCTAAACAAAACCTTTAAAGTTTTCTTTTAAGCAAACTATGTAATTTAAGGTAGCTACTTGCATTTCTGGTTTTAAATTGTTCAAATGATATTTTAAGCATTTTCAGTGTAAAATATCTTGGCATTAAACTTTCGCTTTTTTAAAAGAAAGGTATTTGTGCTTCCCCTTTGAATTAACCCTTTGCTGACCACTGAGCCTTAATCCTAAAGGGCTTCATGAAGAGGATGGAAGAAAAAGGAGTTTCTGAAGATATGAAAGGGAAGGACAAGATTGTATTTGGCAATATTCACCAGATCTATGACTGGCACAAAGAGTAAGTTTTTGCTTTAATTCCTCTTTGGACACCTTTCCAACCACTTGTCTGTAGAGGGTTGGGCTACATGGTGTCTGTATGTCTAAGCTGCTTTTAATTGAACATCATCAGGTCTTTCAGGGCTGAGCTTCCAAAGGATGCTGCCTCTCTTTAGATTGTCTCTGTTGCTTTGTAAGTGCTGCATAGTAACATCACAAATCCTGGCTACCTTGAATCCTGACAAGATGTTCTGATTCATGTGCTTTTAGCCACAGTTTCTCAATACCCTAAATCCTGATACAGGGCTTTGTTTACCCAGCCAGAACCAGCACAACTGCATGATGGAAGGCATCATGCTTACCTGAAATCCTTTTTCCCAGTGAAAAAAGAACTTCAGCGTGGGATAGCTTTGCACTGCCTGGCTTCATGGGAGGGTGTTTTTTATGCTGTCTGTGATCACAGGTACAGCTTTATGCTGGCTCTAACACAGTGCCAGCACTGCTGGTCAGTGTGACAGAGATGCTGCACACAGGAGGCTGCCCCGTGTCAGCTCTGTGCTGCTGATGGCTCTGCCACTCTTGCTGGGGAGCCCCAACAAGAGACATCACTGGGAGGTACCACTGTGGTCCATCCACAGCTCCTGAGCTCCTAAGCATTCCCAGCATCACTCTCAGAGAGCTGCTGCTTGTGGGGTATTCACTGGATCTTCAGAAAAGCTACTGGGGCTGCCATAATTGAGTTTCTTGGGTCACAGCTGTAGCCTCAATATACCCTGCTGATGTACAGAAGCAGTGCTGGAAGGTCATGGTTTCCTTCCTGTGTTTCATGGTTCTCAGCAACATCTTCACAGCTGACTGGATCACTAAGGCTGACCATACCAGTGGCATTTTGCTAGAAGGGTGATAAAAAGCAAATTCCTTCAAGATCCTTCTCACTTGAAAGCCCTGGAATGCTTTGACCTACTTGATGCTCTTGGCTCTGAGTTAGGAACTCCATTCCTTACTCATAAAAGCAGATTTTGAAAAGCTGCTGGAAACACAAACCCTGGGCCATTTCCCCTGTAACTTTGTGAACAATGTCTTGCTTATGGACAATACAGTCATCATTTCAACTCTGCCACTCAGAAATACTCTGCAGCTACAACTAACTAAAATTTGAGCATGCGTTTGTAGACATGAGCAATGGACAATGGGCTGGATCTTCCTTCAGCTCTGGATATTTCCCTCACCCAGGAAGCACAGTATCCTTGCTGTCCTGTGTCCCACAGGTGCTTATCTCATGGCCTGGGCCTATCCTTACGTTCTGACAGATGACCTCGTGAGCACAATCTAAAAAATGTCAGAGAAAGCTTCACCTTATGTTGATATGAGAAAATTGAGTGTTTTTAACAGTGCCATTCCTTGATTAAGTGTGAGGATGGGAGTTTTCTGTAACTCAAATGGAAAGATTCCCTATTTTTAGTTCTGTATATCTGGGTCAAGAAGTCTATTTAAATGCAGATGAATGTAGCATTTATAGAGGATTGGATTATGGAAGCAGCTGTATCTAATGGTAGCAATGGAGATTTTTAATTGGGACATCTGTCCAATTTACATTGCTTTTTGAGGTTCTGGGATTTCTTGGGACCAGACCATTGCAAGCATGTCCTCTCACAAAATCTGGCTACTGTAGCAAATCCATGGAGGCATTTGAGACTGGAATCCAGACGTGTAAAAGAGGAATATCATGGGCAGGGAGATCATTGGGATTTGCCTACCAGACAGAAAAATCTAGCAGTGTTTCTCAAGTTTTCACCTCACTATTAGGCATCCCAGTATTTTTTGATAAGGGCATTTCAGCTAGAATGAAGGACCTCCCTGAAGCTGCAAGTCAAGACAGAGATGTTGTTTATGAATTACTGTGACTATTATGAATAACATATTATGATTTAATATAAAATTGTAACAGTGACAAACAGAACATACTGTAACTCCACCAGCAAAGCATGTTGATTTGTTTATTCAGGTGGAAACATATGCAATCTCTTTCACATTGACCAGTACTCCAAATCTGCTCATGCAGCTGAGAATTCCTGGTAAAGCTGGAGTTTAAGCTCATAAATTGAGTTTTCAGAAGAGTTTTGGTATATTGGAAGGGTTTTACTTTGGGAGTTCTCAGTGAAGGAAAGCAGCTCTAAAGCAATTAGATAGTGATCAGCTCTTTCTGAAAATCGAAACCACTGTCATGGTAAAGACGAGCAGACAATTTGCAAGACAAGACCTCCACATTTCACAGCTCTCATCTAATGTTATAGAAATCCCACCATTAAGGGCTGAAGCCAAGCTTGCCTTTTCATTTATTATTGAATACTGGACCTAAAATGCCACTTTTCTATCTGAAGGATGACTAGTTTGCTGCTGGCATGACCTAAAGAAGTATTCTGAAGTGTTCATATCATTTCTTTCAGCTTTTTCCTGGCTGAACTGGAAAAATGTCTTCAAGAACCTGAGCGTTTAGCACAGCTTTTTATTAAGCATGTAAGTTTTGTTTCCTATATCTAGTACAATTGTCTTTTAGGGTGTGATGGCTCCTTTTCAAAAACACCTGTTTGTGTCAATCTGATACTTTTACATGTCTAAATTGAATTTAAACATAAAGTATCCCTGTAGTTACACATTTTCAGTAGGCAGCTGGATTGCACTAAAGCATTAATCATCATCATCTTGCAGACAACCTGTTTGGGGGGCAAAATTGATGTGGCCAAGGACATCTGCCCCAATACAGTTATAGCAGGTACTTGCCAACTGCTACAATTTACATGTTCATGTGATGTTAGCCAGAGTTTAACTCCAGAGGAAATTTCAGGCCTGTTAGTGTGGGTATAACATCTCTCACAGCCCAGGAAGCTCCCCTTGCCTAAGTGCAGCTGTGGAGAAGGGAACCAGTTACTGATTTTCTTTCCTGCTTCAGAGAACTAAATCTTTGATTAAACCAAAACTGAGGAAGACCAAGCAGAACATCATAGCAACTTTCTGCCACCTTTTAATAACAGAAGGGTGGCCAATATCTCACGTGGCTGCTGTGCCTCTTGCCTTCCCAGGAGCGGCGATTGCACATGTATGTGGTGTATTGCCAAAACAAGCCCCGGTCGGAGTATATAGTAGCTGAGTATGAAACGTACTTTGAGGTAAGCACGGCTCATTATACATTACTGCTGCTTACAGCTGTGAGTCCAGGTCAAGGAGACTGTTCTGTAACCTGTGGGGTTTGCCTAAAACAAGCTCCTGAAGATTTTGATACTGCACGTGCTGCTGAGGTCTCTGCCATACGGAGAAAGTGTTATTATTTAATTGCTTTCAAATTCTCATACTGTTCGTTTCTAATAAATATTTAATTCACTGCTGTGTGTGGCCCTCAGAGCACCACAAATGCACTAATTTCTGCCCCAAGTTAACTAAGACTTTAAATCAGTAGTGTACAAACAACAGGGGAGGTAAAAGCTGTTGGAGCTGGGTGGTGCCTCTCATAAATCCCCAGTAACTTTGTCTGCTTCAAGAAGTCTTTGGGACTAGACACATTTTGATAGTAATGTGCAAGAAGCTTGTTTAACAAGGGAAAGATGTTTCCTTTCAGCTCAGGGCAGGGGGCCTGTTCTGCAGGACTCACTTGTGAGCTAATCCCCGCTGCAGTGGACAGAGTGACCCTCAGAGCCTGCAGGGCTGCTCGGTCAGCTCGGAGGGGGAGGGATCCTGTGCTCTCCACTGCCTTCAGCTCGGTCACGACTTTTACCCAGGCCTTGCCTAAATAGGATATGCCAGATTTTTAAATCCTCAGAAATTCCCTCTTGCAAACAAAAGATTAAGAACAGACCAACTTTCTGCGGAAATAAGTCTCTGCTGAGACGTTTTATCGTGTTGTCTGTCTTACTCTGTGATTGTTTGCAATTGTTTTTAATCCTCATTTTTTAGGAGGTTCAGCAGGAAATAAGCCAACGGCTGACCATCAGTGACTTTCTGATTAAACCCATTCAAAGAATAACTAAATACCAGCTTCTTCTCAAGGTGAGTGAAAAGATACAGTTTGGATTAAACTGTAGTCTGCATGTTGCATTAGATGCTGTTATTTTAAATCAGCCTTAGACTTAACTGAGGAATGAATTCATCAAATTAGGAGGAAAGAGGGATCTGTTTTCTGGTCATACAGTGACAGAGGTCCATGGAAAATGTCCAGAGAGCAGGAGGCCACATCTGTGCGAGTGGTTATTAATTTAGGATAGTAAACAGATTTTATTTTCTTAATTTTCTTTTGGTATTTTTTTATAGACGGGTACACTTCAAATAGGAATTTTCTTCCTCTGAAGTTTCAGAGCAAACTCTCAGGTTTTTTTAAATTGGAACAAAGATACACAAGTTTGTTGTTAAAGTCTGTCTTTGGTGCTGAATGGCATGCTTCTAGTAAATGCTATAGCCTCCATTTCTGAATATCTGTCTTCAAATTAGCTGAAGAAACTTATTTTCAGAATATTCTGTTGTCTTAAAATTTGGGGAGCTCACCACAGTTTTTTTCCCAAGGAGCCTGACCATTCTGGCTTATGCTGACTTCTCCATAATGACAATTACTCAGCACTCTTGAAAATTCATCCCGAGAGGTCTGAAGCCAATATCTAAAATCAGGCATGTCTGAACCCACCCTGCAATCTCCAGCAGCACTGGGGCTCTGAGCTGGTTTCTCCTCTTTTTTGAACTATGCCCCAGCAGGCTGCCATCAGCCCAGGTTTGGGAATGGCACACTAGCAAAGGCACAGCAGCGTGTTCCCCAAAATGCCAAAAGGAAAAGAAAACTCTTGTGTGTGTGTGTGGTCTTGTGGCTTAAGACAGGGACCAAGTAAGCATTCCCAAGGACTAACCCTAGCTTTGTCTTTTTTTCTGTGATGTTTTCAACAACCATCCACACCCCTTTTCCATATCTCTAAAGTGGTTATGACATTCAGCAATCTCTGAAGATGAATTTATTAGCAAGTTTCTTCTCAGAAAATCACATGCTGAAAATGCTTTTTTCCTTTTCAAACTAGAGCCTTTTGTTCTCTCTTTTCTGAAGTGCCTTAAAGCAAACCTTTCTGCTTTCTCCAGGACTTCCTGAGGTACAGTGAAAAAGCTGGTCTGGAGTGCTCCGAGATAGAGGTACATTTTTATGCCCTGGACAATAGTGCTAATGGGACTTTGTATGGAGGAATGAAAAACCCAGTATTCCTTTGACAATAGTTGAAGATCCTGCTGGTAATATAAATGTGGTATTTCTCTTAGCTTAAACCAGAATTAAAAGATGATGGCGCAGTCCTGCATTTCAGTCCTGCACTGTCCTGTTTTAGACATCTATTCATGAGGGCCTCGCCATGAGTCACTGCAGCAGTCGTGCTATTGAACTCCATTATTTGGCACTGTGCTTTCAGGAACCCTCTGGTTCTCTTGTGATAATGCAACATCCCTTTTCCTCAACAGAAAGCAGTTGAATTGATGTGCCTTGTACCAAAACGTTGCAATGACATGATGAACCTGGGTCGCCTCCAAGGCTTTGAGGTATGCATTTGCATTCTTCTTATAAAAATAACTAGGCAAGGAAAATTACTTTATCTTTCTATGGTTGTCTCTACAATCTAACCATGCTGCTTATTTAGTCCTTGTTCTTCTGCAGTGCTGAACTGCATGCTTTGGTGAGGTTTGAAAGGTGGGAGGTGACACACCTCTCACTCTAAACTTGAGGCTATCTATTGTTTCTTCAAAATGTGAGGTCTGTAAAAGCTTCTGCAAGCTTTAATGAGACTTACTATATCTATTACCAGAGCAAAGTAAGTGATGAACCATCCTGCTCTGCCCATTAGTAAGGTCACCTGGCAATAACACATTAACAGCTCCCGCCGAGTTCAGCAACATTCAGGAGGGGACTTGTGAGTTATAAACCCACAGGTTACAGCTTGTGGCTTGTAACTAAGCCAGTGTAGGCTTTGGTGAGAGGTCTTATCTCCAAAATGAATAAAAGATTTGTCTTACTGTCTTATGCACTGCAAACAGGTAGGTCCTGGCTTTGGCACCTTCAGAGGTGTTGTGTCAGTGGCTGCTGGCTTAGGGCACGATGGCAAGCTCTTGACTTACAGTAACAAAACACATAATGGGAACGGGGTTTGAAATGAAGTGTACAAAGCAGTCTGCTTAAGACCTGTTGCCTTTGGTTTTATATACACAGTCAGTGGCAGTCAGAGCAAGGAAAACCTGTGTTACTTGTCTTCAGCTGAGGTCACGATTTACAGGGTTGCTGCTTTGGTAACTTAGAGGGGATATGTCTCACATGAATGCAGGGCAGCCTGGAAAACTTGGCCTGCATGAAACAGAGCATATCACCTTGCGGGATCACAGTGGGTCAGGGTTTGTAATGTTGGTGCCTTGTCTGCTCCTCAGGGCAAACTGACAGCTCAAGGCAAGCTGCTGCAGCAGGACACCTTCTACGTGACGGAGCAGGATTCCGGGGTTCAGTCTCGACCCAAGGAGCGCAGGGTGTTTCTCTTTGAGCAAATAGTTATCTTCAGTGAACTCCTCAGAAAAGGATCTCTAACCCCAGGCTACATGTTCAAGAAAAGCATAAAGGTAAGAAATGCAGAGGGAGAAGCATATTCTGTTTGATGGTCATGTAAGGTTCATCCTGTTACAGGGGACAGCAATGTACAGAAAACATTTGCATTTACCTTTCAGTGGAGCAGAAGCTGTTAAAGACCATCTCTAAATAAACCTCTGGGTGTCTAAATGTACTGGGTAATTTTTACAAGGGACACAGCCAGGGCAGGTCCTCTATCATTCATAGCTCTGAATTAGCAAATATTGCTACAAAACCTGCAGTAGTCAAAGGAAGTTTACAGTAGTTGCTTTTAAGCATGATCATAAAAGGTAGATGAAGGTACAGTATCCAAAACAGTCATTTTAGGCCAAACTATAAGTCAATACTAAGCCTTTATGTGATATTACTGGAAATACTCTCCCTAATTCGGGTGAGGGCTCTTAGTACAAATATGGATGTTGCAAGAATGTTTCAAAGACAAATAAAACCACACATAATGCTAAAAATACAGCTGTGACAAATTATAAAACCAGCTAAACTATAAAGAGAGTTTTGAGAAATTAATTTTGGTTTTAAATAATCTGTCCAGATTACGGGGCTGGGCTAAAAGTAAAAACTGAAAGTAGCCAGGGCAAATACTTCTTTGTGTCTTCTTTTGTTTAAGAGGGGGTTATGTTTGTTTAACAAATGCAAAGTTAACCTGTGAAATACTAAGTGAAGGTGAATGAGTGCTGCATATCTCCTGGTACAGCAGCCTTTGCTGTGCCTGCAGAAAGAGCAAAATCACTGATTCATTTGAATTTCTGGGTCATTCAAAGCTGAGAAACCAGTCTGGCATTGATTTCCTTTTCAAAGATGCAGCTTAAGAGACATGGGAGAATGCATTGTGTTTGCTCTAAATTTTAAATGGTGCATTAATATGAAATAGAAGAGAACACTATCAGCTGACATAAGGCATATTAACATATATAACTAAACAAATTTATGGTAAACAGCATATTTACTGAAATGAGGTCATCTTCTTGGCTGATGGAAACAGCAGCATTTACTGAAAAGTTTATATCCATTTGCACGTCAGTGTATTTTATAGTTTCCAACCAAATAATAGGCTATAAAGGGAAAACCTAAAGTGTACAAATAAACTATCATCTTGATTTAGATGATCAGCTTTGATTTTATCTTTTTGCTGATTTAAATCATTATTAAATTTGGAGATGAGAATAGTATGAATCATTTTTACTTCAGTTTATTGTATATATAACAATGAGGCTTTTATCTGCAGGAAACAATTCCTGAATTGTATATTGTAGATAAAGAGGGAAAAATAAATCTCTCCTAATGTCAACAAAATTAGCTTGCCTCAAGCATATGAGTTGCTTTTCTAGTTAAACAGCCTACGAGAGGAAGGTTGTTCCCACTGCCTGAGTTTAAAATTTTCATGTGATAATTTTCCAGCCCCTTTTTTTCCACTTAGCAAGCAGCTCATTCTCCTGTTGAGTGTCTACAGCAAGTGTGGGATCCCCTGTGGCTCCACGTGTGTCTCCCCCACTTCAGGCTGCTTTTGCATCTGTCTGTTTCCCACAGAGAAGAGCTGTGGCTCTCAGTGGAGCAGGACCATTCCCTGCCTCCCTGGGCTCTGAGGATCCTCACCCCACCCATAGCAATGGGGCCTCCACCTGAGCCAGCACCACAGATCCCATTTCTTTCCTCTGTCACAGCCACAGAGTAAAAAGTGCATATGACTTCAAATGCAGCTGTTCTGGTCTGTCAGGGAGATGAGGCTCCCAAATATTGTTCTCCAAGGTCTGTCATGCTCAGACTGACAGAAGCTTCAGCATGATGTCCTGCATTAGCAAAGAGTGTTGAGAAATGGCACATCCCTTCTTGGATACTTCTCAGTTGGACACCTTCAGGCTCTCAAAATACCTAAGTGGAAGCCTTGGCAAATGCATCTCCCTGAGACACAAATAGGAGGTTAGGGGACTCTACACATCTTTTACCTGGAGTCATACCAGGATTTGTTTGGCTATCAGCCAGAGGAAAATGAGCTCAGATCAGGAGGAGGAGCACTGTCCGGGCTCACTGTGAGGCCCTTTCCTTGTCCCCATGTCAGGGGAGTTCCTGCATGTCAGTGTAATTTCACAGGGACTGCCAGAAGCAAAGGAAGAGGCTAATTCCATCTTGCACTTTGAATGCTGGACAGTATTCTGGTGTGGAGTGGATCTCTCCACACCTTAACAGATACTCAGAGCAATTGGAGATGGACTTCTAGGGGACATTACTGCCTGAGTCTTCAGAGCTGTCTGCTTTTGACATGAAGACACTCCCTCTTTTTTTTGGGGAGGCTATGCCAACCTATTCTTGTTTGCTACCCTCAGTATCTCAGGAAAAGCTGGAGTTATGAGTACACTTAAAACAGAGGCCTCACAAGGGCGGGATGGCCAAAATTGCCGTCCATGTGATTTCCAGAAAGAATATCTGTGACTACAGTCAAGTGAAGTGGTTGCACACAGATGACTCTAATCTGCTAGAAATAAGATCTGTTGGAGCATCACGGGAGAATTGCTCTTTTT
This sequence comes from Machaerirhynchus nigripectus, assembly GCA_013397975.1. Taxonomy (NCBI): domain Eukaryota; kingdom Metazoa; phylum Chordata; class Aves; order Passeriformes; family Dicruridae; genus Machaerirhynchus; species Machaerirhynchus nigripectus. The sequence continues at coordinate 1,489,517 of VZRQ01007364.1, read as the reverse complement.
TTTTTCATTATATCCTTGTGCACAATCCATTCCATTTTTAAAATGTGCTAATGACTGAGACTTTCTTATGAGAGGACAAGAAATACAAACATTTATTTAAACTTGAGGAATGATAGACTTTATTAGCATATTAATAGGAACATCTTTGCTCAATTTATGGGTTACAGTAAATTTTAAGCCCACCAGTCAGGTTTGTGTTACCTTAAAATAGCAGTTGTAATTCAAGACAAGGTGGGTGGATGTCTGGTACATCTGTCAGAGCTTTATTAAGCATCATATTTAAGATTTAGATTTATCTGGCTAAATCTAGATGAGACAAATTCTCTTGATTATGATCTAACAGTTTGTTATTGGACTCAGTTATTTTCAGGAACATTTCACAACAGTTTTGATTCTTGTGTAATGTTAACTCGTGCTCTCTGTAACATGCTCACCTTGGCTTGTTTCAGATGAACTACCTTATCATTGAAGAAAATGTGGACAATGATCCCTGCAAGTTTGCTCTAATGAGCCGGGAAACATCAGAGAGAGTCATTTTGCAGGCAGCTAATCCAGAAATTCAGCAGGCTTGGGTACAGGACATCAACCAGGTCCTGGACACACAAAGAGATTTCCTAAACGGTATGTACGTGGTCTTTGTTCTGTTTCCCAGACTGTGATGCTAAATAAGATTTAGATGCTTACTGTCTTTGTTTCCTCTGTGAGAAAATTACTGAGCCACTTCTGCATGTGCCAGTTGGGTTCATGTTCCTCAGGTCCCTCCACGGATGGTTCTTTTGTTGGCACTTGTGTACTGGGGTTTGCAGGGCTCTGTCACCTGGTGCTTTCCATTGTACAGTGAGATGTTAAATCTGTTGCCATCCCAAGATCATGATGAAGCCAGGCTGCCACTGTATCTACACAGCATCTCCCATGTGCTCAGAGCAGGGTTTATCCCCAAAAACCTCCTGTAGACATCACTGTGTGCTACCAGCTGAGGATGTGAGGTGGGATGAAGGCTGCCTCACCATCCAGCCCCCTACAGGTCCCAGCTCTGCAGGGCAGCAGCAGCTTTCAATTAATAAAAAAAACAAAGGAAAGGGCAAGGAAACAAGGGCAAGGCCTTGTTTCTCCTAGGAACCATGGGGGCTGTGCATGAACAGGGGCCTTTCCAAAGTATCAGCTTTGCTTTGGCAAAAAGATTAGCAAAAATAGATTTGAGGTGCTCTGAAATGATACTTCAAATTAAAGTTATGTTTCAAAAAAAAAAACTTTCAAAAACCAGGCACACACACAATCAACAAAAGTGTGTAATTTGAAAATACAGAGGAATCAAATTCAGTGAACAATTTAGCTTGTTCTTGCTTGTGAGTGGATGAGGGTAAGAGAAGGGAACAGGACTAGAGAAAGAATCTAAAAATAGTATCTATTTTGTTTGTTTGGAAGCAACAAAGTTGCTTTGGATGCCTCCAAGATTGCTTTGCACTATTCATTTCAAACCAGCTTATTTTATGGAGTTTATATTAGAGTTCTATATTTAATAGCTTAATACATGTTCACTAATAAAACATATTTGCTTGAATCGAGATGTTTTGGCTTGGCACAATATGTTAAGGTTTTTTTGTTGGGTTTTTTTGGTTTTTTGGGGGTTTTTTTTGTTGGGGTTTTTTATTTGTTTTTTTTTTTGTGGTATTTTTTTGTTGTTGTTGTTTTTGGGTTTTCTTATTTGGTTTTGTGGATTTTTTTGTTGCAAAATGGGAAGAGGTTCTTTCAGTTCACATCAAAGCAAAGGTTCCCTTTTCTTGAATGTGGAGGTTTTAAAATTTTTAATTCAGCTTAATTTTACTTTTCAGAAGCTAAGTGGGAAGGGGTTACATGCAAAAGCTGTTTGTGACAGTTCAGAATCTCTGGCTGAGCTGAGAAGGGAAATATATTTCACCCATAATGCCACAACTTGGTATTGGGTTTTCATGACCTGGAATAGAAATGGCCTCGTACAACCATAGTAAAATTATTCCTTAAATGCACTGGCGAGGTGAAGAGTCTGAGTTCTCCAGTTTGACCAGTTGGTACCAAAACTTGATGGGTTTAAGTCAGTGCAGTTGGCTTTGACTGAGGAATTACTGGAATAAAAATAAGTTCCGCTAACAGTTAGCTACAGACTTTTTTATAAAAGCCTTGTGAGAACTCCACAGGGGTTTTCTGTCCCTTCCATATCTTTCTTGCTTGTTCTTTTTATTTTTTAAGTATTCTCTCTTATCTTCACAGGACTTACTGCCCTGTGAGCCTCTTTTTTTACTGAGGCATCTTCATAGTCCCTATTCAGCCTATCTTCTATGAGGCCAGCAAGCAATTTGATGGGTTAGGAACATAATCATCACTGTCTCTAAAGCAAAAGTAAAAACCGATTTATATTAAAACACAAGCTTAAGGATTTACCTTAAAACTATAAATAAGATCCAAGAAAATTATACTGTATCCAGTAGACCCTGTCCAGTCCAGAACATTTTAAGTGGCTTTTACTACATAATCTTATTGAGGCTGACTAATCTTTAAATATGTTCTTTAGCTTTGCATTTCATTAAAGCAGATGTTTTCTGTCCTTAAAATCATATTAAATCCACACTGAGCCAATGCTGCGTAAACTTAATAACAAAATATTCCCCTTGAGTTCTTGCCCAAGCTGTCTCTGATTTTTCTCTCTTCACCAGGGAAGTCTTAAAGAGTAAGGGCTATGTACAAAGCATGGGATTTGCATCCAAACTTCATTCATGTAAAACTCTAATATTCAAGTTTTTCCGTATTTTTTCATGGAAAAGTAAAAGCTGCTAAGCTTGAGAAACAGGCTGTGCATCAAATGATGGGCTGTCGTGACTTTAGGAAGCAAGCAGTAAAGAAAATGTGTCCCTGCTGGACATGTTTCATAAGGAAAAAGCCCTTCCTCTGTACTTTTTTTTAATCATGTTTTGTCGGGGGGAATTTGAGAGAGAAAGAGAGAACACGCAAGTAGATGGACACTGACCTTTGCCAGAAGCTTCTAAGAATACTGACAGATGTTTAACAGGGGGCTGGAAGCCAGGCATCACTGTGACAGTTCATGGTGGAATTAGTAGTCAAAATTGGGCACTCAACTAAATACCCTTTCAAAGCACTGAGTACGGTAGATTGTTTCAAGCTAGATTGATTAGTATTCATTCAGATCTTACTGCTCAAGACCTTGCAGCCTAATCTACTGTATACAATAGAAAAATGTCACTGTCAGAATCATTGTCAAAGTTCTCCCCAGCCTTCCTTGCCCTCTGTGGCTGGTCTGCAGCAGGACCAAACCACTTCCAGCTGCAGCTGAGGTAAGCAAGTGAAACTGTCAGTCACTGTGGCACAGATACAATCTGCTTTTGTGACGAGGGTCAGGTTTTAGAGACAAGTAATCTTCCAGATTGCTACAGATCTATGTCTGTGTCCTTTTGAAGAAAATGGTGATGTGGCATTCTCCCTNTTTTTTTTTTTTTTGGTTGTTCTTTAGTATGAAGTGGTTTCTTGAGTTGTCCTGCCTTTCTCTGGAAGGGGAATGCTAGAGAGTTCTGTATGGTGCTGAGCTTTTCTGTTTTTCTTTCCTTTTCATCTTGTTGGGAAAGACATTCCTTCTGTTGTGGTTCCCTGGTGGGGCTGATGCTGTGACATTATGTCCTCTGTCTGCCTCTTGCTAGACTAGTCTCTCTGCATTCCAGTAGGTTTAGTCTGGTGCATGTACACAGTATTAACTGACTATAAATCATCTGTTAAAGCCACATGACATGCAAAAAACCAAGCCCATAGGTCTGAGGCTGGTGGCCGGAGCCCAGCAAATCTGCTCATTGTGATTTTCAGCCCTGATCCCTTCTTCGAACGTAGCAAATTATTTATTTCTTTACGATCTGGAATTTTTATCCTTCCTTTTCCCTCTCTCCATGACTATAATATCTACTCTCACAAGCAGATGTCTTTTTGCATCTTATGAAGCTATTTAGTGTTGCCTGTTGGGTGTTTTCTGTAGAGATTTGGACTGCTGGGATTAATGTCTTGGTGCCATCTATACTTCCTCACTTGCTGGCCAGTTCCAGCAGTTTCCTTGAACCAAAGTTGATGCAGAAAGCACATTGAGAGCCAAGTTGCAGTGCATCACATCTGAAGAGTATTTAGTAGTCACACGTTCTTGGGAGGATGCAAATGAGACTTAGAGGTCTTGACCTGTGTTTTCTGATGTTAGCAAAATTCACTGTAAATGTGCTGTGCACCTCTTAGTCAGGCTTTCATTTATTTTGACCACAATTTGTGCGATTTCAAAGAAAATGAATGCAATTATGTATGCCATAAATGGCAAACATTTTAGCCTACTCTCTAGGTTAGAGAAGCTGTTCTTCACATCAGCACGAGATGCTGTGTTCAGCTCATGCACAGCACAGTGTAACATGCTCGTGTCCTGCCTAGCCGTGAACGTGCCGTGTGTTTCCGTGGGTGGTGTCTTCCGTTTGCAGCGCACGAGTCTGTTCTGTTTGAGCCATCCCACCTGCCTGAACACCTCTGCAGCCCCTGGCAGGGCTGTTGGGAGCCTGTGGCTGACTCTTGTCCTCTCTTGCAGCGCTGCAGTCGCCCATCGAGTACCAACGCAAGGAGAGCAGCTCGGCGGTGCTGCGGCCCCAGGCCGGCAGGGTCCCTCAGCCCAACACCAGGCCCCATTCTTCTATTCCAGTAGGGTCTGAGAAGCCTTTGAAGGCTACAAGCCGTAACCCATCTCTCCCACCCCTGAAGATATCTACCTCCAACGGCAGCACAGGGTATGAGCACTCACAGCCCGGAGACAAGTATGAACAAAGCAAGGTACTGAGCTCATCTGATAAAACATGATCTCACAGCCCATTTCTTATACCACAGGTGATCCGTGATGTTAGCTTTGATTAGCAGCTAACCAGGTCAACAGGAATCAACATACTGAAGCAATGGGGGTAACGTGTGATTTGGGATTAAACAGCTCATGCAAAAGCCCTGGCATCCACACGGATGGCACTTCATCTGGGAAACAGAGACAGAGCCTGACCCTGGAGCACTGATCCCAGTGTTTTTCAGGGCACTGTGCTTGCAGATCTGGTGAACTAGATATCCATTTGCAGTACTGGCAGAAGCAATATTCAGGCTTCTCTAATATTCATTAACAACCCATTCCTGAAAAAGTCTGTAGTAGGGAAGAGTTTAAACCTTTTCCCACATAACAGCTCGCAGGGTGCCAGCTAAAGGTTATCATTTGGGTACGTGTGTGCTGCACACAAACCACCAAAGAGTCAGTGGCCACCAACTGTGTTCGGACCCTGCTGCTGACTGAGGCTGACCAAAGCCACTTTCAATATGACCTATATTTAACTGTGAGTATTCACTCAGTGTCGTTGGTCTTTCTCCCTGTTTGGCTCAGCACAGACCCTTCATCTGTAACACCCGCAGATGAGAACACCCAGGGGCACAGTTGTTAGCAGCTTTGAAGTCTGATGTGAAATAGGAGACTGGTTTGTATTAGGTTACTGCCACCTTTCAGATCCTTAAAATCCTTTTCTGTCAATGTGAACTTCCAAGTGTTTTGTGTCTTTTTGCCTGGTCTGGTTAGGCTGGACATGAAGTAGTGGGATCGCTGCCAGACAGGGCAGGTTCCTCCGCGCCGGCCGCTCACCGGTTTGTGTTGTGTCCGTTTTCAGACTGATTTGGGAGGGTGCAATGGGACCTCTTCCATGGTGGTGATTAAAGATTACTATGCACTGAAGGAGGATGAGATCTGTGTGAATCAAGGAGAGGTGGTTCAGATCCTTGCTATCAACCAGCAGAACATGTTCCTGGTGTACCAGCCCGCAAATGACCACTCTCCAGCCGCTGAAGGATGGATCCCTGGCAGTATCTTGGCTCCCCTCCCTAAATCCACTACAGATAATAGCGATGGAAGCATCAAGTAAGTGCCATATTGGCTTCGCTGGGAGCACTATGTGGATTATTTGAGGAAAATAAAATAAACAAATAAAAATAAACAAACCCAAATGGTAGGGAAATCCTGCTGATTTTTATCTACAGTGCCATTGGAACAAGCTGAGTGGTCAATCCGCAGCGTCGGGCAGCCATGGTGGATAGCTCGGGTTTTGCTTATTTTCATTTTGTGGGATTTTGTTTATGCTTTGGAGAGAAATAAAACCATAGACGGTTAAAGATATGCTTTACGTGACACCATTTTACACCAACATGGACCTGCTTGGACTGGACTTATATTTATGTTGTATTAAGTTACTAATCTATATATTGGTTATAACAGCATCTAGATAAACAAAAAAACCACAAAAATCCAGGCTCTGTGTTGGACTGAGGTTCGCTTCTCAAGGAGGAGAGATTTTGTTGTCTATGGCAATTTCCTTGTACAGCTTGTATCTTTTTTTTTTTTTTTTTCATTTGTTTTGGGTTTTTTTTCTGTTTGCAGTAACTTTTGTAATATATTTTTTTCGTTTGCAAGACCCCCATCCAAGTACATTCCTGTATAAAGTATTTTGCACTATTTAAAAAAAAAAGAAACAAACTCATATTGATGAAGTCAGGTTGTGCAATATAATGGATAGTCGCAATGTTCATCATTGTACCTGTAATGTAACTAATTTTAAATGTACTATTTTAAATATGTAAAATAAATTTTCACCATGAGCATGTTTTAATGAGGTAAAAGAATTAGTTTGACCCTTTTTTTTTTGTTTTGTTTGATTTTGTTTTGTTTTGTTTTTAATTTTGTTTATAATATTTTGTTGCTTATTTAACAAATGTGTGGATATATATTTTTCTTTTCTGATTTTTAGAAATTTGTCAGTCTGAAATGACTAATGCAAGAAAGTGGTTTTTTGGTATTAAATACAGAAGGTACAACCCTCTTTTCAGTAATACCTGTTGATTTCTTTTAACATCTAAAATATCTAGATGGTAATGCATGATGTATGCTGCAAATTGTGTTACCTTACACAAATACCTCGAGGCGCAGAATTGAACACGAGGAAAGATTTTGTGACAGATTCACTAAAAATAATAACTTGATCTCTGCTGCCATTTCAGTTAAGAGAAATGATGATTTTACCTGTCAGTCAGTAATGAATGCTACCTGGAATTGCATGTTAAGCCAAAGGAATTGCTTGGCACATCTCTTGCACATCCGCCACGGCCATTCCCGGGTTCCTCTCTAGCCACAGTATGCAACCACATGCCCTTAGAATCATCCACAGTTCCAGACTCCTGGTGAAGACTGATTTCATGGCAGCTGTACAGTAAAATTCTGCATCAAATTCTGTAGGTGGATGAATTGTGGCCAGGAAGGTGTAACAAAATTGAAAAACACGTGAATCGCACTTCTCTCTTTCTCACTGCAGTGAGATTTGAAGTCCTAAATGATGTTTTCAGACTCAAACAGCTAAAACAACCCTGAAAACAAAAAGATGCTTGAAGAATAGGAGTTCTATGAGTAAAAAACAACCTGGAGCCATGCTATCTTCAACCCTATCTAGTCTGCCAGATCACAGTGGCTAATTAGTTTAAGTAATAAAACTGTTTCTTCTGTGACAAGTACTGTACACAAAATATATGGTTGATCCAGCAGTGTTGGCACCATGAATTATTCATCAATAGGTCAGGGAGTCCCATCAGCCATGTTCTTGGCTCTTACATATCCTAAAGGAAAACGTAACAGTCCTGAAGTGTTGGATAATTTCCCCTGCTCCGCACTTCTCACTTGGACCTTCTCCAGGAACGCCCAAATACCAGTCAGCACTTAGTGCCCGTCTGAGCCATGCAGGGTGTTCTGGTGCTCCCTCTGCTCAGGCACGACTGCCCGTACAGGCTGGGGTAGTGCAGACTCTAGTCCTGGTTGCAAAAGCAGTTGTCATGACCCAGTTCAGTGTTGTGGCAGCGGCAGCGTTCGCTTGTTCTTTAACTGAGCTATTGTACAGCTCCCATCAGGTGCCGAGGTAAAAGCAGGAAACGCTTAGGAGCCAGACACAGTGTTGATGGGGGAGCGTCGGCTGTGTGGGGCATCCTTTGGGTCCTACCTTGCTAACATACTGCGTTTTATTGGCATCACAGGTGATCCCTGGATTTCATACAACTTCCTTTGTAAAATGTATCAAGGTACTGTAGACGTGACATGTGCCAAACATTGGGCTTAAACATGCAAATCAAATTTGCATGACTTAAAGGTGGGCAGATGCTTTGAACCTGGATCCCAGCTCATCACACTGCTGTTTTGAGAGCTTTATGCTTTGGACAACATACCCCTCCCCAAGTTCCCCCCCAACCTGTCCACTATTTAAACCAAGTGAAATCCATATCAAGAACTGTTTTGGTTTTTTCTTGATTTCTTATGTCTGCTTTGATACGCAATTTTCTTGTGAACACGGCATTGCTCTTACAAAGGGTGACATTGGTCTTTTATTATTTTTTTCCAAGAATAAGGTCATAGGAGCAGTAATAATGGGTGAAAAATTTACTGGAAATGGTGCCTGCTCTGATGCCAGCCAAAACCCATGGGCTGACTGATGTCCTCTTTAACTGGATTGGCAAAGTCAAATGGGAAATTCTTGGTCTTGAGAGGCACAGCAGAGCTTGTCATTCTAGGAAATTACTTATCTCTTGGAAAATTAATAATGCAGCTCCTATTGAGCTATTTGTGTTCTGAGCAACACGTAATGAGCGACAACTTGAAGTCCTTAATTTTTTTAAATTTCCTGTTCTGAGTAATCTGTTAGGACTATGCTTACATATTTATATTTTAAACACTGCTTTTAACCAACAAGACTGAGGACTAAGTTGGTCTTTTAAATGTAGCAAAATAAAAATAAATTTCTATTTGTGGCAATGCGAGACAAATTCCCTGAAACCAGATGGCCAAGTTCTAGTTGCCTGTGCTTCCATCATGGACATTTTTTTCCTGCTCCATGCATTTAAACAGCAAGTGTGGCACAACATCTGCTTTGCAGAACTCTTTGGTTTGGTTTTTAACTTCAACTCTCATTGCTGAGACTGAGACAGGCAGATTGCCTGCCGGTGGCTCTCACCTTCTAGGGAATTGCAGTAACTGCAAATGTGGATGCTGGTTCCCCTTTCCAAAACCTTTCTTCCTGCTATGATTTGCCATTTGACTGCTGCGTTTTTTGGTACAACAGGAAGTCATGTTCATGGCATACCCTGCGCATGAGAAAGCGGGCGGAAAAGGAGAGCAGTGGCAAAAATGAAGCCAATGGGCCACGTAAATCCAAGGATATTCTGGGGAACAAAGTCTCTGTTAAAGTGAGTAAGGCCATCTGAAAGCTCTGTGCTGCTCTCCTGCTTCCCATCATTTCCACCCCCTGTAGCATCCTCTCCTGAGAGAGGGAGGGGGGTTCAATTTTGAGTTTGGGTTTTGGTTTTTTGTTGTTTTTTTCTTTTTTTCAACTTCAGTTATCTTTTTTTTGGTTCCTTTTTTGTAGTATCCATTTTAGCAGGATTTTTGCATGCAAGATAAAATGCAGTCTTTGTTTTTTGTTTTCTTTTTCCTGGCATCCCACATGCAAGTAAGTAATCTTCATTTAAAAACCCAACTATATACATGGTTAAATAACTTAAAATTGGGACACTAGTGATTTACTGAGCTCTGATCTAGCCCAGTCTGCAGCTTCATCAGAGCAGCTGCAGCAGTGAGAAAGCCTCTGGGTGAACCAATGGCCTTGCTGAAGTTGCTGAGTTTTCTTTAGGTCAATATTTCACCAGATGTTAAGATAAGGGCTTCCCATCCTGGGGATTCTTAAACCTTTTGGTCTAGGGAGGTGGTCTCAATGACCTTTTTCTTTCCGTGTTATCAGGCAGGGCAGAGATGCTGATTCTGTCTTGCCAGGAGAAGGTCTCGTGTGTGTCTGTGTGTGTGTGTGTCCGTGTGTCTGCGTCTCTCTCTCTTTCTCTGAGATCTCCCAGTATGGAAAAGGTTCAGAACTGTGGGGTTAAGCTCCATCTTCTGCTCTGGGTGCCTGACTACTGTACTCCAACTCAGAGGATCCATCCCTATAAACCGACCATGAGGCCTGCTCAGGACTAATCTGGGGCTTTCCCTCCCAACAGAGGCAAGCAAACACTTGTGATTTTCACACAACCAAAGCCTAGCCTTGATTCAGGAAAGCACTTGAGCATGTCCTTTGGATCCACCCTTCTCCAGGAGAGCCCATGATTAGGGGTTTTCCTTTGCAGAGGCTTTGTGCCTCACAAGCCCGGTGCAATAGCCCTGGCATGTGCAAAGGGAGGAACCCTGACACTGCATCCCGGGCGCCCTCGCACCCTCTGGACGAGGAAGGACTTGGCCCGAGGGAAGTGGCTGCTCCAGCATGGTGGCACAGTTCTTCCTCCTCTTGCTTCCTCCTTCTTTTCACTACCTGAACGAATTGCAGAATCACTGCTGCTTCTCTGGCAAAAGCATGTCTTTGCCTTTGCTTCCCTTGTTTTTTTGTCAGTTTGTTTTTCGTTTGTGTTTTAGGAGCATTTTCCCTATTATCCCATTTCCATGCTGCTCACAACTGTGCTGCTCTGCCCTGACTAACCAATCTCTTTTCTAATCTCTTGTTCTCTTTCTTCCTCTTCATGCTGCCAAACAAGGAGACAAACAGCTCAGAGGAATCAGAGTGTGATGACCTTGACCCCAATACTAGTATGGAGGTAGAGACAATCATCCTTGTGATTATTTTTTCCCAAGAACGTGTGTCTGTTTTGAAATACCTTTGCTGCAAGGGGAGTTGGTGGGTCTGTATCGCTCGCAGACGTGTGTGCCAATTTAGTATGAGTCATGAGAAGTGACTGGTTTTGCCAAGCCTTGAACTGGAGTTTGGGCTTCTCTTGTAGTGGGTGCAGTGGAGGGAGCTCAGTAACAAGCTCCTGCTGAGCTGGAGGCTCACGTAGCCACCCTCAGTCTCTGTTTCCCACCTGGGACCTCATTCCAACAATAATGCAGGTGTCTCAGCTCCTGATAAATGTGGCACCTTTCTATATTAAAAACACCCCTTGTCCTGGCAATACACGTTTGAGCTGCCAGTCAGGCCTATGTTGTAAATCATGGAGCAAATGTTGTTGTACCACAACCAGCACTTTATCTCGGAAATCAGAAAAGACAACGTTTCCTTTTTCTCTTAGCAGAGTGGGAATTGCATTTCTGTCAAGGTACTGAAGGAGAATGGTAAAACCAGTTGTGTGAATGTACCTGTATCTCAGGCAAGGCTGATGCAGATAGGTGAACCCAAATTATGGTACATTATCCTTCTGTTTATCCAGTGTCAAACCACCAGTTCTAGTGGAGTGCCTTGTCGAGAGAGCCTGAAAGAGTTTAAAATCATGAAGAGTTACGTATCTAGTTCTCCTTAGTTAAGATTTAGCAGGATCCTTTTTTTTTCTCTGTTTATAGCGACCACACAGAGCATTTCTGTACATTGTTCCAAGGCTGAAAGAGGTTCCTGCTGAAACAGGCATGGTTCAGAGAGAAGGTGATTTTGTGGTGGTGACAGGACAGGTCACTGGAGAACAGAGATATCTGTGTCCTAGCAGGTCTCCCGGATGCTGTCAGCCAGGCTGCACTATAAACATCCTGCAAAAGAAAGCTGATCTTCCTCCTGAAAGGAAAACAAAAAGAGGGAGAAATGTATTGAGGTGCACCACCTAAGCTGTTAGCCTGAAAGCTCGCTTTTATTTTAATTGTGTTGGGATGTGTACTAAAGGAAAGCTTTTGACCCAGCTGACATCCTGGAGATTGAATGGTCCTTACCTCTAAAGCTGCATTATTCTCAGGAGCGTGTTTACATTTTCAAAGAGCGTTTTGCCAGTCACAGGTAACAACTGGAAGTGTATGTATTTGTTATAAGGCTGTGCCTGTTATTACACGTGCGTCTGTGGAAGCTTTCACTCACTGAAAATTGCCCAGGTGGCTGAGACACAGGTGGTTGTGCAGAGCTGGGTGAAAATCACTGTTCTTTTGCAGAGGATTTCTGTGTTTTGACTTTGTTCAGCAGGAGGAAAAACAGATGGTTTAGAATTTCCAGTGGGAGGTATCTGAGTCCTTGCATTGTCAGCATTTCTAGTCTCTTTGATGGCTTGATTTGGGTTTTTACCATGGTACAGCCTACTGTTCTGAAGTTCAGGAGAAAAAAAAGCATTTCTGTTTAAACAAAAAGACACCAATGTGAAGTCTTAGCTATGGAATCAGTCTGTTGGGGGAGTAACTGTGTGCCTTCTGTGTGACTCTATTTACACCCAGAAAGCCCCATCCTGCATCTCCCAGGTCACTTACTGGAGGTGACAGTGCCACTGCACTGCAGTCCCCAGAAGCCACAGTGTTCCTCATGACTTCGAAAGCTCAGGTTTGCTTCTGGCAAAACTCTGGGGCTGAGCAAATATTTAAAATGGCAGAGGAAGAGAAAATAACAGTTGTGGGGGTGACTTACTAAGGTCACACTGCCCTGCAAGGAGCAGCACAGCCCTTGCTTTGTGCTGGTTTTAGTACATCTGCAGGCAGGATTGACTGTGGTCATCTCATTGGTCTGGGTAAGAAGTATACTGGGAGGGAGGGATTGCTGATACCCAGTATAAACTAAATAGAATCATCTGGAAGAAGCAGAGCAACGGTGGGCTCATAAAAAGCTGATGAAACCCTAGAAGAGGCCATAGGGAAATCTGGTCTGTAAAGGTCTGGGGTATTCACCTACTGGAAGCCACTGTTGCTCTCCCTTTCCCTTCATGATGAGATTTTGATTCTCCTTTTTGAACATGTTACAATAAATGGGCTATATTACAGCCTGGGAGGCCAAAGTCCTTTCTCATTAAATCAGAGGCAAAACAAGCTAATTCCAGCACCAGAGCTCGATTCAGGGCTTCATTGATCTTCTAGGCTTCGTGTGCTGGGCTTAGATAACTTAAACAGCTGTGCTACCCCTCCAGCCCAACCTGTGTGTGCAGTGAACATCCACATCTCACCTGGTTTTGCTTTCCCTGCTCTGCGTGGAACATCCACTGCTGAGTTCCCAGGGCAGCTGGAGACAACGTGACTGACTGCCCAAGGAGAGGGAACACCTTGTCCTCACTCCTGGCCAGGCTCGTGAGGGGTTTTATAGATGCTGGGAAGTGCTGGCAGAAGAGCTGTATCCCGGCCATCAACACTCAGAGGTGCCTTTCCTGTGTCATTAAGGTGGGGTCATCATTACAGCCAGGTAATAACAGGGCAAGTCACCTGGCTTCTCTTACAGGACCGTCACCCCTGACATCCCTCTTCCTCCCTTCGAGCGTAAGAGCGTGCACCCAGGGCTGGAACAGAGAGCACAGTCTCTAAGTGCAAAGCAGACATATTAATTACCTGGAAACGTGGGTGCAATTTGCTTCCACCCTTCTTCCTGCACAAGAAGTCAGTAAGTTGGTCATAGTACCCATGGAGTCCCACAGCTACTGTGGCCTTTCAAATCTCACTTTGCTTGCTGTTTATGAAATACCACAGTGGATTCCATTTAGTAGATTCCAGGTTTCTGGAAGCACTTTGCCTTTGTTTCAAGGGGATGCAAAGACAGAGCGAAATGTGGAAATCATATATTGTGAGAGCAGGAAACTGAAATTCTGGGTGACTGTTTGAAAGAGCTAAAATTCCACTACTGGGTTTTTGCTCACACAGGCCTTGGAGAATTTCCTATTCATTGTAGCTTTGACCAGAAATAGCATCTCTTGGTGACTGGTTTTTTTTCTGTCTTTGTTTATTAATACGTAATGAAAGTGCATAAAGATGGAAATGAAGTTTGGGTTTTTCTGCTAGTTTTCTGCTTTGTGCTGTAGTTTCATAAACCAGAAGGCACGAACTCACCCATTAAGCACGTGAGCGTGGGAGCAGGCACTTAAAGGCCATGTGTAGCCACATGAGTGATAGGAGTAACCTACACTTAGGGACAATCAGAGACCCTTTCCACATGTCTGTAGTTAATTGCACAGGGTCAGGCAACTCCACTTGTGGGAAGATGTATGCCCTTGTGAATCAGTAAATATCATCCACACCCAAGTCTGGGGTCCTGGACAATGACACAACTAATTGTCCTCCAGTTCTGTGTTGTAACATCTCATGAGGTTGCAGTATTGCTGAGGCGGTCACAAGGCAGCTGGGCAGATCCCATTGGGCTTCCTCTCCTGTATAAGGGAATGTTATCCCAGCAGTCAGAAGATCTGACTGAGCTAAACCTCACTAAATCCAGCAGCAGCTCCTCCCAGCTTTGGGATGGGCCTCAGGTGTAGGGTTCTGACATGGCTCCAGACATTTTGCACAACTGCAGCTGCAGTGTTACAAGTGCTGCTGGCCCACACACGTCTGTCACTGAGCCTCTGGTGTCTGTTCAGTGCCTCAGCTGTGCAAAGCAGAGATGAAGCCCAGGCCGAGTCACTGGAAGTGCCATCACTAGATTAGTGAGCTGAGCTGTTGCCAAGGTACATACGTTGGGCTTCTTAATCTTTTCTTTTCAGTTGTGACATTTTAACATGTCAAGAACTACTCAGAGACACTTAGACCAAGATAAGCACTAGGAAACATCCACTGTGGCAGAATACTGTGTTAGCACTCCCACAGTCCAGTGGTTGAGTAAGTAATGGTTTGGTGGATACAGCATTGGCTCCAAGTCACCACTCAGCTCAGGCCAGGAATTCCCAAGTGCTTTAGGCAAATGCCTTCACCCCCTGCCTGAGGCTGTCCATCTCCAGAGTAGCTATAACACTCTCTTGGTAAAATCTTGTAAAATACTGGTAAGAAAGCCTTTCCTGGCCTGTTGTCACAGTGTGAACAAGTACAATCCTGAGAACTTCCCTGTGTTTCCCTGGGGCAGCCTCCATGTCCTGCTGCCCTGAGTGGCCAGGGATTGCTGAGACAGACCAGGAAAGTGGCTCCTCAGGTGTGACATGGCCTGAGCCAGCAGCACAGACATGGTGGATTAGCTTTTGGAAAAGCAAGAAGTGACCTACTTCATCTGCAGGAAGGTGTAGGGTGCTACAACTCAGTGCCAGGGACATCCCATAGGCTCAGCCTTGGAAGCCACCAGCCATTAGGGCCAGGCAGCAAGAACACGAGGAGGGCAAGAGGGCTTCTGCACTGCATGGATGCTGTACAGCATCCCTTGTGCCTTCCTGTCTGTTCCCAAAGGCAGCCAAGCCCATCCATGCTGGTGCCAGAGGGCATCCCCCATCCCTGCTGAAGGGCTGATGCCATGGGACGGTGCATCAGATGCCATTTTAAATTTTATTTTCCCTTTGGTACCATCTATCCATCTGTGGTGGGATCCTTACCTGCTCATTTTATCAAGAAATTTCTCTTGTTGTTTCTTTTTGGGGGGAGGGGATGCTGCTGTCACTGTGAGCCTGTCGCCCCAGAAGTCTCAAAGTAAAGTTGACCTAGTCAGAGATGGGTGATAGATATTTTCCTAAAAATTAGAGTTCACCTAATTTCTCTATATTTAATTAATTTCATTTTTTTCAGAGAATCTTAATTTTTGGTTTTGAGTGAAGCAGCAAGGAACATGCTGCTGACTCTACTACCAGCACGTGCAACAGTGTCAGTATTTTATTTTAACTCGGTGACCAAGAGGTGCCATGAAATGTTTACAAAATGCTCAGCTGCTTGTCTTGGAGTAAACATGCCCTCTGCTGTTTAGGTGAAGCACCAACCTTGTTACAGAGGGCTTGGTTTGAGGCCTATTCTTAAGCTTTGGGGAAAAAGAAATATTCTCACTCCTGGTTTTGATACGTTCCCTTAAAATGGTATTGAAACATGGCATTGAAAAAATCTGGACATCCCTGGGCCCTTCTGTGCATTGGTGTGTCTGGGCTGGGTGTAATTCCTGCAGGGAAGTGGGGTAGGCACGACAAGGACACCCCTGCAATGGAGAAACGCACCCCGGGCAAGGTGAGAGCCCTCCCAGGCAGCCGAGCTGTGCTTGCAGAGCGTTTTGGGACTGGCCATTGGCGTGGCAGGGTGGCTTCTCCCTCCCCACCAGATAAAGCATGTGTGCACAAGTGAAAGATAAGATTATGCTAAGAATTAGGGCGGTTGCAGTCGCTTTGCAAACGGGCTTTGCAGCTACTGCTGCAGATGCCTTTCTGTCTTTGCAACGTGAGCTTCACAAAGCAGGAAAAATGCCGCACAACACTGAGTTTCTGGAGAAGCACCCATGCTGCTTTTCTAAAGCCTGTTAAGTAACACTTAGTTGACCTAGATCTAAGTCACTTAGATCCCTGCAGGTCCCGAAAGGTATTCAAGTATGTGCCTTATGTGCCTTCCTTGCTCTGAGCACTGAAACAGCACAGGCTGGAAGAGGGAGAAGCAAGGTCTATTTCTGGCTCTTTATTGAATAACCCTGACCTGTCCTCCCATTCCTTTATCACAACCCCTCCCTCCAGCTGCCTGGCTTTGCCTGGTCAGTGTTAGACCCCACATCACTTGAGCAGAGGCCATTTCATGTTCTGCCTTCCGTTACCTTGCCTAGGATTTCCATTTCCATATCATTGTATGGAAAACAAACTCTCCTGGTCACAGAGGGGACCTTACAAATGTTCACCTGCCCTGGGCCACGCAACAGGTATTTCATCCAATAAAGAAAACTACCTCATCTCAATTAAAATTATGTTCCAAGGAAAAAGAGCCTGGCTGTGTTTCTTATATGCCCTGCAAACTGAGTTTGATCCCCGTAGGGTTTGTGTTTGCATGGTGTGGGCTGACACTGAAGGTGGAGTGAGAAGTTCTTGTGTTGGGTAGTTCCATCCCCATGAGTTTGTCCTCTCACAGCCAGACTGGCAGCCTCACTGTGCAGGAGGTGTTTGCTGGCATTTCTTCAGGGAGCCCTTGTCAGCATGAGACCCTGGGCCACCTTCCCCTGCTCATGGCCACCAGGGGTGCTTGGCTGAGGGCTGGGCTGTGAGATCCTCATTCAAACTGCTGCAGACTGAGAGGGCAAGTATATCCATAGGGGATCTAGGCCTGGCAGCAGCAGGAGGCTGTGTGGAGAAGCAGTACATCAGCTCCCATCCTCTGAGGGCAGTGAGGACATGCTCTGGAGCTCCCCTTCTCCACCCCTGGGGATTAAAAACCTATTTGGCAAATGAAGAAATTGTCTCCAAAGGTCTTGCACTTAATTTAGAAGGACTCTATGGAGGCTGCTATCTCCTGCCATCCAGCCATAGCCCGGGAACCTGGCCAGCCTGCAGGGAGAGGCAGCAAACCCCTGGGGCCAGGGAGCAGGGGCCGAGCCAGCCCCTGGATGCAGATGTAGCTGTGAACCTTTGCTTTCCCATTTCTGCCCTTCTCACCCCATCATCTGACACCCTTCTTCAAAGCAGAAGAAATCTCATTCCCTAATAAGGTGATGTATTAAATCACTTAAACGTTCTCGTGCAGACAGACTTTTATTTTTATCTAAGTTTACAGCAATCTAAAGCTGTGATGTGGCTGTGGGGGTGTTGTTAGGTACCATTTGATTAATTAACAGATGAAGTTTTGGGAGAGAAAATGTAAATTTTACCCACAGGCTCTTCCAAAATTATGTAGCAGCGATAATTTTCTTTCTGCTATTCCCATGGTAAGGCAATGAAAAAAAAAAAGGTAAGGCAATTATTATAAATTATCGTACCTTGGAAGTCACTAGAAATGTAGAATTATTTATTCATAGGGATATCCATTACATTCATCATTGTAGTTGCCTCTTCTAATGAGTCCTTTAAAGTTATAAAATTAATATAAAGTGTTAACGAGTGTTTCTTTCTCCTGATCTCTAATCCTACAGGGATGGAGGTCAGTGAATAATAAGGGAATTTAGCGCATGCTGCAGGGAAGGAGGGGGAGAGGTTTGGAGAATGGATATTTCAGTTAAGCCAAACACTACAGAAATGAAGATGTATGTGCAAATGAGCTGATGCCTGGGGTTACTCAGCTGGAAAGTCGATGGTGTCTGTGAGTGAAAGTGGCAAGCAATGGTTATCCACAGAACAGTTTTTTCTTCCTTTGCCGTGTTGTGTGAGAGATACAACTTAATCACAAAGATCCATCTCCCTTTTTTTCACATGCACAAACAGGAGAGAGGATGCTTTCCATCCAGTACCCCACTGTGCCACCATTTCTTCTGTCTGCGGGGTCCAGGGGGTTGTGTGTGGGTCCTGGACCCTGTGGAGAAGCAGCTGCTGCTCCCTGAGTGCCTGGGCTGGCAGGTCCATGTGCTGGTGCCAGTGCCCAGCTGCACCTCCAGAGGGACTTCGTGCTTTCCATGCTATGCCTGGTTCATCGGGGCTTTGTGGTGGTTGTGGTAGGGGAAAGCAAACCTGAGGTCTCAGTGCTGGTACCTGAGTTTTGCCTGGGGCTATAAAGGAAGGCTATGAAACCAAAATGAACCTGAATGTGCCCAAGTGCCTCCTTGAATGGCACCCTGAGCCCTCGACCTTGGAAAACTATTTATAAAGCCAAAATGTAAATATAAATCTTGAACATGTATCTACTTTATTTTGAAGGGTTATTGCTTCTGTTTTGTGGCCTGGTTTCTGAGCCTCTGCAAAAACCTCCTATTAGCTTTGGCAGGCCATGAATTAGGTCGCTGCTTCATTGACATCTTCCAAAATAGCTCTGAAATAAACAGTAACGAAGATATTTAAGGCATGATAAACCACATTGGTGTTTAGGGTGCTTTAATAAAAAATTATTAGATGGAATCTGAATAGTAAGACCTTGTGAGATTATTAAACACCACAATGTAGTTAGGATCGATTCTGTAAGAACTTAGTGGTGTTGTCTTTGCTTTTTCCACCTTTGCTTCCAGGATTACATTGGCACATAGACTCTACAGAGTAACAGTAGCTTTTCAAGTCTTTGCTAACTTGATCATTAACTAGTTAGATAACTCCTAGTTATCCAAACCTAGTTTCAAGCTGGGAAGTTCCCAGCAGTCCAATGAAATGAGTGTATTTTTACTCATGTTAATAGACCAAGAATTGTTGCAGGAGTGATCCTCAACAGTGGGCAAAATGAAGTATTTATGGTTCAGTGCTTTACCTTTTTTCTCCTGAAGCTGAGCACAAGTTAAAAGATGTTTCCTCAAACCTGGTTAGTGGCCAGAGTGCTGGTGCCATGCCCCAGGTGCGTGGTGACTGCAGGTGCTGTGTGACACAGGTCTGGAGCTGAGCACGGGGGGTCCACAAACCACCTCTGGGAAGAAGCCTTAATGGCTTCATCATTATTACCCAGGCAAAGAGAAAGCATGTCCACCCTCCTCAGCCTTGGTGTTGTGCCTGTTACCTTTATCAGGGTTCAGGAAGCCATAGCTTTCATTTACTTTCTCAGGTGTGTTGTCACCAGAGCTTGCTGCACCTGCTGGTTGCTGGAAGGTGCTTGTTGCCACTGCAGCACTTCTGCAGTTCTGGTCAGAGCCACCACGGTGCCTCCTGAAAACAGATGCCTCTTTGTCACTGCCTAGGAAATAAATGCTTGTATCTCTTTGTATTTTTCAGATAATCAACCCCAATTTCATCCAAGAAGGTGAGTTAAGGACAGCTGTCCTGCAGTTGTGATTTACTTTGGTGCCACAGCATGCTCTGCATCTACCAGCATTTGCAGCAAAGGCAGCTCTCTGCTGCTCAGCCCTAGGGAAAGCAGGCTTCTTTCTGGCTGCTCGGCTTAGGCCAGCCTGGGGCCACAGGCCGGGATGAATCCCCTGAACCTGCCCTCTCAAAATCTCATCCACCTGCCAGAGCACAGGGCTGGAGGATGGACACTCCCCTCTGCCTCCTTGTCTGAGCTGTAGACAGCTGGCTTTTACTGGAGAGCAGTTCGAATAACATAATCCCAGGATTCCCGGCTGTTTGGGACCCAGATCCCACAGTTCATCCTATAATGTATTCCCTAGCCTTGTATGACTCTAGACATCCTCACCTGCAGATTAAAAGAAGGTGTCGTGTGTGTGTCCCCATGGTTTTTTTTACAGTGGCCCCAGAGTTTCTTGTGCCATTAGTGGACATCACCTGCCTGCTTGGGGACACAGTGATGCTGCAGTGCAAAGTCTGCGGGAGACCCAAACCAACGATAACCTGGAAAGGACCGGACCAAAACATTCTTGACAATGACAACAGCACAGCCACTTACACGGTGTCATCCTGGTAAGCTCCTGCCTGTGGATCCCAACATAGCTCCTGATGGTCGTGTTATCCTCAAATACGGCACCAGCCTGGCTACAAGATTCATTAGGGTGCAGTTAATTAAGTCTGGCATGGCACGTGCAGCAAACATTGGCTGGAAAGGGTCAGGTTTTGGAGCTGGGGTAGCTGTATTTGTTTCCCAAGCTGGTGTGGGGTATAACCACAAAGTGCTGCTGGCAGACGTGAGGTTGCTCCCGTTGACTTCCTGAGCCAGCTGCAAGCCAGAAGCCAGAATATTTACAACCCATTAGTTTGGCTAGTATTGCCTCTGCTAGGGCTTCTCTGCTTGAGTTTGATGCCGTGATCTCCTTTGGGAGTCAAGCAGAGCAAGCCCTCACCAGCTTGAAATACCCTTCTCACTGGGCATTTTCTCATCTCATTGGCAGAGGTAGGGTTTCAGTTTTCCTGAGCCTTTCCTCAGCTGTTCCTAAAAAAGCCCACATGTGCTCCTGGGAAGGCTACATCTGGCTGTGCTTGGACAGAAAGATGCTTGTCATTATGTTCCTGGCTTGGCTAGCACAGAGGAAAACTCTCTTTACAATAAGCACTGGGAAGATTCAGAAAGATCTGGAGTTGAGTTCAGGTCAGGAAACAGCCTGCTGCTGGATGCTCATCTGCAGCTTATATAAGCAATTTGGGCCAAACTGCAGTGGAAATCTCCAGGAGGCAATCTTTCATTTGAACTTTTCAGCACTTCTGGCTCAGGCTGAAATGAATCCAAGGAGTACAAAGTCACTGAAACTGAAAAAAGAACACTAAGAGAGAAGGGATTTTACATGTTCGATAAAAGAAACCCTTACATCTGATCAAGAGCTTCCTTCAGAGACCATTGGCTTGTGCAGCTGCCCCAGAGCATCCAAAACTGTCTTTAGCTATTGCTCAGTACATCTCCTAGTGCCTTATCTTTAGCCTCTGGCTGGGCTTGGGATGGGGGGATATTTCCATGCAGGGTTCTGGTTTTCATCACAGTCCTCTGCCTGTTGGCTCCCTGTGCACCATCAGCACTTGTATTGTCTTGTTACTCAAATACTCTTCCCAGTGAAGACACTGCCTGCCAAGCAGAGGCCCAGCGGATCAGTGGCTCTTACAAATCTTGCTGGCATGAGCGTCTGGATTTCAGGGAGAGGGGATATTTCTGTCCTGTTTTAAACCAGCACACTCAGACCAGCAAAAGCTGCAGTGTCCAGACAGTTATCCCAGCAACCATGTCCTTCTGCAGTTCCCAACGGATTAAGGATTCAAGAACTAGCCTACTTTTGCCATCAAGGGAACTTACTGTTGGCTCTAAGCTTGGTCTCCAGTACAGCTAAAACAGTTAAACAAGCAAAATCCTTTAATTCAGGCTAGCTCCCTCAAACTGCATATTGGAGACTGAAGTGTGCAAACAGCAGTGACTATGAACAGACCTGCTATAAATTCATGAGACTCCACAGAGCTGTTTATTTTCTCAGATTGGCCCAAAGACGGAGTGTGTCTCACGAACTCAGTGCTGTGCTCTTTATCCCTGGCTGTTATGAGATGTCCAGCCTTCCAACTGGGGCCCTGGCAGCAGCGTCAGATCAATGGCATATGCCCCAGGGGTCTGAAGCTCCCTGGAAATGTCACCCTGTGCTGTGAGACTGCTTCCTGCATCTGTGGGAAGCCCAGTTTGTCTGGTGTGTGTTGGGCTTCACTGCAGAGGCACAGCAGCTCACCATCTCCCAAGACAGGAAAGATGTGTTTGGGAAAATCTTCCCAGATATCAAGAGTCTAAGCATCCAGCTCTGGACAGGCACAGGCAATGTTCAGCTCCTGGACTGCTTGCTGCTTGAGTGATCCTTCACATCTCCTCCTAGGCCACAGAAGACATGAGGATTTGCGGGGCAGGCAATTTGGACCAAAGGTTTGCTCAAAGGTTTCATTAACAGCCAAATCCTGACATATGGAGGGGTTGTATTTGGCCACCAAATTGCTGGAGGAATGTTCCTTCCATGAGTTGACAGGATTTGTGTGCACGTGTGTTTGCAATAGGGCAGGACAGGAACTATATAAAAACCATTAGCAAGTGAGGCAGTGCTTTTAACTGGGGCTTCCTGCATCCACAGTGACTCGGGAGAGCTCACCTTGAAGATCTGCAACCTGATGCCTCAGGACAGTGGCATCTACACCTGTGTGGCAACAAATGAACATGGAACTGCATCAACCTCTGCAACCATCAAAGTCCAAGGTAGCACACCTGACCTTACACGTGGGATTTTTCCTGTGTGTGGTCCCTTGGTGGGGGCTGGGAGCACACAGGAACAGCCCGTCCAGAGGCAGCCAGATGTGGAGCTGTGCCAGGTGAATTGAGATGTTAAAAGTCGTACAACCATTCCTCAGCCACAACTCCCACTGATGGCTGAAGGCTTTGCATACTCCTTGTGCTTGATTAAGACATCTGACCGTAAACATCACATTTGGGAAATGAAAATGCACTGGCACTGGTTCAGCTCCTGCATCCTGCTCATAGTGCTGCCTCCCAGGAGCTCAGTAAGGTCGGCCAGGGGAAGCTCAGCTCCCTCGGGCAGCTGAGTCCCTGGGGGAATGATGCCCCAACTGACTGCAGGAATCTGGCTGGGCTTTAGAATCTGCCTGGAGTAGGAGGAACTGGGATCCAGTGACACTGATTTTCTGCCTCCCTTTCTCTTAAGGGGACAGAAGAGGTGAGAGTAAGATTTGGCCTGGGTGAAATTTCTTTGGGGATTCAACTTGGAGACATGTCTCCAAGCCTGAATTCTCAGCACTGTAATTAGACCCATCTAATTGTAATGAATATGGAATAATGAGTTGATGCTCATTGCCTCCAGCTCTGAGAGAGAGATGAGAGGTGCCAGCTCTGTTGAAGGGGATGGTCCAGAGATCAATGTCTAACTGAAGAGTTACAGATGCAGCAATGTTACAAGCATTTAAAAGTTGATTTGTTTGGTCCCATAAACCACCCTAGACATCCAATTTCCCCAGTTTATCCAAGGAAGTCAGTGGCTGCACTAATTACTCCTATGCTGAAGGGAGCCCTAAGCAAAGCACAGAAGGATTACTAGTCATTTGTCAATCTGCTCCCAAGCACACAGAGCGCCCTGCACACAGAAGAACTCTGAATGCCTTGCTTGTGTCATTTTGGGGCATTCAGTGGTAACTGATTCCTCACCTGCTGCTTACTGAAGCCCCTCTACAAGGTGCAGCTGCCCCATAGTGACCTGATGTACCTGATACACCTGGATCTTCAGAAAAAGAACTAGCACTTACTGACGTGATGCTGGACTTGGTATTGTTTCCTCTTCCCAAGGTGTGCCAGCTGCCCCAAACCGCCCCATTGCTCAGGAGAGAAGCTGCACCTCTGTGATCCTACGCTGGCTACCCCCATCCAGTACAGGCAATTGCACCATTTCAGGCTACACCGTGGAGTACAGAGAAGAAGGTAAGTGGTGTGAGCTGTGCTTGCTGGCTGTGAGAGTGAGAACAAGGTAAGTTTCCTTTATGACACAACAGGTCCCAAAAGCATTCCTATCACCACTGGCATGCCACTAATTGTGGCTTACAGATCACAGAGTCTAAGGCAGAAAGAAGCCCTTCTATCATGCAGTTCAGCCTCTCATATATTACAGCCCTTTCTGTTTCCTCTGGTCACTTACCACAAGTAAAGTGTGCTACGCTAAAACATATGCATACCTGAGGCATCCTTTTATCAATTGCATTCTACCACCATCCTTTCTGGTGAGTGCTTCCCAGAAATGCAAAACCAAATCAGCTTCATTATTTTTTTCATCTGGATAAAGTTGCAGATCCCTGCATGTTTTTCAAGCTCAGCTCTGAAATCCATTTGTTCTTAAATCAAATCATCATTTTCCCCTGAAAAATTAGCTAGATATTAAATGCACTGTTTTCTCAATGTGCACAGGCATGTGCTCTTGAAAAGGGCATTTGAAATGATTCGCATCTCTTTTTGCATTCTTTCTGCAAAGGTGTGAGGGTCCCTGGGCAGTAAACCTTGCCTTAGGTTTATGGCCTCTGTTTTTTCCCCTTCATCCTTCAAAAAAATCCTACCCCATTTTATTAAGTGTGCAAACCTAATCACTCCATCATATTATTGCCTTCTCCTAGTGAATATTCTCCCCTGACCCTCACTGTGCCATCAGTGTGACTGGCATTTTTGTAAAAGAATAAAAGCCCCTTTGTTAACAACAACCCCTAAAACAAACAGCAAAAAAACCCAGCAGTGTTTTCAGTATTCCTCCCACTTCAAAGGTAAAACTGACTCTTGTAAAACCAACCATGACCTTGTGAGACCTGGCAATCAGAATTTGTCCACAGGACACCCACAATAAATGGGTCATGGTAAATAATGTAAAGGTTAAAGGCCCTGAACTTACTAAAATAAGATAAAATTTTATCTATTCTTGAAGAAATCACCATCTGTGACAGGGCTCTGTGCTCCAGGGGTCCTTTTCTGTTCTCTGACCCTTTACCAATAAGTATTGCTCCTTTGGTTGCCGCAGGTTAGGCAGTGGCTGGGTTTGTTTCTGACAGGAGCAGAAACACATGACAGAGTCACACATATCTTTGCTGCAATTCTGCTCATCTGCAAGCTGCCCGTGCTAAGCCTCAGAAAGCTGGTTCTCCTCCTGCAGCTGCAGCTTTCACATCTTCATCTGAAAAAGCATTTGCGTTGCACTGACACCCTGTCTCAGCTTCATCTCCCTTGACCATGGTTTTGGGGGGTTTTGCAGTATTTCTGCTACTGTTTCTCTCATAGTAGAGCTGTCATTAAATCATCCCTCCACTTCTGTCTTTTCACACTGCCCTGAGACATTGCTTGTAGCACACAGCCACAGCTAAAGTGCTGGAGAGATCAGCTTGTCCCTCGGCTGAGCTTTTGCCATCATTATCAGTCAACTGAGGGGCATTTCCTTCTTTGCTCATTTAGCCAGATGGGAAGGTGGCTGCAACACATAATAGCTTCCTGTGATCCATTTCTGGTTTAACTGTCTGCTGTAACATTGCCTCTTAAAACCCCTGTAGATTTTACCCTCCCAGGGTACTGCCTAAGTTGGGCAGAGAAAGCCTCGGCCCTGAGCTCACACAGTGAGTGTTTCCCTCAGCTCCCCTCGTCTCCCTCTGTCCGACAGGCTCGCAGGTCTGGCAGCAGTCGGTAGCCTCGACTTTGGACACGTACCTCGTCATTGAGGACCTGTCCCCAGGCTGCCAGTACCAGTTCCGAGTGAGTGCCAGCAATCCCTGGGGGATCAGCTTGCCCAGCGACCCGTCCGAATTCGTGAGGCTCCCGGAGTACGGTGAGTGGGCGCTGCAGGGAGTGGGCGCTCCTGATGCACACAGGAGTCTACCTGTGCCCTGCACAGTGTGTTTTGATGGGTCCTGATAAAAACAGGGATCCCAGACCAACTAGGAATACAAGAAATGGCCTGGGAGATGCTCAGAACCAGCTCCTGCCCCCAAAAAGGATTTTCATGTCTTCACCTCCATCCAGGCTCAGAGCCTCCCTCTGCCACAAAGGTTATTGCAGATTCTGAGCAGGTGCCTGCTTTCTATCCCAAGACTAATTCTTGTCTGTATCTCTGCCCAACAGGGTCCATGTCATGGCTGGTGTCCATCCTGCCTTTCCAGCAATGCCAGCAGCACTAGCAGCTTCTGCTGGGCAGCCCAGCTAGGGGCTGCAATTCCACTTGCAAAATGTCTCTCCTTGAGCAATGCAGCTGGAATGGGAATGCTGTGATGGAGGCAACTCCCAAGTGCTCCAGGAATTTGGGCTACAGCTCACTCTCAACGGTGCTGTGAGCAGAGCCCACTTTTGCCCATGTTTTAGCAGCCCTGGTGTGTAACAAGGTCTGTGACTGGATTGGATAGCCAGTGCTGGATGGAGCAAGAGCTCTAGTCCCTGTCTCTGTGGCCCTTTTCAGCCCAAAATTGCAAGGACAGATTTGAGTCCCCCTTATGCATACCTTCCTCTGAGGAGCTCTGGCATTTAGTGGTCCAGCACACTGGAGCTGTGCCTGAGCAGTATGAAACTGGACTCCTAGTGGTAATGCTTCCTGTCTTAATAATATAGTCTCACATAATTTTAAAATATGCTGTTTATAGTCCACAGCAAACTGTCTTTAACTTTATACCTTCTTGAATATTCTTTGTTCTCTCAAAGACTCTGCTGCTGATGGTGCCACTATTTCATGGAAGGAAAACTTTGACCTTGCCTATGCAGAGCTGCATGAGATTGGGAGGTAATACTAACCCTGCTTATCACTGCAATAAAACACTCAGACAATGGCTTGAAGCTTTGTCCTTGGTGGGGAGTTTAGGTTACTTTTCTAGTTAGCTTGAAAACTGCTGCTCCTTTCAAAGAGCATTGCATATCAGATACTGCTTAAAATACTGACTAAATTCTGTTTTTCAAGATAAGTTCTGATTTGAGAATTGCAGCTTGGCAAACTGGTGAGCAATTAGGCAGCCAAATCTCTGGCAATTGCTATCTTCTCTGTCATCTCTGATTTGAGGTCCTGTTTTGAAGTCATGACAATTTACTGGTTCTGGATAAGCTTAATCTCAAAGACTGAGTTTGCCAAAACACTTGGGCATGTGACTGACTTATCTTTGCTGACTGGGAGGGTGAGTTGAACAGAGCCTAAATAGGAGCTGCTCATGTTGTCAGTCCTTGTATCTCTCCACAGATAACAGATAAGGGGCGTACAAATAATTCGGGTTAGTGCAATTATTTCTTCAGCTCAGATGTCGGAGACAATTCTGGGGCTGAAAGGACAGGAGTCCCTCTGGTTCTGTAGAAAACAGGGATGTATTGCTAAGAGCTCAGCAC
Source organism: Machaerirhynchus nigripectus (assembly GCA_013397975.1). Classification (NCBI taxonomy): domain Eukaryota; kingdom Metazoa; phylum Chordata; class Aves; order Passeriformes; family Dicruridae; genus Machaerirhynchus; species Machaerirhynchus nigripectus. Next base: position 1,462,465 of record VZRQ01007364.1, on the reverse strand, counting down.
ACGGTTTCACTGGGTAGTTTTACTTTCAGGAATGGTACTATGGTCTGTATGAGTTTCCTAAACACTTTCCTGACAGCTTTTTTCTTAATTTCTTACCGTGTGTCTGAAAAAGTGAGACAAAATGGTAGGTTAGTGGTTATTTAACAAGGCTTTTCTTTTAGTTGTTTGAGAAAGTTTGGTCTTTTTAATAAAGCAGCTGGAGAAGGGAGATCCACAGCTAGAATAAAAGCAGATAGGACCTGTAAAAGTGGCAGCAAATTGAACCCAGGGGAGGTTGTTAGAGGATATCAGTATGGCTGCACAAAGCAAAGTGACACCGTTTGCTCTCAGTGTTTGCTAATCCCCAAAGAATCTCTACACCCAGGGTAAGAGATGGAGGGCCTTTGTTGGAAAAGGTTATGAACAACTTGTTAAATCTGATGCCTTGTGAAATACTAATGTGATGAATCAAAAAAACCTTCAAAAATCACTGTTACTGCACTAAAAACTAGGCATGATTTATTCATGAGGCCATTTCATTATTCTGTTTTCTTTATCATTTCAGGGGTCGATTCTCCATAGTAAAGAAATGTGTCCACAAAGCCACCCGGAAAGATGTTGCTGTAAAATTCATTAGTAAAAAAATGAAAAAGAAAGAGCAGGCAGCACATGAAGCAGCTTTGTTACAACACTTACAGCATCCTCAGTACATCACTATCCATGATACCTACGAGTCTCCTACTTCTTACATCTTAGTTTTAGAACTGTAAGTACGTTGAGCGTGGATTCAAGTGTCTGTGTAGGAATCACAGCCCTATTAAAGCCAAGCATAAAGATCACCCTGAGTTCAGCAGGGCAAAGATTTTATTGATTGTGATGTCACATGAAATATCCATTTTCTGCAGAGTTTCCACTGCGTTTTCTTTACGGTAAGCAAGACTCAGGGGGACAAAAAAACCTGCTTTCTACTTGGGTGAAGCTTGGGTAATTTGTCCCACTGAAAAGTACCAGATTTACTTGGGCAGTTTTGTCCACTTTTTACATTTGAGTAAAAGTGTTTCAGCTAGATCACAGCCTACATCATTCTAATGCTTTTTGGTGAAAAGACCTGTGTAGGAGCCATGCTTGCCCCATAAGGAGAAACAACAACCAAAACCCAAAATGCTATGTTATGATATATCCAACAAAGTATATTTGGGCTGTTTGATTGTACAGATAAATAAACTAGGTGGAAAACTTTTATTGGGTTAGTTTTCCCACAGAAAATACTACCAGCTGAAAATGTCAGGGTTTTTTTTTTTTCTGCATTATGTAACCAGCTCTATAAATAAATAGATGAATCCAAATAATTAGGAAGCTCTGTTTCCAAAGGGATTGTCTCTATCTATTGAATCCATCCTTAAGCAAATGAGTTTACTTTAAGACTGTTGCTAAATTTGTCAAGGACTGGAGATAACAATTGAGGATTAATCATTCATTCTACCACTTCCATGGCCCGCAGTATCTTGAGATATCATTAAATACTCATCAGATCTGGCATTTTATTTTCCTCCCTTTTTTAGGTCACCAAGTTTCCATTGCAATTTTGTTTTCAAATATTCACTGTTCCTAGAGATGCCACGTGATGTTTCATGTGCAGGGTTTGGTCTGTTTGTAGGATGGATGACGGTCGTCTCTTAGATTATCTGATGAACCACGATGAACTTATGGAGGAAAAGGTGGCTTTCTATATAAGAGACACAATGGAAGCCTTGCAGTACCTCCACAACTGCAGAGTGGCTCACTTAGACATAAAGGTAAGAACAGAGGAGAATGATGCTGTGATTCCGTGCCCTGGAACACAGAGTTCCCAGCTGTGCAGGCAGGGAGGAGGTGCAGTCTGTACCCCAAGGAGATGATCACTAAATGGACAAGCTGTTGATCAGAGAAAGGAGTTACTGACCTGCAGAGCCAGGTGTTTGCCTTCAGACAAGAAATACATCTTTTCCCTTGACTCTCTGGTTTGTTCCCAAGGGCTTTCTGGATTTAATGAAGGAAAACGAGGATGTCTGAGAGACAAGAGTGAGATGTCACTAGCACCTGACTGAAGGGAAACTATGAATTATTCTATGGAGTATGGTTTGGGCTCACACTGCACCAACTCATCCGCCAAGCTTCCTGAGCAGAGCTAGCTTGTGCCCAGGCAGTTCAGGGCAGGCCAGAAGGAGCCCGTGCCCGCCTCATATCAACAGCAGTGCTCTGGGGAGCCCAGAGCAAGGGGAGGGATGGAGCCAGGGAGCAGGAGGTGGGCAGGGCTGGTGGGGGCAATGGAAAAGGAAAGCAGCACGCTGAATTGTGCTGCAGAGCCTGAGAGGAGAACTGGGTGGGAAATACACCCAGGGAGGGGTTCAGAGGAAGAACAAAGAACAGGTTGCACTGTGGAGAAGAAATTGGGGTATTCTCTAACGTCACACTCAGACTAGTACAGCTCGTACCTGCTTTTGTGAGCACACATGGCAGGAGGCACTGTACTGTCCTGGATTTGGCATTGTACTCCTGTCCTCCCCAGCATCCCAGTCATCTTGGACGACAGAGAATCAGCCATTGAAGCTGTGATCAAGTGTTTCAAGTTTTGTGATCTGCAACACTGATCCTGGTTGCCAGGGATATCAGATAATCTATAACACTTTGCAGACTTAAATGACGATTAAAAATGGAGAATGAGGGATGAATTTAACTTTGTCACATAGTCGACAGTCTAGCTTCAAGGAGATCTATTCTCATCTCTCCAAGCCCCAGGCATGTCAGATGAAGTGATACTTTCATTTTTCCGCTGCCTCTACCCCTACAAAAAAAAAATTCCATTTGTACAGGACCTTATGTGAGAGTTAGACACAAAAGGCTAAATCATCCTGGTTTCTTTCTATGAGATTGTTTGCATTTTTTGCTCTATTTATATGACCTGTCAAAAAGTAGGTATTACTTGGAGGTAAGAAACTGCAATGAATTCTCTGTTTGATCATAAGATACTTCCCAGAAACAAGGTGGGAAGCTAATTTTCTGTGACCTACTTGCAGCTCTCCTGAATGAGGGATGCTGAATAAAGCACCTTTGGTTGCTAAGTGGGTAGCAGGAGATGCACTGGCAGTGACAGCAGACCTATCCATGGACTGTGTTGTCCCGGGATCCTGCTCAAGGATGTGTTGATTTTGTCAATAGACACTGCACAAGAGAAGAGCAAGTGAACAGACTGGAACAGCAGTGTAGTGAAATTTGCTGTATATATATAGCAGTAAAATATGCATGAGAATAAGGGAGAGAAAAAGAGATCTAGAAGGGTGCAAGAAGCACATTCAGAAATTAGCTCAGAGACAACAAAGGAAGGATAATCCATGTTAAGTCCCCAGAACAGAGTATATAGGCAATGCTCAGTATCTCTCACTGAGAGAGAGACCTTAAATACTGAGAGCTGCTGAAACAGAGAGAAAAGCGACAGGGAAGAAATGTAATTGCAGGCTGGCTTGGAAAGCATGACTGTGTCCTGGTGTGTACAGGGGCACACTGGCAGCTCCATGTCAACCCACACCGACAGTAATGGCACACACCAGTCCCGCCCAGGGTATTGAACATTTACTTCATGAAGAACGTTTCTGCTGCGAGTTACGCACTCTTACTTAGCCAGCTGTCATCTGAACAAATGGAATCTAAATATACTGATCATATATATATATATGTCTAATTAAAATTTAAAAATCCATCAATGCTCTTAATCTGGAGAGATTAGTTTGGGAAAATAAACTGTAAGTATTTGGGACAAAGTGCAAAATCCCAGTGCGTTGCCCTAGTGCAAAAGAGGATCTTGTCATTGCAACTGCAGCATTGATCTGAATTTAGAGCAAACAGCTGAGCTGGTTCTTTATCATTCACTCTCCTGATCTCTACCTTGTACATCTAATTAGGTGCAAGTTTTGATTGGCTATTAAATATAAATGAAACCTACGCATTCTATTTGCCAAAATATAGTATGATTAATTTTTTATCATTATCTTTTCAACAGCCAGAAAATCTGCTCATTGATTTAAGAATCCCGGTGCCTCGTGTCAAGATCATTGATTTGGAAGATGCTGTTCAGATCACAGGTCATTACCATGTCCACCACCTCCTTGGAAACCCGGAGTTCGCAGCCCCTGAAGTTATCCAAGGCCTTCCTGTCTCCCTGAGCACGGATATCTGGAGCATTGGGGTCCTCACCTACGTCATGTTAAGTGGTGTCTCTCCATTCCTGGATGAAAGCAAAGAGGAGACTTGTATCAATGTGTGCAGAGTGGATTTCAGCTTCCCACACGAGTACTTCTCTGATGTGAGTCACGCCGCCAGGGATTTCATCAACGTTATCCTCCAGGAAGACTTCAGGAGAAGGCCGACGGCAGCCACTTGTTTACAGCATCCATGGCTGCAGCCGCACAATGGCAGCTATTCCAAGATCCCACTGGATACCTCCCGCTTGGCTTCCTTCATCGAGCGCCGCAGGCACCAGTACGACGTGCACCCGGTCCCCAGCGTCAAGAGCTTCCTGTTGAGCAGGATGAACCCAGGCACGTAGTGCCTCCATCCATGGGATCCTACGCTGCTGGTCCTGAGCCGGGTGCCGGAAGCACCGCCGGGACACACAGATCTGTCTGTACATATCCCATGTTTGGCGTCTGCGTTCCACCAGCTGCAGAGTGGGAATCACTGCGGACACGGCAATGGGACCAAGGCAAAGCGGGTGACAGCAGCGGGGACACGCTCCCTCTCTTGGGACACGTGGTATTGTCACATCCACTGCCAAAAAAGGACTGCAGGAAGCAAACACCGACTGGGAACGAGAGCCAAAATTGCAGTTGCCTTAATCTTTGTGAGGCAGCCTTATAAGAAATCCTCTTGATCTTGCTGAACTGATTTCAAAATGTACAAAATATTAGGAGTAGGATACTGGGGGGAGTGAGACCAGACTGAGCTTAGCACGTACTACAGAACTGGACCGGTCAGTTTTTGCTGAAATCATTGCAAGCCTGTCCCAGGTTATCAGTCAGATTTCTCATGCCCCATATGCCTGGGTCTGCCATGATTTCAGTGGGGACTTTGCCTGCATAGGACATGCAAGATCAAGCTCCAGTCACTGCTGGATCAGCTCCCGTGGTGGCGTGGCTTAGGTACACTCCTGATGCGTGGTAGTGCTCAAACCAAAATCCTCCACTGAGCCCCTCCTTGGGCTTTCTGCTGAGTTAAGTCAACGTGCAGCACCTTTCGGAGCTACGATTAAGGCAATGAATTCATTGGAGCATGCAGCTGGTTCTGACTAAGCACAATGGGACTATGGTGGGTTTTTTAAAAGCATTTTATACGCATTGTACAGAAATCTTTTGCAAAACCTGTGCATTGAGAAAAAGCAGAGTCCAATTTTTGCAGTATCTGTAAACTAAATGATGATGGTGATGACAATTTTTTCTATCACAGGTTTTCAGTATACATATATTGTATCATAGATATAAATATATATAAATATAAAGGATCCTGTTCCACTCCTAGCTTCAGAATTGTTTGGCCCAAAGTCCATCTAAGCCTTTCAGAGTGCAGTAGGAGTGATGAGTTCATTCTTGTGCTTACAGCTTGAAAATTTTTTTCAGTGTTTAAAGTACGTCATTTGTTTCACTTCCAAACTTGTAAATATCTCTCAGCCACCATTAGCACCTCATAACCAAAGCATTCATGAGGATATTTTTATGTCCAAAGCCTAACTGTAATAAAAAAAGAATATTTGCAATTAAAACATTTCTCTCTTGCAAGCCGAGTTGCAACATCATCATATTGATGTTACAGTGACGGAGCCAGCCTTAGGTATAACCAACATAGCGAGTCTGCAGTGACAAATCAGCAGTTTGTAGGTTGGCCAAATCTTCCTTTCCAGAAATGGGAATGGAAGGGGAAACCAGCTGGGGCTTCCCCGTCCTACTGCCAAACCACAAAGCTCCACAGCCTTGAGGGGTTATGATCAAAGAGATTTTTTCCCCTGGCATGCGGGGACTTTGCCTCGGTGCTGAGTACCATTTGTGTGCCTGTAATGGGAAATGGCAGTTGTTACCAAAGGTTTTCCTAAGGAAAAGGGCTTGATCTGACCACGTGTACTCATATAGACTCTCTTGTAAGGGAGAGAGTCAAATCTCATTTACCATCCAAGTAACTGCACTGTGAGCCTACAGGAGCAAGCCCTGTCTCTGCCAGTGGGTGGTGGAGACACCCTGCAAGTACTGTTAAATTCTCAGGGCTCTGATAGCCCTTTTTTGATCCACCTCCAAGCTCAGTTTCACAGCAGGGAGGAGACCTGGCCCTTTTCTTTGTGCTTGCTCTACCACTACACCAGAGTGGTCAGTATTTTGTTAGTGGACAAGAGAAGAGGCACAGCAAAACCCCTCAGCGCTCAGCACCGAGTGTGTGCAACAATGAACAGCCCTTGAGATCGGGAAGCCGCAGGCAGAAGGGTGAGTCCACGTGCCTCAGCAGAGTCAGAATCTCCACTTCTGTGGGAGATCTAACACAGGGAGGGAGTTGTGGAAAGGTTTGAAAGAGACAGAAGGTTAAGCTTTTTGAATCATCTAGAACATATCTCAGTTCCTCCCTAGAACTGCAGCTGATTCTCTAAGCGATCCAGCTGCACCTCTTAGATAAAGACCAGACTCTCATTCTGAGCAGCAGTGCAAAGTATGCAATTTCTTAGCAACTGAATATAGACAGCAGTCAAGGGGGGTCTTTACCACCAGCCTCAGGTACTTTCTCACTACAGGACTGTCTGTAATTCTTCCTATTTGTCAGAGCTGGCTCTTTGTGCTGTGATTGTGCTGCCCTTAAAAAAATGTTCGTGGAAGTGTGGTCTGTAAAACCCACAGCTTTTATAAGGCCCATGGATACAGTTTAAGCCACAGGCTTTTTGCTTGGCATTAATACAAACAAATTCTCGTGTATCACATGAAATTTGGAGTTATGTAACATTTTGTTTTCCTACTTCCTACATTCATATGTCAAACTACAACAGCAGGCACTGTGGATACACGGGGGAAAAGGTGGATTGCTTAAAGTAATATTTAAGCCTCTCATTACTATCAAATAACAGAAAAGAAAACCCAAAAGGCTGAAAGAGGGAGGATATATGTTTAGGTATTGGTGCTCAAAATCAAAAAAGACTCCTTGTTGAGAAAGCTGGAAGTGCTGAACTCTGAAGAATTTGAATGTTCTGGGGTTACTTTCTTCTGTGGTTTTGCTTTTTCCGTATTCATGTTGGAGAACGCCTCTTCCCGGGTACTGCTCTTCTTAGATCATGTTCAGGAATACTTGAACAAGTTAAAACTTCCATATAACATTTGTGATTATCAACCGTCCTTGCTTTTTATCTCAAAGATTTCCTTTGCCTGAGTAATACCAAGTTGACATGAAATGCTGCCATATGATTAATATGGCGGAAGTATCCTGACTTTGCTCTTTCAAAGTCTTTTCAAGCCAACCTGTGGTGCCTCTGCAGATACAACAGGTCCTGTAACTCTGCTGAAAACTGTAACTCCATTGTAAAGAGATTACAAAAGCTCAGTAAGTAGGCCTGGAGTGCACCTGCTGGGTGAGAAGCACCACAGCCAACCCCCTGTGTAGCATTCTCCAACCACTGGATTTTTTGGTGCATGAAATACTGCCTGTAACAAACACAGTTTCTCAACAAAGCTCCCCAGAGAACATCTGACCCCAAGGGGAAGATTTCCATCTGCAGCTGCACCACTCAGGGTGTTCCCAAGACGGCCAAGTGAAGGTGTGGTGATAGCTGCACCCTTTAGCTTCTCCAGCAGCTTCCAACCATCCAGGATGGCCAACACGAATACAGACAACAGTGCACCACAAGCTCTGTGTGGAGTGCCACTGTGCACACAGCCACCACCTTCAGACACCTCCACAGTGTTCTTAGCCTGCTTTGACGTCAAAGGGTGGCTCAGTGTCCCCAGGTGCTGGGTGACAGGAAGGCAGCAGCAAACGTGCTGGTGACACAGAGCCCAGAGGACGTGGTGACACGGAGGGCTCCTTATTTAAGATGGCTTCGTTTAATGAATGTGCAGTGAGAAACTCACTTGCCTCTCTCTCCACTCCACTCGGAGCAGCCAGGCCAGGGCAGGAATTCTGCTGGCTGGTGTAACACTCTCAGCCCCCATCAGGTGTCCAGGTACTTGCTGCCCAGTGGGAGGCCCCACCTCCCCCACAAGCTGCCAAGCCCCCTGTGCATGGTACTACAGGGGTGACACACAGCCAGTCCAGGGTTCTAGACTTAGCATTTTAAAGCAATCCAGGGTTTAAAATTTATAAAATGTCTCTCTCTTCTCAGTAATACCAACAAGTTTTGTTAAGTCTTACTGCCCTTTCATTTTAAAAGACTATGGATTGGGTTTTTTCCAGTAACATGTATCTTTTTACTTGGAAGTTAATGCTGAGACAAAGTCTGTGCCCTCAACTGACCCTGAGGCTGAGGCTTCAGTGGAGTTCATTCGCATTTCTGACAATGCTGTTAGGCCTGTGCTACAAATACTGTACATAAAGGCTGAATGCAGAACCACACATTATAACCTGACTATATATAACCCTATTTTAATGCCCTTGAAATGAGGGGACTGTGTCAAGTAAACTGGGATAGTATAAAATTCAGAGACAGATGTAAAGGCTCCTCTGTGCACATAAAGGACTAACAGATAATTTACATGCACAGGGGCTCGCCACCTTTTTTTGTTCTTGTTCCTTTCACAGCAGAGGTGGATTCTCCTCTAACACAGGGCTTGAGTTTATGTTTGAGCTCATTCACTCACGTCCCATCAGAAAATGGTGCTTTCCCAAGGAAACAAAATAAAATCCCATTTTCTTAGGCTGACTGCACACTGCCATCAAGTGATGTACTCTCGTTCTGGGATCTGTATAGTGCTGAGTGTTTCCATAGCGTCAGGATGCTGAATGTTTGCTGTAACTGTAGTCTTTATTATGGAGCTAGTGAAAAACCAACATCTTCTCTACTCAAGCCATATTTCACCTTCATGTCCTACTTCTGATGCTGGTGCTTTTACTTCTCTTTCTACCAAACTGTTCAACACTGCTCTGCCACTGAGGTCAATTTGCTGATAACTTTCGGAAAGAAAACGCAGTAGCAAGTGCAAAAAAAAATATTAAATCTCAGACTTATTCACCGAGATAAGAGCAAACTGTTGGAACATATTGATGCTTTTCAATTTTAGCAACAATCCACTGAAGGAGGAAAAAAGAAACAGTATTGCTAACAGCTCAGAATTTTCAAGGTGCAAAGTAATTCCACAGCCTTAATTATTTCAGTGTATTGCTGGTCTGCCTTAAATGTATCTTCAGTTTTATTGCAGATTTCATTTTGTATGCACACAATGTTGGTTTGTAAAGGCAGGTTTGTAAATATTTCCTTTGTAAGTCTAATCACTCATGTGTATTGTTGTGAGGTGACTACTTGCTGTCCCATGTTGTTGTTACTATACTGCAGTATATATGATCATCTAGAGATGTAGCTTCGACCTGTACATCTCCTGTCCTTGCATTCCCATAAATAGAGTATACTAACAACTCAGTTTCTGGGCTTTTTTTGATTAAATAAAATTATTCAGAGAAGACCGGGTCAGTCTTATTTCATACGAGTGGCATCTTTCTGAGTGAGGCCCTGGAGACTCGGGGCTGGCTGAGGGCTTTATTCAGCTCATCTTTTCCGGAGGGATTCCTCAGGAGGAACCAGCCCGCAGGATTGTCACCCTGAGTGCATCCACCGAGCGGCCTTTTGGGAATCACCCCTGGAGCCGACGAGAAACCCTCGGGTCCCATCAAACCCTCCGTGCACCGGCGGTTTCTGCTTTCCGGGGGAATGGGCTGGCGGGAGAACTGGGAATCCTGGAGGGGGGAACGGGCCTGGGGGAGCAGGGCCGGGATGGCGCAGCTGCGGCCGCCGCCGCGGGGAGGGGATGCGGGACGGGGCGCACGGATCCCGGGGTGGTGCTGGGCAGTCCCGCCGCGGGGAGGGGATGCGGGACAGCCCACACCGACTCCCCGCGTGTCACAGTGTCCCCGCCCCGCGCCCCTCCCGCTCCGCATCATCTCCGTGCGCCGGGCCGGCGATGGCGGCGGGGCCTGAGGGGGCCGTGGCGGCGGCGCTGAGCGCGGCGGGCGCGCTGCGCTTCGGGCACTTCGTGCTGAAGAGCGGCCGCGCCTCCCCCGTGTACATCGACCTGCGCGGCCTCGTGTCCCACCCTCGGCTCCTCCGACAGGTGCGGCCGGGGAGCCCCGGGACTGCCCGGGCCGGGCCCCACGTGTGTCCCTGGCCTTTGCGGGCTGGCGGGTCCCTCACGGCTGAGGGGGAGCGGCGCACGGCAGCGCTGCCGGGGCTCTCCAGGGCCGGGACCCCGCAAGGTCGGCTCTCGGGTCGTGTCAGGCAGAGAGGTTTTCATTGATTCAGTCACGTTCGCGCCAGCCTGGCTCTTACAAAGCGTTTGGTTTTCCTTTTCAGGTTGCAGGACTTCTTTTCCAGGCAGCCCAAGATGCGGGTCTGGAGTACGACTGTGTGTGCGGGGTTCCCTACACGGCGCTGCCGCTGGCCACCATCATCTGCTCGGAAAATCAGGTTCCAATGCTTATACGGAGGAAGGAAGGAAAAGACTACGGTAAAGCCTTCAAATCAAGAGTTTGCAACTTACCTTGTTTGGGAAATGACTTGGTGTATTTGAGGTTCTTCTGTAATGCACAGCATCTCCGCTCCAGGTTAAGGTTACCACTGCAATTTAAGAAGCAGGTCCTTTCCCCCCTGAAGCAAACCTCCCGGAGCATCCCAGCCTGATTAGCCTCTCCCAGCTGTTAAGCTGCAGCTTTAGTCCCGCTCTAGATTTGGAGACTCTTGAAGGGTGTTTTATGTTTCTTTGGTTTTGTTTGTGAGAGTTTGTTTCTTTTCTTTAGCAGCGTCTTTTTTTTTTCCTCCTTGTTACCATTGCCGTGGTTCTAGGTTAGAAGCCCCATCCAGAAATGAGAATTTATAACTCAAGTTCTCCAAGATGCTGAGACCAGAGCCACATTTGCTCTTAAACAGAACTTTTTGCATAGTGACTCTGAAAGGAACCTTTCTAGTCTCTTCTTCTTTTATCTCTCAAACCCCTTTTTCTTTCATTATTCTATGGTCCTCTAATCAATGAGCCAGGTAAGCTGCAGTCCCTTCTACTCAGTGAACCATTTATTTGTGATAAAGGAAGAGGGAGAGCAGACTGAAGCATTAACCTGCCATATAACTGGGTTTCTACACATCCTCTTCCAACAGCGTCTAATTAGAAAGTACCCTTGTCAAAACTAAATGCTACTCCTGTGTCAGGCAGTGGGCCAGGCATGGAAACATTTGCTGTTCCTTGTGAAGCACAAGCCAGTTGTGACAGCGATTAGCTGCCCTGGGAAAGCCGGGCATCCTTTATCGTTGCCCCCCAGGAGGTCTTTCATGGATGTGTGCCTGTTGTTAGTTAGGACAAAGGCACTTGAGGCTTTACTCCTTCTAATTGTTCCAACAGGCATATTAAGCACTGAGTGCTGCCTGTGGAAAACGGGACATGCTGAATAGTGCAAATAACTTGTCTGCCTTAAAGATGTTTTAAATAGCGAGAGAATAATGTTCTAAGTCTGAGCTTTCAAGTCATGATGGTAATAAACTTCTGGAGTCATCTTACACATTTGAATTCGTGCTGTTAACAGTGTGTTGGTTTTGTTAATGGAACATAACTTCTGGAAACATAAAGCAGTGTTTTATTAGCTTGGAGAAGTAATAGTCTTTACAAATTGAGTTACAGGTCAGTGAGTGAGCTGTGGTAAGAACTGTGATAAGTGGTATCATCTAATAAAGTTTTGATACTCTAAGGCTTTTTTGGGTTGTCCAACCTTTCTTAATTTGGTGGAGTGTTTGCTTTTTATTTTTCAGGTACTAAGCGGATGGTGGAAGGCACCATTAATCCAGGACAGACATGCCTGATCATTGAAGATGTGGTAACAAGTGGGTCCAGTGTACTGGAAACTGCAGAAGTTCTTCAGAAAGAAGGATTAAAAGTCACAGATGCCATAGTGCTGTTGGACAGGGAGCAGGGTGGGAAGGCCAGGCTAGAGGAACGTGGAATTCGCCTGCACTCTGTGTGCACCTTGTCTGGGGTGCTGGAGATTCTCCAGCAGCGAGGAGAAGTGGCTGCTGAGATGGTTGAAAAGGTGAAGAAATTCATTCAGGGAAATATGTTTGAGGCAGTGGCTCAGAATGGTGCTGCACCTGTGAAGAGACTCTGCAAGGAGCTGAGCTTCAGCGCCCGTGCCCAGCTGCCAGGGGTGCATCCTATTGCAGCCAGGCTTCTCATGCTCATGGAGAAGAAGCAAACAAACTTATGTCTTTCTGCTGATGTCACCAGCCCCAAGGAGCTGCTGCAGCTAGCTGCCACCCTGGGCCCCAGCATCTGTATCCTGAAGACTCATATAGACATCTTGAATGATTTCACCCAAGAGGTAGTAAAGGAGTTGAGAACACTTGCAGATCAACATGAATTCTTGATTTTTGAAGACAGGAAGTTTGCAGATATTGGAAACACAGTGAAACATCAGTATGGAGGTGATTATCATCAACCTGGATTTACTATAACTTTGCTGCTGGTGCGTGTAGCTGCAGTTCTGGTACAGGTTGCCAGGAAAGAGCGTGGAATCTCCAGCCTTGGGAAATACTCAAGGGGATAAGACCCTGAGCAATCTGACCTAGTGTTGAAGTTAACCCTGCTGAGAGGGCACAACCTCCTGAGGTCCCTTCCAACCTAAACCTTTTTATGAATCTGTGGTTGTGCTCAGTAAGTACTTCTGAGTAGCTGTGTGCCGTGAGAAACTGCAGCCTGGCTTCTTGAGGCAGCCTGCTATTATTTTATTGCTTGTATGCCCAGCATGGCTTTCCTTTGATTCTCCATCTGCAGCTGTAGAACTGCTGTTATCTTTTCCTGATCCCTATGTCCCATATGATCTGCATGCTGTCTGAGAAGATAGCACCCGTGACAGCGGATTCTGGGCTACCATAAATGTCTCAGTGAACATTGAAGGTGAGACACTAACAGGTGTTAGTGAAAAGTAAACTGAGAGATTACACTTTGTGGTTAGGCAGCTGTCAGAACTGTCTGATGAGACTGAACTTGTAACTGTCAAGCTTCAGCAGTAAGACTGTCTTTTAAATATGTGAGTGCTTTAGTGTGCAGCTGTTTTTGTTTAACTTGTGCTTCCTGTTTAACACGTTTCTGACGACTCTGTGCCTGTGTCTTCCTGTCCATGTTCTCAGGTGGTGTGTTCAGAATCGCGTCCTGGGCGGACATCGTCAATGCCCACGTGGTTCCAGGCTCTGGAGTTGTGAAAGGTCTGAAGGAAGTAGGTCTTCCTCTACAGCGTGGCTGTCTCCTGGTTGCTGAGATGAGTTCCCAAGGGTCCCTTGCCACGGGTGAATACACAAAAGCTGCAGTAAGTAGGCAGTCTTGTTTTTGGGTTAAAAGCTTGTCAAGTGTGACAGAGAGGTTTTATGTGTTTCTAATATTTGCACTTCCAAAAGTCCCTCCAGCTCTAACTACTACAGGTGTTTGTTTTTTCCTTGGAGACTCGGGAATGTGACAGTGTGGTGTTTAAAGGTTGCAGCTGTCAGGTGGTCAGAGTTCACACTTGGAATTCTAGTACAAGTTCCAAGTTTGCTATTAGCACCCGCCGCTTCTTCTTTTTTCTTTCTTTAAGCAATGAGTTTCTAATTAGTTTAAATTCATTTGTGGTATTACTTATAACTTAGAAAGAAACATAATATTCACTTTCCTGCCAGAGGGAAGCAGTGACTTTGCACTGGGAAAGCAGGAGGTGTTTCATAGCCCTACCTTGCACAGCTTAAAGTGTCAGAGGGTGGATGAGAAACAGGTTGCTAGGCCAGCTGAGTTTTAAGTATATAATTTGTAACTGTTCACTGATCTTTTTCAGGTACAGATGGCTGAAGACAACCCAGATTTCGTTTTTGGATTCATATGTGGGTCTAGAGTTAGTAATAAACCAGAATTTCTTCACTTAACCCCAGGAGTGCAGCTGCAAACTGGAGGTAACTTTTTCTAAAATATTTGTAGTCTGTTTGTAAGTACAGAAGTGATCTAGTCTTCAGTGAAAAAGTGGCTTCTGAAGAGGGTTTGGATGCTGATTCTCATCTGGGAGGAGTCTGTTTCCCACTAAGGGCTGTCTTCCATATTTCTGGGTATGCTGATCCCTTTCCCGGGAGCTCTGGAAGGCAACCAGCAGGCTGTGCAACCTTTTTTCTTGTTTTGAGGTCTGTGCATACCATAAAGCACATTCCTGAAAACATGTAAAATGTCTTCAGATAGGTGTTAGATTAGATGTGAAAGTATTCAGTAGGAGTAAGAAAAAACCTAACAAATAGAGAAGTCCAGCTTAAACACTTGGTATTGATACAGATGCAGTATCAATGAATTGACAGTCTTGTGCTGACTGAGGAGATCATCACTGAAGCAGATAGGGCAGATTTGTTTCTCTGCAATACTTAACTCTTAGCAGACCTAAACTGAAATCACAAGCTTTTACATTAACATCTGGGGGTTTTGCCTGTTTTAAGAAGGCTGAGGCTTATTTTAGTAATTTTGATTGATACTTCTTTGAGTAGCTGTTCCATCTATTTGTGATTGGTAAACCATGAAAAAGGAGGGTGCTGGCTGTCAGATTTGATCTGTGTTTGTTGGTTGGTGATGCAGTTTCTAGTTCTGTTTGTGGATTGTTAGGGTGAGAGCTGGATCAGGGAACCAAAATCTTTGTTCCAGCACCTTTCTGAAGGTTTTTAGTAAACACAGTTTTGTGCAAACTAAAAGAAAAAAATGGTGCCTGTGTTTCAGGTGATAACCTTGGACAGAAGTACCTAAGCCCCAAAGAAGTTATTGGTGAAAAAGGCTCAGATATCATTATTGTGGGACGTGGCATCTTGGCAGTTTCAGACCGTCTCCAGGAAGCAGAGAAGTACAGGAAGGCAGCTTGGGAGAGCTACTTGAGCAGGCTTGGTATTCCTGCAGAAGACTGAAAACCAGACACTGTCCTAGCCAGTATGCAAAGCTGATGGAGCTGCAACCCTCATGAGAGTTCCAGTTAAATACATGGACACTTCAGCCCATAGAAAACTGCCCTTTTGGAGAAAAATATCTCACCAAGTTGTTTTAATTGTACACACAGAGATCAAATTGTACTTGCCATTGTTGGGGTTTTTTTTGATACTTGAATGTAAGAACCCAGAACTTCATGCTCATGTTTTCACCTTAGTAGGCTTTCTTGTTTGAAGAACGTTGCACAAAACACTCCAAGGGTATTTTTTTGGCTGTTGTTGCCTTTGTTTCTTTTCCCCACCCTCCATTTTTTTCTGGCTGTGGAAATGGTATTTTTTTTATGTTCTTAATAAACTTCACCTGCACACATGATGTGCTGCTCCACCTTCATGGGTTTATTTAGCTCTCCTCTTTACAAGGAGCAAGTGCAGGTTTTAATGCCACACTGTGAAATTGAATTATGTGGTGTTTAATAAATACTTTTTTGCTACCAGTTTCCTTTTCACTGGCTCTATATATCTTTGTTCTGTGGCAGAAGTATCATAAAAAGTTATTCTGGTGTGTCTGTGGCTGCAGGAATTGCTCATGATTCTGTTAACAGAATTTGTCAGAGCAATTAGTTATGTGCTTAATTACAATGGAGCTGTCGATTCCTCTAATAGGAAATAAAAATGTACTTCATTAGACTTTTTGTGACAATAGCTGGAATGCTTCCAGGCTTTACTTTCCACTCTTAATGGTGAATAAGGAGAAATAGTAATATCCTGTGTGATTGGTTTTGATTATAAAATATGGAAGAACCTTAAGTGTATCTAGCATATATGTGGTACAACTAGCAATGAAAATTTTATTGATCAAGAAGTCAAAGACGAGTGCTGATGCAGTTCTGGACTGTTGCTGTTCCAGAGCACGCAGAAAGCGGGGTCTTTCTGTTAATACACTTACCTGTAGACTAGGAAACTGTATTTAGTGAGAAGAGGTTTTTGCCACACGTGCTCGACTTTTCACCAGATCTCTGAAAACAGGAGATGGGAGGGGGCTTTTTTTGATGGGTTTAATTTATGCAGGATGTGTAAGACCAAGGGACAGAGGTTGGGATCTGAGGGCTTTGCCTTACGCCTCATGTGTCAGTGACATAGAGCTCTGTTTCATGACTCAGCTGCTCGTGGGGCTTAAGATGTTGTGAAGAGAGCGTTAGAACCTGGTGTGTGTTATTTTCCTTGTGGTTACCAATTGCTTCAGTAGGCTTATGTATCACACGTGGAGAATTCCATGCTGGGGAAGATGGAACTTGTTGATTATGAGGTATCCTGTTCAGACACCCTGCAACGGACAGTGAGATGGGATAATTCACATCAACTTCTAACAAGTCCCAGTCCTTCAAAGTGAACGGATTTGTTTGCTGTCTCATGGCCTTGAGGCCTGGAGCAGAAAGAAGACTTTGTCACTTAAACCTTTTTGCAGAAAATGACCTTTTCCACCAGAGGGAGCTGAGGCTCCATTCTTAGGGAGTGTTGACGCTTTGGCATTTTTACAGCTTCCAATAGTTTCCAACGATGATACCAACTCTAGAATGAGTTTTCATTAGAATGAAAATCTATATGGTTTTCAACAAGTTACACCCTTGCTCTTGGGTGTATTTAAAACATTTAGATGTCATTCAAACATTTGAAACAGTATTCTAAAATTCATTTAAAACAAATCAGCTGCCTCAGGCTGAAACTCAGCACAGTGTGTTGTTGTGGGCTCGCTGTTAGAGCACAAGCAGAATTTCGTGAGTTCAGTATTTTCCACTAACTCTGCTGAATCGTGTTTGAGCGTGTGGCTGACAGCCATAGAGCTAAATCCCTGAGCAGGCTCTTTGGAGAGTGAGTTTATCAGGCCTCTAGCTGAAAAAATAGCAACTGGATTTGGAAAGATGAATGTGATCTAATAACCAGTTACTTTTAGAGGGTACGTGCAACTCACTTTCTTTACAAAGCAAGTTCTGAGGAACGGATCAATTGGGAAACTTCATTTCACAGTCCTTCTTTGTGCGCTCCAGAAAGAGCTGTGTTCTGGCACTTGGTGTGACACCAGTGCCGCAAACATTTCAATTAGTAAAACAAAAACGTGTTACCTCCTGTATGCATTCTTCTGTCAGAATGATTATAGTAAACAAGTGTGTGCACTTCCTTTGAGGCACCTGAAAGTGATTAAAAATCCATTTCAAATTAAGAACAAATGTTAATTTCCTTGCTTGCCCCTGCTGCTCACATTCATTGCACAGTCCCTGCTGTTGGTCCCAACTGTTCCTAACATGGGAACTAGGTCACAATTTACAAAACTCATTTGCATCATAATATATGAATCTGAAACTCTGCAGTTCATTCTGTGATCTGGTTGAGCCTGTGGTAGAGGCCTAAGGTTATATTTGAATTTCTGGGTTTAATATTATCTGGCAAGGCAGCATTTATATGAAATTGTGATCCTTACCCACTCTGGAGTATGGTTTATAACAGAATGAAAGTAAATACCTCTTTTCATAGTGAACTAAGACTATGACCAAGTGTTGCCAGTGCTTGCAGCAAAAAGCTGCGTGACTTGCTGCTATTTCTGAGCAGCAGTTCCTGAGGACTGTGTGAGACCAGCACAAGCTGGAACCACTAAGGAATTGTTACGTAGCTTTTGATATTTGTGTGTAATTTTCACTCTGTGGTTGTGGGTATCTGTGTCTAGAGAACCCAAGAGTGCTGTATCAAGAGAAGCCAGCGAGGGCACTCAACTCAGTGTAACTGCATAAGTACAGTGCTTTACTCAGACTTAACATTCTTGCAAAATCTTGATAAACCCAGTGCTGAATTAAAACCAGCCAAGTTAAAACTTTTGTCCTTAAAAGTATTATTTGTATGCCACAGTATCAACATTGCTTTATTATTGGTTAACTGACAGGTCATATTAAAGTTTCCATAGCCTAGTCTATGAAAATTTATTTGAAACTTAATCCCAGAAAAATAACTGAATCACTTCCCTTTAAGTTTATGTGGAAAGCTTGTTGCTGTGGATTTTTTTAGTAAGAGACACAAACACTGCATTTAGAGAATAGCACCAAAGGAATGTGAAACACCCAGAGGAAGTTTGTTTTCAGATCTGACTTTTGGAGGTCACTGTCTCAGGGAATGGTCGGTTTTGGAAGGCTTGTGATTGGGCTGTGGGCTAGACACGCGGGATGGTTGGTTTGTTTGTTTGTTTGTTTGTTTGTAATCATGCTGGTGGTTCTTGGTCAGTCTGTACCACAGTGACAAGTACAGCTTTGAATGCTGCAGGAAATTAAAACAGCCTGGTGCCTGATTCAGCTTCAGGTTTTCCTCCAACTCCTTTGGCGGGCATTTGCAGGCTGGGAGAGGTGACCCTACCTGTGCATCTGGGCNGAAAGAAGACTTTGTCACTTAAACCTTTTTGCAGAAAATGACCTTTTCCACCAGAGGGAGCTGAGGCTCCATTCTTAGGGAGTGTTGACGCTTCGGCATTTTTACAGCTTCCAATAGTTTCCAACGATGATACCAACTCTAGAATGAGTTTTCATTAGAATGAAAATCTATATGGTTTTCAACAAGTTACACCCTTGCTCTTGGGTGTATTTAAAACATTTAGATGTCATTCAAACATTTGAAACAGTATTCTAAAATTCATTTAAAACAAATCAGCTGCCTCAGGCTGAAACTCAGCACAGTGTGTTGTTGTGGGCTCGCTGTTAGAGCACAAGCAGAATTTCGTGAGTTCAGTATTTTCCACTAACTCTGCTGAATCGTGTTTGAGCGTGTGGCTGACAGCCATAGAGCTAAATCCCTGAGCAGGCTCTTTGGAGAGTGAGTTTATCAGGCCTCTAGCTGAAAAAATAGCAACTGGATTTGGAAAGATGAATGTGATCTAATAACCAGTTACTTTTAGAGGGTACGTGCAACTCACTTTCTTTACAAAGCAAGTTCTGAGGAACGGATCAATTGGGAAACTTCATTTCACAGTCCTTCTTTGTGCGCTCCAGAAAGAGCTGTGTTCTGGCACTTGGTGTGACACCAGTGCCGCAAACATTTCAATTAGTAAAACAAAAACGTGTTACCTCCTGTATGCATTCTTCTGTCAGAATGATTATAGTAAACAAGTGTGTGCACTTCCTTTGAGGCACCTGAAAGTGATTAAAAATCCATTTCAAATTAAGAACAAATGTTAATTTCCTTGCTTGCCCCTGCTGCTCACATTCATTGCACAGTCCCTGCTGTTGGTCCCAACTGTTCCTAACATGGGAACTAGGTCACAATTTACAAAACTCATTTGCATCATAATATATGAATCTGAAACTCTGCAGTTCATTCTGTGATCTGGTTGAGCCTGTGGTAGAGGCCTAAGGTTATATTTGAATTTCTGGGTTTAATATTATCTGGCAAGGCAGCATTTATATGAAATTGTGATCCTTACCCACTCTGGAGTATGGTTTATAACAGAATGAAAGTAAATACCTCTTTTCATAGTGAACTAAGACTATGACCAAGTGTTGCCAGTGCTTGCAGCAAAAAGCTGCGTGACTTGCTGCTATTTCTGAGCAGCAGTTCCTGAGGACTGTGTGAGACCAGCACAAGCTGGAACCACTAAGGAATTGTTACGTAGCTTTTGATATTTGTGTGTAATTTTCACTCTGTGGTTGTGGGTATCTGTGTCTAGAGAACCCAAGAGTGCTGTATCAAGAGAAGCCAGCGAGGGCACTCAACTCAGTGTAACTGCATAAGTACAGTGCTTTACTCAGACTTAACATTCTTGCACAATCTTGATAAACCCAGTGCTGAATTAAAACCAGCCAAGTTAAAACTTTTGTCCTTAAAAGTATTATTTGTATGCCACAGTATCAACATTGCTTTATTATTGGTTAACTGACAGGTCATATTAAAGTTTCCATAGCCTAGTCTATGAAAATTTATTTGAAACTTAATCCCAGAAAAATAACTGAATCACTTCCCTTTAAGTTTATGTGGAAAGCTTGTTGCTGTGGATTTTTTTAGTAAGAGACACAAACACTGCATTTAGAGAATAGCACCAAAGGAATGTGAAACACCCAGAGGAAGTTTGTTTTCAGATCTGACTTTTGGAGGTCACTGTCTCAGGGAATGGTCGGTTTTGGAAGGCTTGTGATTGGGCTGTGGGCTAGACACGCGGGATGGTTGGTTTGTTTGTTTGTTTGTTTGTTTGTAATCATGCTGGTGGTTCTTGGTCAGTCTGTACCACAGTGACAAGTACAGCTTTGAATGCTGCAGGAAATTAAAACAGCCTGGTGCCTGATTCAGCTTCAGGTTTTCCTCCAACTCCTTTGGCAGGCATTTGCAGGCTGGGAGAGGTGACCCTACCTGTGCATCTGGGCTGGCTTTGTCCTCAGTCTTGGTTCTCTGTTCCTGCATGACCCATGTGCCCCTCTGAGCACTTTCTCAAAAGCTGATGGGAGCCACAGTCCGGCTGTGAACGTGCAGGGTTGTAGGTGGGGCTGGCCAGGACAAAGGACAGGAGGAAGGCTGAGCAAGACTGTAACTGTGCATAAGGTGGTGGTATGTCATAGGCTGTGTAATACTGAAATACAGATTTGATGCTAGTATTGATTGCAGCTGCTGTGGAAATCCCTGTTTGCTTTCTGGTAGTAATTTGTAGTTACTGAAAGAGTAAATATACTTGTTTGCCAACTGTAACTATACTTGTCTTGATAGTAGTAAACTGTAATGAATAAGAGAAGTTAGGTAATAAATCCTCTGTGTTTGTGCATGACAGAGCCAGGCATACTGCAAAGAGCTGCAGTCTTTGCATACTCACAAGTCAAGAAATCCTTCTGGGTTGTGGCATTAATTGGTGTCAGAGGTGTGGATCTGTGATAAACAGGTCATGGATAGTTGGGAGAAGGCAGTAGAAAAGCAGTGAAAATGGCAAGATACTTGTGGGAAACCTCTGTGGGACAGGGATAAGGTGCCTGAGAATTGGTTAAATTGGGAAGGGCTGTGAGCTGAGTTTCAGAGGTGACAGGACACTCAAATGCAAAGCAGAGAATAGCAAGGGCCCTTTCATCGGGCTTCTCACAGAGGTGACACAGAGGTGTCAGCTGTGGGTGCTTTGTTTAGCACTGCTAGGCAGGAAGAGGGAGCTTTGCAGCAAGCTAAGGATGCAGAAGTGTGAGCAGTTGCCTTTGAATCCCATCGTTCTGTTGCAAACCAATTAGTTAAAAACTAATCTCAGACGTCTGGATGTATGGCAGCTACGGCAAGAGACTACATGCCTGGTCTCAGAGCAGGCTCACTGAAAATACACATACTGAAAATGGAAAAGGGGGAAGGGGCTTTGATTCTGGCAGTGAGTCTTCCTCCCTCTCTTCGTTGCCCAAGCTTTGTCTGGATAACGCAGCCTCCTTGTACCCTGACATTAAAACTTCCCCGAAGCTCCTCCTGGCTCCTCCAGGAGAGGAAGGCTCCCCCCTGCCACCCAGGGTCACAATGGCTTCTAGGAATTTTCATGCTGAGCAGCTAAGGCAGTTGTCCATGCAGGACAGCAAAAAGCCCCATGAGGACTGGGTGGGATGGGTGGTACCTGCTGGGGGCTGGAACGGTGATCCTTCATCAGGCTGAGGCCGGACAGATATTCCTGACAGGAAGAATATTTCTCCTAAACACTGATGCAGAGGCCAGGGTGAAAACCTTCTCCCTTTTCTCATCCATATTAAATGCTTCTAGAAAGATGCTGGGACTGTGGGGCTGTCTCCCTCCCCCTCCCTCTAGTACTCTTGGTGGATTTTCTGGCTGGACAATGAGACTGACTGCTCGGTATGTCCTTAAGGGACAGAGACAACATCCTGGGACATGATGGCTGTGCCAGCAAGAGCAGCAGGGAAACTAAAATTCTTGCAAAATACAGCATCCAGAGGGAGCAAAAAAAAACTGGCCTTAGTGTTATGGAATGAAGCCTGGCACTGAAACACCATAGTGGCCCAAGGACCGGAAAATTGACAATCCTTATGGGGACGCAAAAAGGACAGGGAAGCACTCCCAAAGGGAAGGTCAGGTCAGGCTCCTCCAGAGGCTTAAGGGAGCTCAGAGTAATAAGAATAAGGGACAAAATGCTTGAAATGCTGAAATTAATTGATCTGACACAAAGTGGCCCCCTGCAAACAGGAGCATGATTTGGAATGGAGACACTTACGGGATCTCCTGCAAGGAACAGGACTCACAGCAGGCTGGCTAGAGGAGATGCCCGTGTTCATCTTGCAAAGCCTGTGGGATAGGCATGCTGGGGTGGCACCAGCAGACTGCAGGCAGGGAAGGAGCCCCCTCCCCTCCTCAGGAAGCCAAAGAGCACAATGAGGTCTTGCCTCAGCCTCCTTTTCTCTAAACTAGATAAACCTGGAGTCTTCTGGGTGCATTCAAGGATCTTAACATCCTTCTTAAATTGTGGGGCCTTGCCCTTGACACAGTACGTGATTCAATTGTGTTTAATTCTCATTACTGAAATCCCTTCTTATCAATGCTTGCAATTCAAACTACATAGTTAAACCACCTTTATAACCAGCACAGAGATTTATACATTCTCATTAACTACCGTTCCCTGTCCTTTAACAGATAGATACTACTCTCAGGGTCCATGGGCTTCCTCCACTCCTCCAGATGTCGTGCTGATTTGGCAAGTTGGCATGAAGTGAAGCAACATCACAAGCATTTGTCTTTTTTATAACTGTTACATTATGCACACCATATCTTTTAATTACATTATTGCTTGTTCCTTTTTTCAAGGATGGAATAGTGATCACATTGTTCAGTTTATGAATATAGTTTCTCAAGCAGGCAACAAATTGGATTGTTGGCATTCTTTATACCACCCTTGATCGTTAGATGCCAAATTTTGAGGCTCAACCTGTCTCTGAAGCATCTTGGTGTCAACCTAATTTGGCATACTTTCTCCCCAGTAAACCAAATTATCAACAACAACCTTTAAAGCACATTCATATGTTGAGGCCTCATGGTGCATTATGATGCCCCAGGACACAGATTCAATTTGGGTGAGGAAGACAAGCAACTGTAATTACACATTGTGTTACAATCACACCCAAGCATGGTTTCAGTGTAAATGGGACAGAGAGCAAGCTTGTATTGATTCTGGAAACCTCACGAAGCTGAAATAATGAATCAGCAATTACAAAGGAGGTTTTAATGGACTCTGGCATCTTACATGGAATGTTAATAACATGAATTGTCAAAGATACTGTAATCTCACCAGTCCTAATTCTACATGTTGCTGTCTGTAGAGCTGGCTTAGTACTAATGATAATTGGGACATATATGACCCAAGCAACACAATTGGCTGTATAGATCATAAACTCTTTTGGGCCCTCTGATTATAACAAAATTGATTTTTTTTTCTAATCCATGTTTCTCTAATTCATTCTACAAACATGACAATGACTCTGGGTGAAGCTGGTGGCCAGCTTTTTAACCCATGGATGATTCTGTTTTTGTGGCACTAAGAGTCTACCACCGCAGAGGATAGACACTTGTACCACAGCACATCTTGCTTCTTAGGCATTTCCATCTCAAATTCTGACATTTAACTTTCAACACAACCATTACTCTGTAAGTAATCAAGGCAGAGTGTTTAACCCTGTACTAATAGGTCCATGAGGTTTCCAGAATCAATACAAGCTTGTGTTCTGTCCTATTTGCATCATCATTTATTGACTGTGCCAGATGAAAGCAGAGATCAGCAGCATCTATTGGCTGCTCCAAGTGCTGGTGGCCTATGGCTGGTTACGTCTCTGTGGTATAGAAAGGACTTACTTTTTACCCCAAATGGAGCCTCTTTCTCTGACGCATCCCAGTGTGCACAAATCTTTGTTCCCCACGGTACTTCCTTGGCAGAGCAGACCCTCACCAGGGATGCCAGGCTGACTCCAGGCTCTGTGGTGCAGAGAGTGTTGACCTTGGCTGGGCACCCAGTGCCCACCAAGCCGCTCTATTGCTCCCCTTCCCAGCAGGACACAGGAGAGAATAAGATGGAAAACAACTCGTAGGTTGAGATAAGGCAGTTTACTAAAGCAAAAAAAAAAGACAAGCAGAAGTTTGCGTGTGCATAAGCAAAGGGAAAAGTTAATCTCTACTTCCCATCAGTGAGTGATGTTCAGGCACTTCCCGGGAAGCAGGGCTTCAGCATGCATAGTGGTTGCTCCAGAAGGCAAACATAGTAGAGTAACAATTGTCCCCCATTCCTCCTCCCTCCCTTAGCTTTTATATTTGAGCTGACGTCACATGGTGTGGAATATCCCCTTGGTTAATTTGGGTCAGCTGGCCTGGTGGTGTCCCCTCCTCGGATCTTGCCCACTCCCAGCCCCTTGATGGGGGGAAGGAATATCAGAGGGACAGGTCAGCTCAGCAGTAACCAAAACACCGGTGTGTTATCAACACCTTTCCAGCTCCCAATGCAAAGCACAGCACTGTGAGGGCTGCTAAGGGAAAATGAACTCTATCTCAGTCAGACCCAATGCACTGTCCACCCCTTATTCCATACCATTTGCGTCATACTCAGATCCCACACCACTTATGTATCTTCCAACTGTTCTGCTGTATTTAATTCCAATTACTGGAATGCCTTCTTGCCCACACATACAACTTAAACTACATCCTTAAACCATCTCTATACCAAACATACATTTTCATTGACCACTATCCCCCATCCTTTCAAAGATAGATACTATTTTCCCATTTCATGGGCTTCCTGCATCCCTCCAGATCCATGACTTGGGCTCCATTCCATCAGGATGAGTGGTCAGGACAGGAGAAGTAGCACACTAGATTGCTGGGCACTGACACCAGCGTGGCTCAGGTTGTCGTTGCATTCTCCATGCTCCTCACAAAATTCACGGTTCATCAGTTCATGTCATTCCTGCTACTTCACTTCCTGCAACATACAACTCACACCACAGATTATTTTTCCCCCAAGGTTAAATCTCCTTGAGGCACATACCATGTCTCCCCGTCCTTCTGCATTCCCCACCAAGTTCACCTAGATCCTTGGGCAAAGACAATCCCACGAATGGGCTTGCCTTTTCCCATGGAAGGAGAAATCCACACTGACTTCCCCAGCCACTTCCTTATGTGTAGTTCAGTGACCTTATCTCCTCCCACAGTGCGTAGGGATTTAGTTTGGGCAGGACCAGGGCGGTTACCAGATCCCCTAGTGTTGACCAGCCAAGTGGCTTCTGCTAAATTTGCATCCCAGTGCTTCCATGCCCCATTACCTTACACTCTTTACATAGTTTTCAGCAGTCTGAATTAAGTTTTCAGCAGTCTGAATTACCTTTCAGTCTTCCCAGAGGCCTGTGGGTAATAAGGGATGTGATATATCCACTCAGTGCCATGTTTCTTTGCCCAAGAGTTTATGAGGTTATTTTGAAAGTGAGCCCCATTGTCTGATTCAATTCTCTCTGTAGTACCCCTGTTGCCACAAAATCTGTCCCTCAAGGCTGGGGATCTCAAAGTGTCTCAAGCAGTGGCAATGGTTCACAGGGGATGTTTCCAGCCAGCCAGTTGTTGCCTCTACCATGGTGAGGTTGTAGCCCTTGCCTTGGTGTGTTCGTGGCAATGGCCCAGTATAGTCAATTTGCCAGGCCTCACCATACTGGAACCCAGCCACCGCCCTCTCTTCCAAGGAGACTCCACTTGTGTGGCTTGTTTGATTGCAGCACGTTTCACATTCGTGCATAATCTGTGTGGCACCACTTGGCTGCCTTTGACTCCAGCTCATATTGAAGTTCCAACATGTCTGGTATGGCAGCACTCACAAGTGATGTGACTTCATTCAGGCCCAGATAGTCCACTGTCAGCCTCCATTCCCCATCAGACTTTCGCACTGGCCATACGGGGATGTTAAAGGGTGAGCAGATCCTGTTAAAGGGTGAGCAGGTCCTGCTGATCACTCTTTGACCCTCCAAGGACTAATTCATTCATGGATGGAGGTTACAGTCTCGGTTTGTACGATACTGCTGCTGGTGCACAGTCCTGGTAGCAGTTGGTACTTGCTGGTCTTCAACCTGCAGCAATCCTACAATGAAGGGATCTTCTGAGAGGCCAGGCAGGGTGGGTAACTGTTTGATCTTCTCTGTATTCACTGTAGCTACACTAAAAGCCCACCGATACCCTTTTGGATCCTTGAAGTACCTAGTCGATGCCAAGGATACAAGGGGCCTCTGAGCCAGTCACAGTGGGGTGCTTTTCCCACTTGCCCACTGTTAAGCTCACCTTGGCCTCTAACACAGAAAACTCCTGGCATCCCCCTGTCACTGCAAAGATCCAGATGGATTCTGCACTCCTGTGCATTGATGGCAGCAGTGTACACTGTGCACTGGTGTCTACTAAAGCTTTACACTTCTGTGGATCCGATGTGCCAGGCCATCGAATCCACACAGCCCAGTATACCCAGTCATCCCCTTCCTCCTCCTGGCCGGAGGCAGGGACCTTCTATTCCTGTTCCTGGTCAGAGTATTCACTGTCTGACCTTTGCGATGCCAGATCAGAAGTCCCCTCATCAGGGTGAAAGGAAGTGATTTTAGTTCTTTTATGTCTGGGAAATCGCTGATTGCCTTCTTGTCTCTCTGTGGCAACTACACTGGCAGTCTTCTTGGGTGACCCTTTAACAGCTTTCTTCCCTCTCAGTTCACGGACACGGGCTTCCAGCTTAAAAGTGGGTTCACCGACCCACTTCCTCATGTCCTCCCCCTGGTCACGCAGAAAGAACCAGAGTTCACCACGGGGCCTGCGCTTGGGGCTTTCCTTCCCTCTGACTGGGGAAGGAGAGGACCGATCTCTTGGGCTGCCCCTAAAAGCTGGGCTGCTGGCTTGTAGGGATGAGGGAGTACCCAGAGTTTCTTCTACGTTACGGAGCCAGGAGGATGCCATCTCTACGGTTGGTGTATCCATTTGTGGGTGGTACAGTGATACCAAGCTGCTAGAATATGATGCAGGGGCGCTTTGAACCACCTTCCTCCACATGGCCATTGTGCAAGGGGCATCCTCTGGATCTTCAGGGACCCTGTCACTTTTTAGATCGCTATAGACTATTTCCAGCACTGCTAATTCTCTCAAGTACTGGATACCTTCGTCTGCAGTGGTCCACTTCCCTGGGGAGTTCGCAAGATCTTCCTTAAATAGGTATCTTGCCCTCACACTTGAGAGGAGCCGTCTCCAGAGGCTGCAAATTGCTCCTTCTTTTCCAATTCCTCTTTCAATCTCCCGATCTTTAGCAAGGGACCCCAGCTTTTGGGCTTCATGACCTTCTAGCAGCTGTCTGCCGGCCCCATTGTCCCAGCATCGCAGCAGCCAGGCAGAAATCGGCTCACCTGGCTGGCGGCTGTAATCCTTTCGCAGGTCTCGAAGTTCTGATGAGGTCAGGGACCGAGTAACTTCGGTTTCCTGTTTGATTTGCCTCACTCCTTTTGATTTCATTGTTGAAGGCCCTGCCTCTTGATCTACCCCCTCCTTTCCTCCAGTTACTTCCCCTTCTTCTTCTTCATCTTCTTCTTCCTCCCTTACTAATCGATGGTAAGGGTGTGTAACTTGCCTTGTCCATTTTTTTGCTTTCACTTCTGGGGCAATTACTGTAGCTGCTGTGGTCTGAGTCCCTGACTCAGTCATAGTGCCCTCAAGTGCAGTTTGTGTTCCTGCCTCAACTACAGTCCTCTGAGAGTACTGAACAGTGGCTCGGTAGGCACAGGCCAGGCCCCAGTACAGGGCAAGAAGCTGCTGGTTTTCAGTGGGGTGGGCAAGGCACCCTTCTATCAGCTGACGGGTCAGTTTGTCAGGGTTGATTACCTCTTCAGGTGTAAAGTCCCAGGCAATGGGAGGTGACAACCGCCCTAGGAACCTGCCCAAATCCTTCCATGCACCCTGCCACCCAGGAACTGGGTGCCTCAGGGCATCTTTCTGTATTTCCTCACCTAAAGTTTGTTTTCTCCTACCCCAGGATGATGCCAGATTCCATGAACTCCATAGCATGCCAACAGTATT